>JAQQTP010000078.1:30382500-30920703 GCA_029884605.1 Ormosia emarginata
TGAAAAATTTCTTCCAAAGTACCAAAACCACCTGGTAAGGCAATGAATGCATCAGAGTTGTCAAGCATTTTTTTCATTCGTCCATGCATAGATGTTACCTGAATTTCTTCTCCAACTGTCCTTCCAGTGATGTTCTGTTGAGCTAAAGGTTTAGGAATGACACCTGAAACTTGACTGTCTCCTATATATACAACAAGTGATATAGCCCCCATTAACCCACGGCAACCTCCCCTATATACAACATGAATATTCCTCGTAGCAAGTGATCGACCAAGAGTGCTAGCTGTGTTTACAAACTCTAAACCCTTCCCATAACTTGAACCACAAAAAACACAGACATTTTTAAGTTGACGAACAGAAACACCTTCCATTTCTATTCTCACCTTCCCTTTGATTGATTCTGAGATAGAGGAAAGTGGAGAAAGTGTAGTGTTTAAATAGGAAAAAGAAGGGAAAGGGTAATAATTGTACCTATAAGGGTAGGTTGGCTGTTGTCAGAAGAGTTTGAAATTAAGGAACACAAAATCTTTTTTTCTTTTCTTTTTTTTTTGTCTTTTTTTATTTTTTTTTTTTTTTTTTGTTTTTTGTTTTTTTGTTTTTTTTTGTTTTTTTTTTTACTTCAAGAAAACCATCAGGGTAAAGAAGTCTAGAAACTCCTGAAGGACCCTGCTCAAAGGATCGTCTGTCCAAAACTAAAATATAGCAAAATCATACAAAGATAAAAGAAATATAATAGCAAATGATGACATACTTGTATGTACAGCTTTCATGGCATATCTTTATTTGCGTGTCATGAGTGCAAGTAGTGGCATATCTTTATCTTTGCGTGTCACCAAGGCAAGAGACACTCACGAATTTTTTAAGGACCAGCGTGCAAAGGTCCACCCGAGTCAATGACGGGTCGGGCAAAGCGGGCTCCACAACTAATTAAAGCCATGGTACTCCTTCCGGATCGCCCTTGTTCAGACTTTTTTTTTTCTTTTTTTTTCTTTTTTTTCTTTTTCTTTTTTTTTTATTTTTTTTTTTTTCTTTTTTTTTAAAGAAAAAAGAAAACATGAAGAAGAAGAAGATAATATGTACAGATTGTTGTGAATATGGCTCACATCTGCCTCTGGTTTCACGTCCAGTAACGGCTTAAACGCCTTCTATGAGTCGAGGATAAGCGTCCCATCCAATTTTCTTATAAATTGGCAAACAGGGTCTTTTAGAGTCAGATTCTCAAGACTGTAGCGTTTTTCTTCATCCTTGAAGAGATTCCACAAATTAAGAATTTCACGATGCACCAATCCACAAGAATGCGTCTCAAGAGTCAATAAGATATCATCTAATGACTCCTTACTCAGTCCATTCTTAATGAAGAAAATTTTATCTTCTCTGTTTGCGGAAACCATCCCCAAAGTACGACATCGCTTGTTACAATTCCATCGTCCACATTTGTAACAAACTTGTAACCTTTTTGCTCTTCTCCTTTTAGAATACGAACTTCTTCCAAGACCTGGCATGTATGAGTCAAATGAAATTGAAGACTCACCTGCTAGTCGGACCTTTGCTTCAATTATCCAGCGTATATCTTCTGGCATACCTTTGTGCATTAACAGTCTCATTCTTTCACATCGAACTTTGTAGATTTTTTTCAGAGCATTTTGATGGAGAGAAGGAAAATGTTTTCTCAGGTTTGAAAGAATGACATCCATTTTAAGGGAGAAGAAGGATTCAGTTATTTTGGGAAACTGAAAAATAAACCGACTTAAGAGTCACAAAGTACCACATCCGCCACTTAACTGACAACACAAAGAATTGCAAAAACAAGACAACAAAATTAGAGTGAATTCTATTCATAACAAGGATAAAAAAGAGAGATGAATTCTACCTTATTAACTTGGTTCTCCAGAAATGGTTTGAGCCTTTGTCCATTGACTTTAAACACATTGCCATTCCTAGGATTCTCAATATCTATAGCCCCACGAGGATACACATGTTTGATAACAAAAGGATCACTCCATCTAGATCTCAATTTTCCAGGGAATAGGTGCAGACTAGAATTATAAAGCAGAACTTTTTGACCAATTTCAAAATATTTTCTCAAAATTGTCTTGTCATGAAAAACTTTTGTTCTGGCTTTATAAATCTTTGAGTTCTCATATGCATCATTTCTCAATTCCTCAAGTTCATTTAATTGCAATTTGCGTATCTTGTAAGCATCATCAAGATTTAGATTGAAAGCTTTAATGGCCCAAAATGCTTTATGTTCCAATTCTACAGGCAAATGACAAGGTTTTCCATAGACTAAACGACAGGGTGACGTGCCCAAAGATGTTTTGAAAGCAGTACGGTAAGCCCAAAGTGCATCGTTTAGTCTTAAAGACCAATCTTTACGATTTGGGTTAATCGTTTTTTCCAAAATTTGTTTAATCTCCCTATTTGCCAATTCAACTTGTCCACTTGTCTGAGGGTGATAAGAGGTGACAATTTTGTGTATAATACCATATTTCTTCATTAAAGATTCAAATGGTTTATTGCAAAAATGTGTTCCCCCATCACTTATGATAGCTCGAGGGATTCCAAATCGACACAAGATATTTTCTTTTAAAAATTTGAGAATAGTTTTATGATCATTGTGTCGGCATGGAATCGCCTCAATCCATTTTGAAACATAATCAACTGCAACCAAAATATACACAAATCCAAATGAAGATGGAAATAGACCCATGAAATCAATTCCCCAACAATTAAAAATTTCAATGACAAGGATGGGGTTTAGAGGCATCATGTTTCTTTTTGAAATTGAGCCCAACTTTTGACAATTTTCACAACTTTTGCAAAAAGTATAGCAGTCCTTAAATAAAGTGGGCCAATAAAATCCACACTGCAAGATTTTCGCAGCTGTTTTCTTTGAAGAGAAGTGACCTCCACATGCATCTGAGTGACAAAATTTAATGACACTACCTACCTCACTGTCAGGCACACATCTCCGAAAGATTTGATTAGCACAATATTTGAACAAGTATGGGTCATCCTAATAAAAATTTTCACCCTCACAAAAATTTCCTTCTATCTTGGTGCGTCCATTGAGGCGGCATCTTTCCTGTTACAAGAAAGTTGACTATTTTGCCAAACAAGGGATGGGAATGACATGAAAATAAAAATTCATCAGGAAAAGAATCATTGATAGGTGTGCTATCAAAAGGTGAGCCTATTGTAAGTCTGGACAAATGATCAGCGATAACATTTTCGGCTCCTTTCTTATCTTTTATTATGATGTTGAATTCTTGAAGCAACAAGATCCACCGTATCAATCTTGGTTTGACATCCTGCTTAGACATCAAACATCTAACATCAGAATGATCGGTGAAAATCACAATAGAAGAGCCAATTAAGTAAGATCGAAATTTGTCCAGTGCAAAAATTACAGTAAGTAGTTCTTTTTCAGTAGTGGTGTAATTCATTTGTGCACTGTTTAAAGTTATACTTGCGTAACAAATCACATAAGGCTTACCTTCCTTTCTTTGGCCTAAAACAGCGCCCACAGCAAAATCACTAGCATCACACATTAACTCAAAAGGCAAGGACCAGTCAGGAGATTGCATGATAGGAGCAGATGTCAGAAGACCAATTAATTTTTTAAAAGATTTTTGACATTCTTGAGTCCAATCAAATGGTGCATCTTTCAACAGAAGATTACATAATGGTCTAGATATGGCACTAAAGTCCTTAATGAATCTTCTGTAAAATCCCACATGTCCCAAAAAGTAACGAACTTCTCTGACTGTTTTTGGGGAAGGCAAATGAGCAATTAATTCAACTTTGGCCTTATCAACTTCAATTCCTTTAGAGTTACTCCCTAAAGAATCTATTGAGGTTAATGTGTGATGAGAACTTAACCTATGAGGCGCCTCTTGCAAGAATCGAGGACCGACGGATAAAGCAACTTAGAGGGAAGGAGATCTCATTAGTAAAAGTGATCTGGAATGAAACAACTGGTGATGCAACTTGGGAACCGGAAGACAAGATGAAAGAGCAACATCCGGAACTATTTTGAGGTATGTAAATTTCGGGGACGAAATTCCTTTTAGTAGGGGAGTGTTGTAACATCCCGAAAAATATCTGTTTAAGTATGAATGATCATTTTATATTATTCTTGATTTTTAGGAATTTTTCTAGAATTTTTCGGAAACAACGAATATTTTAATATATTCCTCGTTTGGCATGCACACTGAGCTAAGAATTGCTGAGGTCAGTGAAACGCTCCGGAAATTAATTATTTCACTACCAATAGTCATTTTCTAATATTTGTGAATTATGTGAATTTTTCTAGAATTTTTTGGAAACGTTGAATATTTTAATATATTCTTCGTTTTGCATGTGCACTGTGTAGACCCGGGAAGATGTGATGTCTTCTCTGTGGCTGGTAAACTCTAAATTGTGGACTTGTCGACGGGGGATCTTACTAAATCCGAGGCCGGGCACAATTTACGAAGTTTACATTTTACGAGGTTTTACCCGATGAATGAAATCGCAGTATTGTAAAATCACCTGATGAATAATGAAATATTATTTTCATCATCAATAACTCTTCTACACTGGAGGAAAAATAATACTGACAGTGTAAATACTCATCTGTGTTAGTGTGCCAATTAGGAAACAACTTTATTTCCATTTTATCGAGAAACGTGCGAAGCTTCTCATGGAAGCTTGGAGGAAGCTTCTTGGAAATTTCCTCTTCCTCCTTCCCCATGCAAAGCAGCCCATTTCTCTTAACCCTCTTCCTCTCCTAGACATCCTTCTTGTTTGGGGCATCTTGAGATTCCACCATTTTCACATTTTATTCAAGCTCCAAGCTTTAAGCTTTTTGGGTAAGATTCAAGACTTCTCTTCTTTCTCCTCCATTTTCGTGGTCATGGTCTTCATGTTATCCATGACTTATTTTCCAAGCCATTATGTCATTCTAACAAAGTCACCATTTTTAGGATTCTTGGAGCTCAAATCCGAAAATTCAAAGGAAGTTCTTGGTGTTCTTCTTTTGGTTTTCTTCACATAGGTAAGAGGAAGACACTCCTCCTCAACCTCTCTTAGCATCTAGGAACCTTGTATGTGTATTGTGGTTGATTTTTGAATCTATGTATAAAGTTCTCTCATTTTATGTTGTTCTTGATGATAATGTATTTTGTTGGGTTTGTATGATTTATTGATGTCTCTTGCATGATTTGAAGCTGTATTTGAGTAACTTGTTGGTTAAATATGATAATGATTAGTTTGGTTTGAGTTAAAGGACCTGAGAACTCTGTTTTCTGCAAGTTTACGCGTGGTAATCGATTACACGGGGCTTGTAATCGATTACCAAGCTCTTAAAGATACAAAATCGTGATTCGGGAAATCTGTAATCGATTACATCTTGTGTGTAATCGACATGAGATTCTGTCTAGCTTGTAATTGATTACAAGAATGGTGTAATCGATTACCAAGCCTCGATGTCACGAAATGATGCTTCGGGAATCATGTAATCGATTACAACTTGTGGGTAATCGACACGGAGGTTTGTCGATTGGTAATCGATTACCACGGCGTGTAATCGATTACCAGTGTCCTTGAAGTTACGAATTGAAGTTCGGGAAATCGTGTAATTGATTACAATGAGATTGTAATCGACACGGGATTTGTTTATTGGTAATCGATTACCAAGGTGATGTAATCGATTACCAAGACCCAAAAATGAGATTTTTGAGCTGGAAATGATTGAGATTATGGTTCTTTGTCCTTTGTAACTTAAACATAACCTAAAAACCCTGGATTCAAGGATTCTACATTACTTAAAAGTGATAAGAATATGTATTCATACCGATAGAGAAGAAATGATTTTGAAAATGGAATTCTTGGATCCATGTCATGGAAATTGTGGTGTGTGTGTGATAAGGAATATATGTTGATGCTTATATTGGCCTATTGTGGCATGATATCTAATGGTATGAAATTGTGAATCATACATATCCATGCATAGTGTCATATGCATTGTGAATGTGCTTGTGGACTGTTGTAAGGCCAAGTTGCCTAGGAGATTGAACATACCTTAGTGCAAGTGCGAGTAGACTAGTGTGGGTCTTGTTATGACCTTGGGGGCGTCGGGGTGCGGGTCCTCCACAATGGGTAGTTGGTATCTCCTTTGCCTGTGGGGCAAACCGATGCAAACGCACCGACGATCCGGAGTTGATGCTATCCTATATCGTGATCTAGTGTAGAATGTCTGTACAATGCCATGATTGTGCACGAGAAAAATTATTGATAGCACTGGCCTCGGCAGCCGAGTTACAGACATGTCTCCTAATCTTTCTCTCCGACTGTTTGAGTCTAGCTCCATGGAGTAGGAATTTGGGAAAGCATGCATATGAGTCATGATATACATTGTCATTGTTAATATTTATTTTTCCATATCCATGACTGTTTTGGTTATTACTAAGTTGAATATCTGCCTGGAATTGTTTATTTGCTTACGGTTGGAATTATTACTTATTAGTTGAATATGTTATTCTGAATTGCTATTTGGGCGCGTGGCGCCGTTCTGTTTCTAGCTGCTATAATTGGTAATGATGGTAGGATGTCTTACCTCTTTCTTGTATTTCTGTTACTTGCTATATGTGTGTATACTGTATTGATCGAAGACGACGGTAAGGAGGCGGAAGATCCCGAGTTTCCCGACTTCTGGCCCGAACGAGACTAGCTTCTATTGAGACGATGGCGGCACGTATGCGCGGATTTCTTGGTGATGTGCGTCTGACCTTCCTCGGAGGGCCGGAGTGTTGGCATATCAACTTGAATTCCGATCGCTGTGTCTACTTGGGAGATGTGTCGATCGCCCTAGCCTGGAGACGTCATGAGGCACCTGTCCTCACCTGCCACATCAGCCTGCGACTGGAGTTTTACTTGCCCATCCGTGAGATGTGGGGTGATCGTTATTACACCCCTTGGGAGGACTCTTTTGATTCCACCGCCCGGGCTCCTACCCGTGGTTCTGTGGTTCCCATGGAGGTTTCCTCTGAAGAGGAGGATCCTGCTGAGTACCTGGATATGGTTCCTCCTTATCTGAGGGACTGAGTTTACTGGTAGCTACTGATGGCTACCAGTGTTTTATTTTGGGGCCTGATGTATATTTTTGTGGGCTGTATATTTTGGTATCTCTGGAGCATATTTGTATAATCCTTTGGGGCAGGTATAATTTTGCTTTATGGGTAACTCAGGCTTGTATCTAAGTATAAATGATGTTAGCACATATTATATATATATATATATATATATATATATATATATATATATATATATATATATATGTATGTTATTCAGATGAGAATTTTGTCTACTATTTTATTCTTCACCGTCATTTATATTCCGCATGTTTAGAATGATTATAAAAAAAATATAAAAAAAATATTTCTGCTATTTTGCTCGCGTATTTAAGGATTGAACGAGTTAAACTTAAACGAATGAACCGGGTCTTGAAATGTTAAAACTTTACTTTTCCGCATTTTCTTTATTTGACAATGTGACGTTCCCTCCCAAAAAGGGGCGTTACATTAAGTTGGTATCAGAGCCCCGGTTTATGTTTTCTTTGGGTCTTGTGTATGAGTCTGTCTTGTTTATGCTGTGTGAAATCTCTGTGGTTTGTGTTTTGAAATGAATTCCTCTAACTTACCTTGTGGTTTTCAGTCAACCTGATTTGAGAAAGAGTGAGATGGCAAGAAGTGGAGAAATTGTAGCTGCTGTTGAGGCAATGCAGCGGATGGCAGAAGTCATCGCGCAGCAAAATGAGCATGTGGTTCAACAACAAGAGAGAGCTGCTCAACAACTTGAGGCGACTGCCGATGCCCAGAACTTGGCGGAGTTTCGTCGTCACAACCCTCCTCAATTTAAGGGAGAATTTGACCCTGACAAGGCTAGTCTATGGATCAAGGAACTAGAGAAAGTCTTTCGTGGCATGAACTGTGCTGAAGACAAGAAGGTGAATTATGCTACCTTTATGCTTGTGGGCAACGTCGAAGATTGGTGGAACGGAGCTCAGAGAGCATTGGAAGCCGAAGGAACTTACATCACATGGGATGTGTTCAAGAACAAGTTCTTGGACAAATATTTTCCTGCTAATGCGAGACATGCGAAAGAGCTGGAGTTCCTCAACTTGAGACAGGGGAACATGACCGTCAGTGAGTATGCAACCAAATTTGAGAACCTGGAGAAGTTCTCAACACACTACCAACACCAAACCAATGAAGCCTGGAAGTGTTGGAAGTTCACCGAGGGATTGAAGTACGAGGTGAAGAAAGCTGTGATCACCTTGAAGATGAAGGTATTCTCAGAATTGTTAGACACTTGCTGTGAAGTTGAAGCCTTGGAACAGGCTAGAGACTTGAGAAACAGGAGCTTTGGGCCTGTACGGTCCCAAAGAGGTGGAGGCAGTGGTTCAAACCGCTTCCAAAAGAAGCCTTATTCCTGACCAGCGGGAAGTCAGCAGCAAACCGGTGGAAGTTCTGGTGGAGGTTCCTCTGGGAACCGAACTGGACAGAATGTGACCTACCCGTCCAGATGCTTAAAGTGTGGGAAAGATCATCTCACGAGGGATTGCACGGTCAAGGGAATCATCTGCTTCAGATGTGGCAAACCGGGCCACATGTCCAGAGACTGCAATCAAGCAAAGGCTGAACCTTCAGTCAACGCGACTCGAGCCAAGAAACCGCAAGCCGGAGGTCGAGTTTATACCATGAGTGGAGCTGAAGTTTCCGAATCCGAAGACTTGATTCAAGGAGAAGGCACCATAGAAGGTAATCTTTTAAAAGTACTGTATGACTCTAGGGCAACCCATTCTTTCATATCATATGACTGTGTGCTACGACTTGGCTTACCTGTGTTTGAACTACCTTTTGAATTGACTGTTTCAACCCCTACTAATAAATCGATAGTCACTACCAAAGTCTGTTTGAAGTGTCCTTTAATTGTCGAAGGTCGAATCTTTTCGGTCGATTTGATCTGTTTGCCTCTTTCATAGTTAGATATAATCCTAGGAATGGACTGGTTGTCTTCCAACCATGTTCTATTAGATTGTTCCAGAAAAACCATAGTTTTCCCAGTGGATGAGAATTCTAGATACTTGACGGCCAACCAAGCACGAGCTTTCTTGGAAGAAGGAGCTCAGGGGTACATACTACTATCTTCTTTGAAAATCGAGAGCGAGGCTGACCTAGATACTATTCCGGTTGTGAGAGAGTTCTCTGAAGTTTTTCCAGAGGAAGTACCTGGTTTACCACCGACACGTGAGATCGAGTTTGCCATTGATCTGGTGCCGGGAGCTGGTCCCATGTCTATAGCACCTTATCGTATGTCGCCAACGGCATTGGCCGAGCTCAAGAAACAGCTAGAGGAACTTTTGGAGAAACAGTTTGTTAGACCAAGTGTGTCACCGTGGGGAGCACCAGTACTGTTAGTTCGAAAAAAGGATGGTACCTCAAGATTGTGTGTGGACTATAGGCAATTGATCAAGCTGACGATCAAGAACAAGTATCCACTCCCAAGAATTGATGATTTGATGGACCAACTAAAGGGAGCAGCAGTGTTTTCAAAGATTGATTTGAGATCTGGGTACCATCAGATAAGAGTGAAAACGGAGGATGTGCCCAAGACTGCTTTTCGTACCCGATACGGTCATTACGAATACCTTGTAATGTCGTTTGGTGTTACGAATGCACCTGCTATCTTCATGGACTACATGAACAGGATCTTTCGTCCTTACTTGGACAAGTTTGTTGTCGTCTTCATTGATGACATCCTGATATATTCCCAGAATCAGGAGGATCATGCTGAACACCTCAGCATAGTTCTTCAAATTCTAAAGGAGAAGGAATTGTATGCCAAGCTGTCGAAATGTGAGTTTTGGCTTGATGAGGTGAAGTTTTTAGGCCATGTGATCTCGAAGGAAGGGATTGCAGTGGATCCGTCGAAAATAGAAGCAGTACTACAGTGGGAACAACCAAAGTTAGTGACGGAAGTTCGTAGCTTCGTGGGTTTAGCCGGATACTACTGAAGATTCATAGAAGGGTTTTCCAAGATTGCTGGACCGCTCACTCAATTGACAAGGAAGAACCAAGCTTTTGAATGGACTGATAGCTGCGAGCAAAGTTTTCAAGAGTTGAAGAAACGGCTAACTACCTCATCGGTGTTAGTGCTACCTGATCCGAATGAGCCATTCGAGTTGTACTGTGATGCTTCGTATCAAGGATTGGGATGTGTTCTTATGCAACATAGAAGAGTGGTAGCTTATGCTTCACGACAGTTGCGAGTACACGAAAAGAACTACCCTACACATGATTTAGAACTTGCGGCTGTGGTCTTTGCTCTAAAGATATGGAGACATTTTCTCTATGGAGCGACATTCAACATCTTCAGTGACCACAAGAGCTTGAAGTATTTGTATGATCAGAAAGAGCTGAATATGAGGCAGCGGAGATGGCTGGAATTCTTGAAGGACTATGATTTCCAGTTGTTGTACCACCCTGGCAAGGCGAACGTCGTGGCTGATGCCTTGAGCAAAAAGACTATCAGTGCTTCTGCCTTGATGATCAAGGAAAGAGACCTCATCGAACAGTTTAGGGATGTGTGGTCGTTTGTTAATTTGGAACCCGGAAGGATTTGTATGAATATGGTCACCATCTCAAGTGAACTAATGGATGACATACAGGAAAAGCAGAAAGCCGATGAATACTTACAAGAAGCGAGAGAATTGATAAGGCAAGGCAAAGAGACGGAATTTAAAGAAGGAACGGATGGGATTATGAGATTCCGAGGTAGAGTTTGTATTCCCCGTGACCAAGAGCTCAGGCGGTATATTGTGGAACATGCTCACACTAGCAAGTTGAGTATGCACCCAGGCATAATTAAGATGTACCAAGATGTGAAGAAATTGTTCTGGTGGCATGGAATGAAGAGCGACGTCACTAGATGTGTGTCGACTTGCTTAGTTTGTCAAAAAGCTAAAGTGGAACATCAAAGACCAGCGGGATTGCTACAACCATTATCTATTCTTGAATGGAAATGGGACAGCATTGCGATGGATTTTGTTGTGGGTTTGCCGAGGATGAAGAAAGGACACGATTCGATTTGGGTAATTGTGGATCGACTCACAAAGTCAACCCATTTTCTCCTGATCAACATGAGGTACAGTTTGGAGAAGTTGACCCAGTTGTATATTGGTGAGATCGTTAGGCTACATGGTGTGCCTACGAGTATTGTTTCGGATAGGGATCCGAGATTTACTTCAAAATTTTAGCAGAGTTTACAGGCATCGTTGGGAACGAAGTTACGTCTGAGTTCAGCGTACCACCCACAAACCGATGGTCAATCGGAAAAGACAATCCAATCTTTAGAAGATTTGCTTAGAGCTTGTACTATGGAACAAACTGGATGTTGGGATGAAGTTCTACCACTGATAGAGTTCACCTACAACAACAGTTATCATTCGAGTATAGGGATGGCACCCTATGAAGCTCTGTATGGACGACGGTGTCGAACACCTTTGTGTTGGTACCAAGATGGAGAGCGTCTTACGATTGGACCAGATATCATTCAGCAGACAACCGAGAAGGTCAAGATGATCCAAGAAAAGATGAGAACCGCTCAGAGCCGGCAAAAGAGTTATGCAGATAGGAGAAGAAAGCCTCTTGAGTTTGAGGAAGGTGAGCATGTATTCCTGAAAGTCACACCCACGACTGGGGTCGGCTGGGCTTTGAAATCTAGAAAACTCACTGCAAAATTTCTTGGACCTTACCAAATCCTTCGCCGGATAGGTCCAGTAGCCTACCAGATAGCCTTACCCCCTTTTCTTTCCAACATACACAATGTCTTCCATGTGTCACAACTTCGTAAGTATTTGCCTGATCCAAGTCATGTCATAGCATTGACACGGACGTCATGGCTAAAAGAGAACTTAACCTATGAGGCGCCTCTTGCGAGAATCGAGGACCGACGGATAAAGCAACTTAGAGGGAAGGAGATCTCATTGGTAAAAGTGATCTGGAATGAAACAACTGGTGATGCAACTTGGGAACTGGAAGACAAGATGAAAGAGCAACATCTAGAACTATTTTGAGGTATGTAAATTTCGGGAACGAAATTCCTTTTAGTAGGGGAGTGTTGCAACATCCCGAAAAATATCTGTTTAAGTACAAATGATCATTTTATATTATTCTTGATTTTTTGGAATTTTTCTAGAATTTTTCGGAAACAACGAATATTTTAATATATTCCTCGTTTTGCATGCACACTGAGCTAAGAATTGCTGAGGTCAGTGAAACGCTCCGGAAATTAATTATTTCACTACCAATAGTCATTTTCTAATATTTGTGAATTATGTGAATTTTTCTGGAATTTTTTTGAAACGTCGAATATTTTAATATATTCTTCGTTTTGCGTGTGCACTGTGTAGACCCGGGAAGATGCGATGTCTTCTCTGTGGCTGGTAAACTCTAAATTGTGGACTTGTCGACGGGGGATCTTACTAAATCTGAGGCCGGGCATAATTTACGAAGTTTACGTTTTACGAGATTTTACCCGATGAATGAAATCGCGGTATTGTAAAATCACCTGATGAATAATGAAATATTATTTTCATCATCAGTAACTCTTCTACACTGGAGGAAAAATAATACTGATAGTGTAAATACTCATCTGTGTTAGTGTGCCGATTAGGAAACAACTTTACTTCCATTTTATCGAGAAACATGTGAAGCTTCTCATGGAAGCTTGGAGGAAGCTTCTTGGAAATTTCCTCTTCCTCCTTCCCCATGCAAAGCAGCCCATTTCCCTCCTCTCTCTCCTTCATTCACGGCTGCATGGCAGCCCAAAGCAAGGAAATATTGTTTTTCCTTATTTCATTTTTATCACACAAATTCATTAATTATCAAAACACTTTCTTTCACTACCATTTCTTCTTCTTCCTTCTTCAACATTTCTCTCCTTTCTCTCCACCATTGCTACGGTCAAGCTCTCTTCTTCCTCCTCATTCATCACAAATTTTCTTACAACCACACTCTCTTAACCCTCTTCCTCTCCTAGACATCCTTCTTGTTTGGGGCATCTTGAGATTCCACCATTTTCACATTTTATTCAAGCTCCAAGCTTTGAGCTTTTTGGGTAAGATTTAAGACTTCTCTTCTTTCTCCTCCATTTTCGTGGTCATGGTCTTCATGTTGGCTATCCATGACTTATTTTCCAAGCCATTATGTCATTCTAACAAAGTCACCATTTTTAGGATTCTTGGAGCTCAAATCCGAAAATTCAAAGGAAGTTCTTGGTGTTCTTCTTTTGGTTTTCTTCACGTAGGTAAGAGGAAGACACTCCTCCTCAACCTCTCTTAGCATCTAGGAACCTTGTATATGTATTGTGGTTGATTATTGAATCTATGTATAAAGTTCTCTCATTTTATGTTGTTCTTGATGATAATGTATTTTGTTGGGTTTGTATGATTTATTGATGTCTCTTGCATGATTTGAAGCTGTATTTGAGTAACTTGTTGGTTAAATATGATAATGATTAGTTTGGTTTGAGTTAAAGGACCTGAGAACTCTGTTTTCTGCAAGTTTACGCGTGGTAATCGATTACACGGGGCTTGTAATCGATTACCAAGCTCTTAAAGATACAAAATCGTGATTCTGGAAATCTGGTAATCGATTAAATCTTGTGTGTAATCGATTACAGAGATTCTGTCTAGCTTGTAATCGATTACAAGAATGGTGTAATCGATTACCAAGCCTCTGATGTCACGAAATGATGCTTCTGGGAATCACGTAATCGATTACAACTTGTGGGTAATCGATTACGGAGGTTCTGTCCGATTGGTAATCGATTACCACGGCTGTGTAATTGATTACCTGGTCCTTGAAGTTACGAATTGAAGCTCTGGAAATCATGTAATCGATTACAATGAGATTGTAATCGATTACAGGGATTCTGTTTTGCTGATGTAATCGATTACCAAGACCCAAAAATGAGATTTTTGAGCTGAAAATGATTGAGATTATGGTTCTTTGTCCTTTGTAACTCAAACATAACCTAAAAACCCTGGATTCAAGGATTCTACATTACTTAAAAGTGATAGGAATATGTATTCATACCGATAGATAAGAAATTATTTTGAAAATGGAATTCTTGGATCCATGTCATGGAAATTGTGGTGTGTGTGTGATAAGGAATATATGTTGATGCTTATATTGGCCTATTGTGGCATGATATCTAATGGTATGAAATTTTGAATCATATATGTCCATGCATAGTGTCATATGCATTGTGAATGTCCTTGTGGACTGTTGTAAGGCCTAGTTGCCTAGGAGATTGAACACACCTTAGTGCGGGTACGAGTAGACTAGTGTGGGTCTTGTTATGACCTTGGGGGCGTCGGGGTGCGGGTCCTCCACAATGGGTAGTTGGTAGCTTCTTTGCCTGTGGGGCAAACTGATGCAAACGCACAGACGATCCGGACTTGACACTGTCCTATATCGTGATCTAGTGTAGAATGTCTGTACAATGCCATGATTGTGCATGAGAAAAATTATTGATAGCACTGGCCTCGGCAGCCAAGTTACAGACATGTCTCCTAATCTTTCTCTCCGACTGTTTGAGTCTAGCTCCATGGAGTAGGAATTTGGAAAAGCATGCATGTGAGTCATGATATACATTGTCATTGTTAATATTTATTTTTCCATATCCATGACTGTTTTGGTTATTACTAAGTTGAATATCTGCCTGGAATTGTTTATTTGCTTACGGTTGGAATTACTGCTTATTAGTTGAATATGTTATTTTGAATTGCTATTTGGGCGTGTGGTGTCGTACTGTTTCTAGCTGCTATAATTGGTAATGATGGTAGGATATCTTACCTCTTTCTTGTATTTCTGTTACTTGTTATATGTGTGTATACTGTATTGATTGAAGACGACGGTAAGGAGGCGTAAGATCCCGAGTTTCCCGGCTTCTGGCCCGAACGAGACTAGCTTATATTGAGACGATGGCGGCACGTATGCGCGGATTTCTTGGTGAAATGCGTCTGACCTTCCTCGGAGGGCCGGAGTGTTGGCATATCAACTTGAATTCTGATCGCTGCGTCTACTTGGGAGATGTGTCGATCGCCCTAGCCTGGAGACGTCATGAGGCAACTGTCCTCACCTGCCACATCAGCCTGCGACTGGAGTTTTACTTGCCCATCCGTGAGATGTGGGGTGATCGTTATTACACCCCTTGGGAGGACTCTTTTGATTCCACCGCCCTGGCTCCTACCCGTGGTTCTGTGGTTCCCATGGAGGTTTCCTCTAAAGAGGAGGATCCTGCTGAGGACCCGGATACGGTCCCTCCTCATCTGAGAGATCGAGTTTCTTGGTAGCTACCGATGGCTACCAAGTGTTTTATTTTGGGGCCCGATGTATATTTTTGTGGGAAATTTGTATATTTTGGTATCTCGGAGCATATTTGTATAATCCTTTGGGGCGGGTATAGTTTTGCTTTTTGGGTAACTCAGGCTTGTATCTAAGTATAAATGATGTTAGCACATATATATATATATATATATATATATATATATATATATATATATCTATATGTATGTTATTCAGATGAGAATTTTGTCTACTATTTTATTCTTCACCGTCATTTATATTCTGCATGTTTAGAATGATTATAAAAAATAAATAAATAAAAAATTTCTGCTATTTTGCTCGCGTATTTAAGGATTGAACGAGTTAAACTTAAACGAATGAACCGGGTCTTGAAATGTTAAAACTTTACTTTTCCGCATTTTCTTTATTTGACAATGTGACGTTCCCTCCCAAAAAGGGGAGTTACATTCTAGGCTTCCGAAAAGAAGTTGTAACTTGTTGATATGGCTACGCCTAATTAATTCATTTAAGTCATCATCAACTATGTAGTCCCATACCTGCGCAGTCTTTGAATCCATCTCATTTCGGTGCGTATTCAATTCATTCATGGGACCCTTCGCTTAGAAGCATGCCAGGAGCTGCTTATTGATGCTTTCTCTTAGCACCGGCGACCACTCCCTACCCTCATCGGTCCTGGGATGCCACATGTTGGCTAGTTTTCTGGAAAAGAACCAGATCTTTGAGTTCATCTCTGGCCTGAATTTTGAATATGACCCTATTCGGGTCCAAATTTTAGGCAAGGAGAGGTTGCCATCCCTATCTGAGGTGTTCTACACAGTTCAGGGATAGGAAAGTCGTAGGGCTGTCATGCTTGATGACAAGCCCACTGATGGGTCAGCCTTGGCTATGGGTAAGACAACTAAACTAGGCTCTTCTTCTTCCTCCTTCAGACCGAATCAAGAGGGTCGCTGGTGCACCTATTATAAGAAATCTGGTCACACCAAGGAGAACTGCTTCAGACTTTATGGGAAAGACTAGGTTCTTAGCCGCTCATGAAGGTTCAAGGGTATGCAGCACAGTCAGGCAAATACGACCACTTCCAATTCAATGACTTCGAGTGAAGCCTCAAAAGTAGATGATGAAGTTCCAGCCCTTAGTAAAGTTTAGTTGGAGCACCTGCGGACTCTCATTGATTCTCTCAGTAAGCCTTTTGGCTCTTATTCTCTGACCATGAATGGTAAGAATTTATGTTTTCAATCTTTTAATGCTTTTGGTACTGGTAGTGGTAATTTATATATTCTAGACTTTGGTGCAACTGACCATATGACTTTTCATTTTCCACATTTGTTATCTTATAAACTCTCTTATGGTAAACATCATATAACTATAACTGATGGCTCTCACACCTCAGTTGCGGGTTCTAGTACTATTGAACTTCAGCCCTCCCCACACTTGAATGATGTGCTCTATGTTCCCAAACTTTCTAATAATCTTATTTCCATTCATAAGCTTACTAAAGATAATAATTGTGTTGTAACCTTTTTCCATTCTCATTGTGTCTTTTAGGATTTTATCATGAGAAGGACGATTGGAGTTGCTAAGGAACAGAGAGGGTTGTACTATCTCCTTAATTTGAAAGTTGATGGTGGTCAGAAGTTACTACCTTCCTATTATCAATCTAGTTCTGAGTCTTTTACTTCACAAATTGGGCTACAACACAAGCGTTTTGGACATCCTTCTTTTTCCTTGCTTAAGTCTATGTTTCTGTCTTTGTTTTTAAAAGAATCTATTGAGTCTTTTCATTGTGATGTTTGTGAGTATTCTAAACATCATCATGTAACTTTTTCACCTAGTTCTAATAAAAGTGTTGAGCCTTTTGCATTTGTTCACTCTAATATTTGGGGTCCTACATCTATCTCTAACATTTCTGGCACTAAATGGTTTGTGTCATTCATTAATGATTATACTAGAGTAACTTGGCTTTTTCTCATGAAAGACAAATCAGATGTGTTCAAATTGTTTGTTTAGTTTTATCGCATGGTTCAGACACAATTTGGAAAGTCGATTAAACATTTGCGTTCTGATAATGGTAAGGAGTATATCAACTAAAATTTCTCTAAATTATTTAAAGAGCATTGTATTATACATGAACTCATGTATGTTGATACTCTTCAGTAAAATGGTGTTACAAAAAGAAAAAATCATCATTTACTTGAAATCACTAGAGCTTTACTATTCCAAATATCTGTTCCTAGCTCATATCGGGGAGAAGCTGTTTTAACTGATGCATATTTAATTAATCGATTACCATCTCATGTCCTGGGTAATGTAAGTCCTATCTAACTCGTGACCTCTCACTTTCTTTCTGTTGCTATTATGCAGAGTCTACAGTCTCATGTCTTTGGTTGTGTGGTATTTCTCCATGTACACCGCCAACATCTCAACAAACTTGATCCTCGTGCTGTCAAATGTGTTTTTTTGGGTTATGTTTCTTGACAAGAAAGGGTACAAATGCTATCACTCTTCAAGTTGTCATTTTTTCATCTCCATGGATGTCACTTTTCATTAACATGAGTCTTTCTTTCCTCGCTCTCAGCTTCAGGGGGAGACCACTTTGGAAGCTAAGGCTGAGGCTGAGTCCTTCTCTCCTAGGTCCTTTTTCCCTTTGCCTTCTGACTCTATATAGGAATTGACATCTTCTTCTAGCACCCTACCTGAACTAGCTAAAGTCAAGGTCAAGGCTAGCACGCCAAAATTAGTGTATCAGAGGAGAAGGAAACCCGAACTGGCCCAATAACAACTTCAGGCATTGAACCAATGGTAAGTACTAAAGATACAAGTTTTCCTATCTTTGAACTTCCTATTTTTGAACTTGACCCAGATAATATTTTTTTTGAACCTGATAACAAGCCTTTTAATAATTGTGAACCTGACCTAGATAACTTACCCATTGCATTGAGGAAAGGAAAAAGGTATTGTCCTAATCCCAAGTACCCTATTTCTTAATTTGTCTATTCTAAACATCTTTCCTTGCATCACTCGAGTTTCATTTTAGCCATAGATTCTATCAAAGTTTCAACATTAGTACAAGAAGCATTGAAGGATAAGAACTGGATTCAAGCTATGAATAAGGAGATCAATGCATTAGAAAGGAATGGAACATGGGAGATTGTTAAGAGGCCAGGTGACAAAAGGCCTGTTGGGTGTAGATGGATATATACTTTGAAATATCGATCTGATGGTACATTAGACCAGTATAAAGCGAGGGTGGTGACAAAAGGATACACTCAAACTTATGGAATTAATTATGAGGAAATATTTGCGCCAGTAGCCAAGATGAATGTGGTAAGGATCTTACTCTCTCTTGCAACCCACTTTGGGTGGGAATTACACCAGTTTGATGTTAAAAATGCCTTTTTTCATGGAGACTTAGAGGAAGAAGTTTATATGGAAATTCCTCCTAGATATGATTCCACTAATGGAAGGAACAAGGTGTGCGGGTTAAAGAAGGCGTTATACGGGTTGAACCAGTCTCCTCGTCCTTGGTTTGGAAGATTCACAAAAACAATGGTGTCCCTTGGTTATAGACAAAGTTAAGGTGATCATACATTCTTTATTAAACATTCACAAGAAGGTAAACTCATAGTTTTACTTGTATATGTTGATGACATCATTATATCAGGTGATGACCTAGTTGAGAAGCAACTCCTAAAGTAGAAATTAGTTACTGAGTTCAAAATAAAAGATCTTGGAAGACTAAAGTACTTCCTTGGGATTGAAGTTGCCTACTCTAAACAAGGTATCTTCATTTCTCAAAGAAAATATGTCCTAGATCTTCTCAAAGAAACTGGAAAGCTCGGGTGTAAGCCAACTGGTGTACTAATTGAGTAGAATCACAAAATGAGAAGTGATGAAAAGAGTTTCAAAGTAGATAGATCTCAATATCAGAGGCTAGTTGGAAAATTGATATACCTGGCACATACTAGACTAGATCTAGTGTATACTGTTAGTATCGTTAGCCAATTCATGTATGATCCGAGAGAGAGACACAAGCAGGCTGTGGATGGAATTCTACAGTATCTTAAAACCACGCCTGGAAGAGGACTTTTGTAACACCCTAAATTTTGTTATTTTACAGTAATGTCTAAAATGTACTGTTTTGGGATTTCTGTGTGCTGTAAATTTATTTTGACTGTTTCGTGACTGTATTTGATTGTTGTGTGTGGTTTACTCCGAGTCAAGAAAATAATAATTTTCGAGCCGGAGAAAATCTTTACCTGATTATTCGGAGCTGGGGGATCATACTAAACCTAATTCCGAGTGATACTTGTATTAATCTTTTAATTTTTAGAATTTATCTGCGAAATAAAAATATTATATATTTTAATATTATTTTATTATCTGTTGGACAGTATCTACTGACTTAAAAGTAGTAGCTTCTGCCCAGTGGACAATAGAAACTGAAAAAGTCTTTGTGACTTCCAATTAAGTGAACCAATAGGAATTAGTCAACGAAAGCGGTTGGACTAGTTAGCTTAGTAACTATAAAACCTAACTAAGTTAGCCTATATTCTATGTAGTAACTAAATGGAAGGAAACTTGGTTAGCTTTTCCTTTGAACCCATAGTTAGGAAGTTTCACCATTCTTCTAGACATTGATGATTCACACCTAAGAAACTAAATGGTTAGGAATTGAAATAAGTAATCTAACTAGATTTACCTAAGCCTAACTAGGAAACCAAATGAACCAAAACTTGGTTTGCTCTTCCATTGAGCAATTCGGTCAAGTCACCTACAAGAAGCTTTAAGAACTAGATGACTCAAGTATCTAAGCCTATAGGAAACAAGCTTGGAGGCAAAGGCTTTGAAGATCAACCATTGATTTCATCTAAGGTCATTAGGAGGTCTTGAGTGGTCAACCAAAGTGGCCACCTCCTTTGGGAGCTCCACGGCCATAAGGCTCTAGGAGGAGCTAAGGATGACACTTAGTTAGTTCATTTCATCTTCATCCATTTCCTAAAGCAAGTTTCACCAAAATTCTCTCCTTTTTCTCTCTTGAGCACCACACGGCCACCACACCATAGACCAACCTTCACTCTTCTATAATTTCATCCAACACCACTTCTTAAACCTAAACACCATTCTAAACATTTTTCATGTTGTAAGTTTCTTCAAAATCATCCATCTAGTGCTTGGAAAACAAGTTTGAAGTTTCTTCTATACAAGGTAAAAATCCTTGTTTCTTGTTTCTAAATTCATTCTTGAAGTCCTAAGCCATGATTGATCCATGGTTTTCTTTTTTCAAAGCTTAGTTTATGATTTTGTAATTTGTTTAAGTTTGTAAGGAATCTCTTGAAGGCTATACGAAATCCCTAGGAGGAAGTCCAAGAAGAGTTTATCTTCCTTAAAGGTAAGAGGGAGATTTAATCTCATCAACCATGTATTGGTGGTGAGGAAATGGATGCGTTTGTGGTGAAGAATCCATAAGGATTCATTCACTTGATTGTTTAAAGTTTTTCCTAGTTGTGATGATTTTTGATGCAAGCATATCTATAGCTTTGATATATGTTTTAATATGTGTTTATGAAGACATGATAGTTATTGTATGTAATAAGATGTGAATAACATGATGAGGGGTTACATGAGGGTTCCAAAGAACCCATGAGGCTCAAGGCTTCACCACCACAAAGAGGACCACGATGTCCTAAATTATTTTCCTAATCTTGGATTAAGTGATTTAATAATAATAAATTGGATTAAGAGTTTTTACAAGAGATTAGATGATGGGAAATAATTAAATATGGTTTATAAAGCATAGAATGATTTTTGGCCAATATGCCTACTTATGATGTTTTTAATTCAATATTATTTCCCCAACATAGGATTATGTAAATCAAAGAGAACTCAATTTAATGAATTTTAGAGAATAAAATGAAATGAATTTATTTTAGAGCTTAATTAGAGAAATTAATTAAGGATAAGAAATAAAATAAATACTTGAAAAGTACTAACGTATAGCTCACCCTTTGGGTTTTGAAGCGCGTTAGCAGGTTGCGAGCTGTAAATATTGGTTAAATCCATAAATGGTAATTTTTAAAGGAAATAGTAAAAAATACTACTTAAAGGATTTTCAAGGGGAAATGTTGTAAAATAAAGCTAAAAATAAATATATAATGGAGAAAGTTTCAAAAAGTTAATTTAGAGAGTAAAAAAATATTTTACGTAGTTGAAAAACATTAGAAATACCTTACGCGTATTTAAAATAATGATTTTTAATCTACGCAATTAGAAAAATGATTTAAAAACGTTACGCGATTGAGAAAATGATTTAAAAATGCTACGCAATTGCAAAAACGTCAAAAAATATTTACGCGATTTGAAAACGTTAGAAAAAGGTTGCACGATTGTAAAAATGCGATAAAATATTTACACGATTGAGAATAACAGCAGTTTGATGTGGGGTTAAAGTGGTGGACCCGGTTATGTTGAAAAATGGTACTACCAAGTGATGGCGTGTGGTTGTGAGAAATCATAGTATTATGATTTGTGTACTTTGGCTCATGCACCATGCATAGAGAAATGTGTCAATTTTCTTGATATTGGCAAGTTGCCTAAGAGATGAATTACACCGTAGTACGGGTGTGATAGACGTAGTACTGTTCATTGAGTGAACTTGGAGGCATTGGTGTGTGGAGAATTTCACATGTGGACAGTTGGTAGCTCCTCTAGGCCATGGTACCGGGCAACACACTAGCGATCTCGACAAAGCACTATTCTTAATCACGATCTAGCGTAGACTATCCGGTACAATGCATGTTGTACACAACGTTTAGACTGTGTAGTACTTGGCTGAGGCAGCCGGAGCTACGGACAGATCTACTAAATCATTCTCTCTGATAATTGTGGTTAGCTCCATGGAGTAGGAATAAGTATGTGTACATCTGCATATGTAGTCTGCATCATGATGTGATATTTATATTGATCTGAGATATTGTGTATATTGTGATAACATGATTTGATGTATTGAATGCTATATCTGTATGTACTATCATTTCTATATTGCCATGATGGTAGTGATGTAGATTATCTCACCTCTTTGTATGCATTTCTGTATTATTATTTATGTTCGGTAAAAACTTTGAGGAAGGAGAAGAGGAGCAACCTTTGGGTTGTCAGTACGAGGAGGAACAACAGTCTAGGGATCAGTGCAAAGAGGGCGCGCCTCTAGATCATCCTTATCGTTTGGATTGATTCTGATGCGTTATGGCACTACTGAGTTTTCTGGGATTCATGAAACTGGAGTTTCATAGGGTTCCGAAGCCTGGCGTCTACAAGCTGACAGGGAGACTATCGTTTATGTGGGACGTTTGATTGTGTCCCTTAGTAGGGAATATGATGGAGTCCCTATATTTTCTACGAATTTTTATGTACATTTGGAGTTGCCCTTGTCTATTAGGCGCTATTGGGGTGGTCGTTTCCATGCCCCTAGTGAGCTTAGTAGTGTGTCGACAACACGGACTCCTGCCGTAGGGCTACACAACATCTAGGGTTTCTGTCTTCTGATGATCTCCTAGAGGAGGATCCTTCGGAGGATCAGAACTTCTAGATGTGTACTTGGGTTAGTTTATGGTTTGAGTTAAACAGTTTACAACGTTATAAAACAGTTTGTAGTGTGTAATTATTTGTATTTTTTTAAAAATAAAATCATATGTATAACTATGATGTGTATTTAATAGTTTGTTTTGTTTCATGTTCTATTGATTTTATTTAATGATATAATGTACAAGAAGAGAATTTTTACAACTTATATTATTATATGTTAATAAATGTTTTATAACTTGGGTAAGGTTTTATTATAATTAGTCGTAAATGTAACATCCCAAGAAGGGTGTTACATTAGTTGGTATCAGAGTCTAAGTTAGAGTCTTTTGGGGTTTGTGGTTAGGTCTATTTTGCCTGTGTTGTGTGATTCTCTGTGATTTGTTTTCGAAAGGTTACATCTGACTTTGTTTTGTCTTATTTGATTGATTGAAGAAAGAAATGTGTCAAGGTAAAGGAACGCATGCAAATGTGGGACGTGATACTGATGCAATGACTGTAGCTGCTAAGGCCATGCAACGTATGGCAAAAGTAATCATGCAACAGAATCAACAAGCAGCCCAACAACACGAGGCGACTACTGATGCTTAGAACTTATCTAAGTTTCGATGCAAAAACCCACCACAGTTCAGGGGCGAGTTTGATTCGGAGAAGGCAAGTCTTTGGATCCAGGAGCTGGAATTTTTTTTTTTTTGAAAGAATAGGATGTACAGATGATTGAAAAGTGACATATGCTACATTTATGTTGATGGGAGATGGCGAGAACTGGTGGAGAGGAACTCAGAGGTTACTACAAGCCGAGGGAAGAGAAATTATGTGGGATGTGTTCTGCGAAGTATTTATGGAGAAATACTTTCCGGCTAATGCATGACATGCCAAGGAAATGGAATTTCTTAGTTCATGACAGGGTAACATAACTGTTAGTGAGTACACCGCAAGATTTGAGAGCTTGTCAAAGTTCTCGAGGTATTTCCAAATCTAGCCTGACGAGGAGTGGAAATGTCGTAAGTTCGAAGAAGGGCTGAAGGTCGAATTGAAAAAAGGAGTATTACTAATGAGGATGAATCAATTTCCTGCATTAAGGGATACGTGTCGACGACTTGAGGAGCTGAAGCCGTCACGAGACCTGAGGAATAGCAACTTTGGACTGACTAGGTTCCAAGGAGGAAAAAACAATAATAATAGTCGATTTCAACGCAAATTGTACTCGAGACCACCGAGGAACCAACCCCAACGTCCATCTTTTAGGGGAAGTCCTAGTGGCAACAAAGCTGGTCAAACTGTGGTGTTTATGCCAAGATGTTTTAAATGTGGAAAGAGTGGTCACATATCAAGAGATTGTTCAATCAAGGGAACTATCTGCTTTAAATTTGGAAGGTCTGGTCATGTTTCTAGAGACTGCAACCAACCAAAAAAGGAACCAACTATTAGTAATGTTCGTGCTGCTCAGCCGCAGTCTGGAGGGTGAGTATACACGATGAGTGGAGCTGAAACTTCTTAGCCTGAGGATCTTATTCAGGGAGAAGGTGTCGTAGCAGGTAATCTTTTGATTGTACTATATGATTCGGGTGCAACTCATTCATTTATTGTATATGACTATGTGGATCGGTTGAAATTGCCTGTGTCTTCTTTGAGTTTTCAATTGATTGTTTCTACATCAACTGCTAAGCCTGTTGTTACATCTAAAGTATGCTTGAATTGCCCTATTACCATTCATGATCGAGTCTTTTCTGTTGATTTAATTTGTTTACCTCTCGTTGAAATAGATATAATCTTAGGAATGGATTGGTTATCTTCTAACCATATCCTACTAGACTGTTCCAATAAGACCTTAGTTTTTCCTAAGGATAAGAATTCTGTATTTTTAATTGCCATTAAAGTCGAATCATTGTTGAGGGATAGAGCTCAAGGATACATGTTGTTGTCTTCTTTAGAAGTCAAGAGTGAGAAAGATGTGAATGTTATTTCTGTCGTAAATGAGTTTCCTGAGGTTTTTCTCCATGAGGTACCCAGTTTACCACCGGAAAGAGAGATAGAGTTTTCTATCGATCTTGTACCAGAAGTAGGTCATATTTCGATTGCACCATATCGGATGTTGCCATCCGAATTGGCAGAGTTGAAGAAGCAATTAGAGAAACTGTTGGAGAAACAGTTTGTACGATCGAATGTTTCACCATGGGGAGCACCAGTATTACTAGTCAAAAAGAAGGATGGAACTTCTCGTCGTTGTGTGGACTACTATCAACTGAACAAGGTCACGATAAAGAATAAGTACCCACTTCTAAGGATTGACGATTTGATGGATCAATTGAAAGAGCAGTTGTTTTTTCTAAGATAGATCTACGATCAGGTTATCATCAAATTCATGTCAAGGTAGAGGATATACCTAAGACAACTTTCTGAACCCGTTACAGACATTATGAGTATCAAGTAATGTTGTTCGGAATGACGAATGCTCCTGCAATATTCATGGATTATATGAATAGGATCTGTCATCCATATCTAGAGAAGTTTGTCATTATCTTTATCGACGACATTCTGATCTATTCTTAAAAACTGGAAGAGCGTGCTGAACATCTCAACATAGTTCTCCAAATTTTAAAAGAAAAGAAGTTGTATGCAAAGTTGGAAAAATATGAATTTTGGTTGGAAGAAGTTCAGTTTATGGGTCACGTGATTTCCAAGGAAGGTATTGCAGTGGACCCATCGAAAGTAGAGACCATACTGCAATAGGAAAGGCCAAAGATAGTGACAGAGATTCAAAGTTTTATTGGATTGGTCAGATATTACCGAAGGTTCATTGAAGGTTTCTCCAAGATAGTAGGACCTCTTACACAACTCACAAGGAAGAGTCAAAAGGAGTTGAACATGAGGCAGAGGAGATGGCTAGAGTTTTTGAAGGATTATGATTTCTAACTTCAATACCATCCAGGAAAGGCGAATGTAGTGGCAAATGCCTTAAGTAGAAAGGTGAACAGTGTTTCTACTATGATGATAAAGGAGGAAGAATTGATCAACCAGTTTAGAGATTTGTGGTTGTCTGTGGAATTGGCACCAGGAAAGATTCGTCTAAATAAAGTTACTATTTTGAATGACTTGTTGGAAGAAATCTGAGAAAAACAAGAAGATGATCCATTTTTGCAAAATGAGAAAGAATTTTTGAAGCACGGTCATAAGGCGATGATAAAGGAAGGATCTGATGGGGTCTTAAGATTCAAAGGAAGGATTTGTATACCTGATGACCTCGATCTTAAGCAAGCAATTCTTGATGAAACTCATACTAGTAGGTTGAGTATGCATCCGGGGATGACTAAGATGTATCAAGATCTAAAGTGGATGTTTTGATGGCCAAGGATGAAGAGAGATGTTGCGGAACGTGTGGCGTCTTGCCTTGTTTGTCAAAAGGCAAAAGTTGAGCATCAAAGAGCCACCGGTATGTTACAACCTTTAACTATTCTAGAATAGAAATAAGATACTATCTCAATAGATTTTGTTACCAGATTGCCGAAGACTAGGAAAGGTCATGATTCTTTATAGGTTATAGTTGATAGGCTTACGAAGTCAACGCACTTCTTGCCTATCAATATCAAGTATTCATTGGAATGATTGACCCAGGTGTACATTAGTGAAATTGTTAAACTTCACGGTGTACCCTCTAGTATCATATCTGATAGAGATCCAAGGTTTACATTGAGGTTTTGGCGAAGCTTACAAGAAGCTATGGGAACTAAGCTACGTTTGAGTTCTGCTTACCATCCGCAGACTGATGGTTAGACTGAGAGGACTATCTAATCATTGGAAGATCTGCTGAGAGCTTGTGTGTTAGAACGACAAGGGAGTTAGGATAAATTCTCATCTCTGATAGAATTTACCTATAATAATAGTTTTCACTCAAGTATAGGGATGACACCCTATGAAGCACTATATGGGCGACGATATCGAACATCTTTGTGTTGGTATCAGGATGGGGAAAGTATGACCGTAGGACCTAATCTTGTGCAACAAATGACGGAAAAGGTGAAGATGATTAAGGAGAAAATGAGGACAACTCAAAGTCGGCAGAAAAGCTATGCAGATAAGCGAATGGGACCTCTTGAATTTGAGGAAGGTAAGCATGTGTTTTTGCGAGTGACACCTACGACTAGCATCGGAAGGGTTATCAAATCTAGAAAACTCACTCCTAAATTCATTGGACCTTATCAAATTATTTGTCGAATAGGTCCAGTAGCTTACCAAATAGCTTTATTACCCTTTCTTTCCAATCTTCATAATGTATTCCATGTGTCTCAGTTGGGAAAATATATTCCCGATCTAACTCATGTCATTCAGTCCGATGAAGTACAATTGAAAGAAAATTTGACATATGAGATGCTTCCTGTTAAGATTGAGGACAGGAGAGTGAAATAACTTCGAGGGAAAGGAATTGTATTAGTGAAGGTAATTTGGAACGAAGTGACGGGAGATGCTACATGGGAGTTGGAAGATAAAATGAATGAGCAATACCCACATCTTTTCTAAGGTACGATAAATTTTGGGGAAAAAAATTTTTTAGTGGGGGAGAGTTGTAACACCCCAAATTTTGCTATTTTACAATAATGTCTAAAATGTATTGTTTTGTGATTTCTGTGTGTTGTAAATTTATTTTGACTATTTCGTGATAGTATTTGATCGTTGTGTGCATAATATTCACATATTTTAAAAATTAATAAACCCTCATTTTTAGTTATTTACATTTTCCATGTACTTAATTGATTAAGCCTGGTTATGTTTTATAAGTTTGGACTCATATTGGACTTAATTGATTTTTCTAGCATTATTTGGGTCTTACACTGTTTCTATATTTCCTCCATATCTTGAGTTCTAGATGTGTAAACATTATGTATCTTACCTTGCAGGAAATATAAGAGAGGGCTCTACAACTTTCATGAAGAGCTCTAGGTAAAATAAGGACATCTAGAGGAGCTAATTGGGCTTGGAAGTCAGACTACAGGTTTTGTGATTGGAACCTGAATAGTGTGCACTAACCAGAGCATAACTCGGGCTGTAGGAACTTTCTTGGGCTAAAATTTGGACATTTCAAATTTAAGACCCATATCTACAACTTTCATGAAGAACATAAGAGCTCATTCGGACAGATTGGAGGTGATATTGGGTCTGGAAGTCAAAACAGAGGTGCTGAAACTGGGCCTGAATAGTCTGCAGTAATTGGGTCATATCTTAGGCTGTAGGATGAATTTTTGGATGATCTTGGTGGCATTGGAAAGCTGAGACAAAATTCTACAACTTTCATGAAGACTACATTACTTTATTCTGATGGCATCCATGAGATCAACACTGAATGATTTCAGAGACAAAGAATCTCAATAATTTTTCACTCACTAACTCACCATTTGGCATTTTTCACTCATCCACCTACTCCTCACCTACTCTTAATCAGCCCCTTTGTCATTTTGTATCCCTAATCCTCTATAAAAGGCACCATTGGCTGATCATTTGGTGCTCTTAGTGTTAGGCTTAGTTTTTACAAGTTATGGTTATGCTTGTTTATTGTTTTCCTTTGTTGTAATTTTCTCTTGCTCTAAATTGAAGCTATGTTCATCTTTCTCTTCTTCTCTCTTTCGTTCTTCTTATCTATGAGTAACTAAATCTTTATCTTACTTGGGTGAAAGAGTGAAGCTCTTGGTAATGAAATAAGGTTAGATTATTCTATTTCTTGTGCTTAAATGATATATTATCAAATGGACATTATATGTGTTGTATTTTATTTCCAATCAATTTAGAAACCTTCTTTGTATAACGGAGATCTTGATTTATTATAGACAACAGGATTGGCACAGTGAATGCTTGAACTCATTTACAAATGTTGGTAGATAATTAAAGGAATCATAATATGATTGCTTATACAATTAAAAATTAATTATTATATTTTTCGATTGGAACCTCCGTTGTGTGTGGAATTCAATTGAGTTATAAAGAGAAATAATCTTGCCTTTAATTTATTACCAAGAGTGGATCTCCTAACCCAAGCAAGTTCTTAAATTCATTTGTGAACATCTTTTATTACTTTTGGTGTTGTGACAAATTCTTTTCTTACCTCAATTAATTTTTCTTCATCAATTCCCTGTGGATCGACCTCGGACTCCTGAGAAATTTATTACTTGAGACAACCTGCACTTGGGTTTGCATCCTTTAAATCCCGCAATCAAGTTTTTGGCGCCGTTGCCGGAGACTTGATTTGAAGTTTTAATTTATTGAGGTTCTTTTTCTTTAATAAAATCTATTCTCTCTTCTCCCTCACTGGAGCAAAAGATCGGTTTATCGATCCTTTGGTTTCTTTAGTAACTCTCTAACTTTCTAACTATCTAACTTACTAACCTACTAACTTGCTAACATAATAACTTTCTAACATTTATATTTATGTCATTTATTTATGTTTGCTAACTTTTAATTTATGTCATTTATTTTTGCTCACTAACTTTTATTTTCTCGCTCTCTAACTTTTAATTTACGTCATTTATTTTCTACTCTCTAACTTTTAAATTTCTGTTATTATTTATTATTTCTTTCTAACGTAATGAAATAATCTTTCTTTTTTCTCTTCTCTTTCACCGGCTTTGGTGGGTTTTGCCTCTCTTCGGTTTTCATATTTTAAATTTATTTTTTGCAATTTACTTTTTGCACTTTATTTTTTGTATTTTATTTTCTGCACTTTCCAACTTACTAATTATTAACTCTCTAATTATCTAACTTTTTACTTTATCAGTTATCTAACTTTTTACTTGTTAATATTTATTGGGTGGTTGGTTTATACCACATCGTTGTTAATATTTAATGGCTGGTGTAAACTGCTGACTTGTACATTATTTTTTCTATTTTAAGTCATTTATTTATGCTTAATTAGTATTGTGATTTAAATTTTGATCGTTTAGTTAACATTAATCATGGTACTTTATATATTGATTTGTTTGAATCACAATCACACACAATTAACACAATGACTGAAAATGAAAGTGTACATGATGAACATGAAAATCAACCGTTGCGAACCATGCATGAATATTTGCAACCATCTCGAAATTCTAGTCCATCATGTTTTATCTTTCCACTCAATGCCAATAATTTTAGATTCAAGCTAGGTATGATTTCTTTACTTCCTAATTTTCATAGTTTAGAGTCTGAAAGCTCATATTTACATCTGAAAGAATTTGAGGAAGTATGTATTGCTTTCAATGACCAAAATTGCAGTGAAGAGATTGTTAAGCTTAAATTGTTTCCTTTTTCTTTAAAAGATAAAACAAAATCTTGGCTTAACACTTTGAAACCAAGATCAATTGGTACATGGCAAGAAATGCAAGGTGAGTTCTTAAAGAAAATTTTTTCTAACATATAAAACCAATGCTATGAAAAGACAAATCCAAAATTATTCCCAAAATTCAAATGAAGCATATTTTCAATGTTGGGAACGGTTTAAAGATTTGTTAAATTCTTGCCCACATCATAGTTTTGAAAAATGGCGCACTATAAGCTTCTTTCATGAAGGTTTAACACCTGAAACTAAACAATTTGTGGAAACAATGTGCAATGGTGAGTTTCTTGATAAAGAACTTGATGAAGCTTTAGACTATTTAAACTAGCTAGCTGAAAATTCTCAATCTTGGCATAGTACTAACACTTCTAAAAATTTAATTAGATCTAATCTTGCAAGTGCTAATAAAGAAAAATATCAGCTTAGTCAAGAGGAAGATCTACATGCAAGGTTTGCCAGTTTAGCTAGAAAGGTTGAAGCCATGGAATTAAGAAAAGCAAAAGAAATCAAATTTATGCAAAATGAAGAAATTTGTGGCATTTGTGATGACTTAGGACACTCAACACATGAATGTTCTAATATTCCTGTTTTTAAAGAAGTTGTACATAAGCAAGTAAATGCAATGAATAATTTTAAAAAGTCATTTACTTCTTCTTTTTCAGATACATACAATCTGGGATGTAGAAATCACTTGAATTTCAGTTAGAGGAATAATAATCAGTCACAATTCGTGCAACCACCACCTCCTCAGGCACAATAGGACTCTCAAAATTCTCAAGGATATGCACCTTATGTCCTTCCATATAGGAAAAGCCTTGAAGAAACACTGCATGCATTCATAGAAAAGCAAGAAGCCATTAATAAACAAAACAATCAAACCATGATTGACATAAAAGAAACTCTTACTAAACTTTCTTCTGCACTCACCATTCACGAGAAAGGAAAATTTCCTTCTCAATCTCAACCAAATCCCAAGGGACAATACAGTCTAAATGAAGGGAGTTCAGAAAACCGAAAAATGGACCAAGTCAAGTCAGTGATAACTCTTAGGAGTGGAAAGGTTATTGAAAAACAAATTCCTAAACCTTGTGAGAAAAAAGATGAACCAATTCCCCAAGAAAATGAAGAAGTTGACCAAAAGGAGACCAAACTCTCGCTTTCACCCCCATTTCCTCAAGCATTGAATAATCCAAAGAAATTGGACCACCACACTAAAATTTTTGAAATTTTGAAACAAGTGAAGATCAATATTCCTCTGTTAGATATTATCAAATAGATTCTTTGTTTTGCCAAATATTTGAAGGACTTATGCACTGTTAAAAGGAAACTAAATGTGAAAAAGAAAGCATGTTTGGCTGAACAAGTAAGCTCCATTCTTCAGAATAATAATGTGTTGAAATATAAAGACCCTGGTTATCCTACAGTTTCATGTATTATTGGAGAACATAAAATTGAAAAAGCTTTACTTGATCTTGGTGCTAGTGTCAATTTGCTTCCATATTCAGTTTATCAGCAATTCAACTTAGGTGAGTTAAAACTAACTTCTGTAACTCTTTTACTTATCAATAGATCAATTAAAATTCTAAGAAGAATAGTGGAAGAAGTGTTGGTTCAAGTTGATAAATTCATATATCCTGTGGATTTTATTGTCTTGGATACTGAAACTATGGTTGATAGTTGCAAGTCAATTCCTATTATTTTAGGCCGTCCATTTTTAGCAACATCTAATGCTTTGATAAATTGCAGAAATGGAGTGGTGAAACTAACATTAGAAATATGACACTGGAACTCAATGTTTTTAACATGTGCAAGCAACCACAGGAAGTCTTTGATGAAAAGGAGGAAGTTAAAGGGATTGAAGACATTGTAGATGATCATCTTCAAAAAGAGAGTTCTTCTGACCCATTAGAAGTTTATTTAATTAATTCATTTGATTTGCTTAATTGTACAGAGGAAATATAATACAGAGGATGGAAGCCGAGATTCAAAGAGCTAAAACCCATGAATGATAATACCTATGAAGAAGTACCCACATTGGAATTAAAGCCATTACCTGCTGGGTTGAAGTACATATTTTTGGGAGAAGAACAAAGCTTTCTAGAAGTAATTTCCTCAACTCTTACTGGAGAACAAGAAAGAAAGATGCCGCCTCAATGGACGCACCAAGATAGAAAGAAATTTTTGAGAGAAGTGAAAAATTTTTGTTAGGATAACCCACACTTGTTCAAAGATTGTTTTGACCAAATCTTTCGGAGATGTGTGCCCGACAGTGAGGTAGGTAGTGTCATTAAATTTGTCACTTAGAAGCATATGGAGGTCACTTTTCTTCAAAGAAAACAGCTACGAAAATCTTACAGTGCGAATTTTATTGGCCCACTTTATTTAAAGAATGCTATACTTTTTGCAAAAGTTGTGAAAATTGTCAAAAATTGGGCTCAATTTCAAAAAGAAACATGATGCCTCTGAACCCCATCCTTGTCAATGAAATTTTTGATTGTCGGGGAATTAATTTCATGGGTCCATTTCTATCCTCATTTGGATTTGTGTATATATTGGTGGTTGATAATGTCTCAAAATGGATTGAGGCGATTCCATGTCGACACAATGATCAGAAAATCGTTCTCAAATTTTTAAAAGAAAATATCTTGTGTTGATTTGGAATCCCTCGAGCTATCATCAGTGATGGGGGAATACATTTTTGCAATAAACCATTTGAATCTTTAATGAAGAAATATGGTATTACACACAAAATTCTCGCCCCTTATCACCCTTAGACAAGTGGACAAGTTGAATTGGCAAATAGGGAGATTAAACAAATTTTGGAAAAAATGGTTAACCTAAATTATAAAGATTGGTCTTTAAGACTAAACGATGCATTTTGGGCTTACCGTACTGCTTTCAAAACATCCTTGGGCATGTCACCCTATCGGTTAGTCTATGGAAAACCTTGTCACTTGCTTGTAGAATTGGAACATAAAGCATTTTGGGCCATTAAAACTTTCAATCTAAATCTTGATGATGCTTGCAAGATACGCAAATTGTAATTAAATGAACTTAAGGAATTGAGAAATGATGTATATGAAAATTCAAAGATTTATAGAGCTAGAACAAAAGCTTTTCATGACAAGACAATTTTGAGAAAATCTTTTGAAATTGGTCAGAAAGTTCTGCTTTATAATTCTTGTCTGCACCTATTCCCCAGAAAATTGAGATATAAGTGGAGTGGTCTTTTTATTGTCAAACATGTGTATCCTCGTGGGGCTATAGATATTGAGAATCCTAAGAATGGTAATGTGTTTAAAGTCAATGGACAAAGGCTCAAACCATTTTTGGAAAACCAAGTTGATGAGGTAGAATTCATCTTTCTTTCTGATCCTTGTTATGAATAGAATTTATTCTAATTTTGTTGCCTTGTTTTTGCAGTTCTTTGTGTTGCCGGTTAAGCGGCGGATAACGGTACTCCGTGACTCTCAAGTCGGTTTATTTTTCAGTTTTCTAAAATAACTTAATCATTCTTCTCCTTTAAAATGGATGTTATTCTTTCAAACCTGATAAAACATTTTCCTTCCCTTCCTCAAAATGCTCTGACGAAAATCTACAAAGTTAGATGTGAAAGATTGAGACTATTAATGCACAAAGGTATGCCAGAAGATGTACGCTGGATAATTGAAACAAATGTCTAACTAGCAGGTGAGTCTTCAATTTCATTTGACTCATACAAGCCAGGTTTTGGAAGAAGTTCATATTCTAAAAGGAGAAGAGCAAAAAGGTTACAAGTCTGTCACAAATGTGCACGATGGAATTGTAACAAGTGATGTTGTTCTTTGGGGATGGTTTCTGCAAACAGAGAAGATAAAATTTTCTTCATTAAGAATGGACTGAGTAAGGAGTCATTAGATGATATCTTATTGACTCTTGAGACGTATTCTTAGGGATTTGTGCATCGTGAACTTCTTAATTTGTGGAATCTCTTCAAGGATGAAGAAAAATGCTAGTATTGGGAATCTGACTCTAGAAGACCCTATTTGCTAATTTATAAGAAAATTGGATAGGAAGCTTATCCTCGACTCATAGAAGGCATTTAAGCCATTACTGGACATGAAACCAGAGGCAGATGTGAGCCATATCCACAACAATTTGTACATATTATCTTCTTCTTCTTCATGTTTTCTTAAAAAAAAAAGAGAAGAAAGAAAAAAAAAGAAAAAAAATTTGAACAAGGGCGATCCGGAAGGAGTACTATGACTTTAATTAGTTGTGGAGCCCCAGCCTTTGGCTGACCTGTCATTGACTCGGGTGGACCTTTGCACGTTAGTCCTTAAAAAAGTTCATGTGCCATGCTTTGTAGAAAGCCACATTCCATAACCCAATGTTTATCATCTAGGCACTGTGGAGTTGATGGACAGGCAGAAGTGTCCCACTCTAGTTATTAGTGAGAAGTAACATGCGGCTGCCAAAGCGTATGAGGCATTCGAGCTTAATCCTCTCTTTTATTAAAAGGGGCTCTCAGTGCCTTGGGATGGGATGTTCTGGATCTTGGACATTACGGGTTTCAGATTTTAGCATCTTTGTTGATGTTACGAGCCCAAGTGTGAGCTCTCCAGGTTCCAGACCCAGGATGGAAACCCAGGATGGTTTCTTCTTTCTCTTTTCTTCGAATAAACAGATGTGAGTGTCTACTGCACTGGTGACACGTAGTATAAAGATATGTCACTACTGCACTCTTGACACGCAATATAAAGATATGCCATGAAAACTATACATAAATGTATATCATCAATTGCTATTATATTTTTTTTATCTTTGTATGATTTTGCTATATTTTGATTTTGGACAGACGATCCTTTGAGTAGGGTCCTTTAGGGGTTTCTAGACTTCTTTACCCTGATGGTTTTCTTAAAGTAAAAACAAAAAACAAAAAAAAACAAAAAAAAATAAAAACAAAAAAAAATTAAAAAAAAAAGATTCTATGTTTCTTAATTTTATACTTTTCTGACAACAGCCAACCTATCTTTATAGGTGCTATTATTACCCTTTCCATTCTTTTTTCTATTTAAACACTTCATTTTCTCCACTTTCCTCGAACTCATAATCATTCAGAGAGAAATGTGAGTATAGAGATGGAAGGTGTTTTTGTTCATCAACTTAAAAATATCTGTGTATTTTGTGGGTCTAAGTATGGGAAGGGTTTAGAGTTTGTAAACGCAGCTACCACTCTTGGTCGATCACTTGCTGCGAGGAAAATTCATCTTGTATATGGGGAAGGTTGTCGTGGGTTAATGGGAGCTGTATCACTTGCTGCATATATAGGAGGCAGTCAGGTTTTAGGTGTCATTCCTGAACCTTTAGCTCAACAGAACATTATTGGAAAGATAATTGGGGAGGAACTTAAGGTATCATTAATGCATGAACGAATGAAAATAATGCTTGAAAACTCTGATGCATTCATTGCCTTACCAGGTGATTTTGGTACCTTGGAAGAAGTTTTTCAAATTGTCTCTTGGGCCCAACTGAACATCCACCATAAACCCATAGGTTTGTTGAATGTAAATAATTTCTTTGATATTTTGTTAATCTTTCTTGACCATGCTGTGGAACAGAAATTTATCACACCTTCGGCAAGACAACTTCTTATCTCTGCTTCCACTATTGATGAGTTGATTGATAAATTAGAAGCTTTTGTTCATAAACCTGACCCAGCAATAGCTCAGATAGATTGGTCAGCAGGAAGCAATGAGGGAAGTAGGATGAAAAGAAAGCCAGATTTGACACTTCATTTATAGCTTTCTTTTATTTTTGATTTTATTTATCATACTTTGTTTTTGTTTCAATTTGTGTTAGATTTCTCCAACAGGTAATATCTTATATCCTTTACTCATCTATATTTTAACATTGAGGACAATGTTATGGTCTGGTTGGGGGGAAGAATAGTTGACCAAAAAAAGAATTTCTTTTTTTGGGAAGTATGATATGATTGTCATGGACTAACTAAACTAATGAATGATGGCAGAGTAAGGAGTAATTTTACTCTTGAGACACATCTTAGTTGAGGAGATAATTATTTTGTGCAGAAGTAGCAAATGGATTCTTGGATCTTAGCATAAATTGTCTTCTTTTTTAAAAATCACAAGCTTGGATATGAATGTTGATATGGTGGATTGAGAATGATAGAAATATGCCTTGTGAGATTTTGAGCCTATTGATGAATGGATTGAATATCTGTACTATTCTCTTCTTTCTTGTGTGATTTTTATTCATGAAATTATTACTCTAGAACTTGCTTTGATTCTTTTTTAGGCTACATTTTCACATGCATACATAAATATGATTGAGGCATTTTGAAATAGCTACTTTGACCAAATAGTCATCCTTGTATATTTTCCCTTGTACAACTCCTTTGAGCTTATTTGATCATTCCTTGTTTTTAGCTCATTACGTGCCTTAAAAAAAAGAGAGAAAAATAAGAAAAAAAAAACATGTTTTACCCAACCTTAGGGAATAAGAGAGCATTGGCTTTGTTCTTGAATAAGTATGGAGGTGTGTGTGCAAAATAATAAAAAAAAAAATCTGATCACCGTTGCAATCAAAGGATTATCAGAGTCTAGAATAAAGGTAGATGCTTGGAAACAACAGGAAGAAAAGAAGAATGTTCAGACCTAACAATGAATTCAATTCATCAATTTGGGATTAATCTTCAACAAAACATTAGTCAAATATTGGTCATTGTCCTTTATGATGAATGTTCTCAAACATCTTCTCTACTCTAACTGTACCATAATGCTCTTTTATTCTCTTTGGTATTTATCTTCTCATATCCATATTATCCCCTCTCCTTTACCATGGCCCCATTACAACCTTGAATAAAGTCCTCTTGATTTTTGTATGCATGTGTTTTGAGTAGCGGAGAAGTAGAAGATAAGCAAGCTTATGGTAGTGCAATTGTTCATGGGTTGAATAGAGTGAAATACTTACCTTTTAAACACTTGAGAGATTGAGAGTGAATTCTGTGAGGATCTATCATTCTTGATTCATTCTTTTCAACTGAAGTTTCTTTGCTTGTTGGTTTGAGATGTGAAAAAATGTTACCTCATTAATGCTTTGATCCCTTGAATTTCTTGTTGCTCTTCTTGCTTCATCGAGTCTTTTAGAGTTTTTAGCTTTTGAGTCTATGTCATTTTTCTTTGTTTCTTAGCTTTGGTTTTATGTGTTTTGCCCAAGAGTGCAAAAAGCTAAGTGTGGGGGAATTTGATAATCACATATTTTATACATTAATAAACCCTCATTTTTAGTCATTTCACTCTCCATGTACTTAATTGATTAAGCCTGGTTATGTTTTGTAAGTTTGGACTCAAATTGGACTTAATTGATTTTTCCTCATTATTTGGGTCTTACACTATTTTTGTATTTCGGCTATATCTTGAGTTCTAGATGTGTAAAAATTATATATCTTACCTTGTAGGAAATATAAGAGAGAGCTCTACAACTTTCATGAAGAGCTCTAGGTAAAATAAGGATATCTAGAGGAGCTAATTGGGCTTGGAAGTCAGAATATGGGTTTTGTGATTGAAACCTAAATAGTGTGCAGTAATCATAGCATAACTCAGGCTGTAGGAACTTTCTTGGGCTGAAATTTGGATACTTGAAAATTAAGACCCATATCTACAACTTTCATGAAGAACATAAGAGCTCATTCGGACATATTGGAGGTGATATTGGATCTGGAAGTCAAAATATAGTGCTGAAACTGGGCCTGAATAGTTTACAGTAATTGGGTCATATCTTGGGCTGTAGGATGATTTTTGGATGATCTTGGTGGCATTGGAAAGCTGAGACAAAATGCTACAACTTTCATGAAGACCACGTTGCTTCATTCTGATGGCATCCATGAGATCAGCACTGAATGATTTCGGAGACAAAGAATCTCAATAATTTTTCACTCACCAACTCACCATTTGGCATTTTTCACTCATCCACCTACTCCTCACCTACTCTTAATCAGCCCCCTTGTCATTTTGTATCCCTAATCCTCTATAAAAGGCACCATTGGCTGATCATTTAGTGCTCTTGGTGTTAAGCTTAGTTTTTAGAAGTTATGGTTATGCTTGTTTATTATTTTTCTTTGTTGTAATTTTCTCTTGCTCTAAATTGAAGCTATGTTCATCTTTCTCTTCTTCTCTCTTTCTTTCTTCTTATCTATGAGTAACTAAATCTTTATCTTACTTGGGTGAAAGAGTGAAGCTCTTGGTAATAAAATAAGGTTAGATTATTCTATTTCTTGTGCTTAAATGATATATTATCAAATGGACATTATATGTGTTGTATTTTGTTTCCAATCAATTTAGAAACCTTCTTTGTATAACGAAGATCTTGATTTATTATAGACAATAGGATTGGCACAGTGAATGCTTGAACTCATTTACAAATGTTGGTAGATAATTAAAGGAATCATAATATGATTGCTTATACAATTGAAAATTAAATATTATATTTTCCGATTGGAACCTCCGTTGTGTGTGGAATTCAATTGAGTTATAAAGAGAAATAATCTTGCCTTTAATTTATTACCAAGAGTGGATCTCCTAACCCAAGCAAGTTCTTAAATTCATTTGTGAACATCTTTTATTACTTTTGGTATTGTGACAAATCTTTTTCTTACCTCAATTAATTTTTCTTCATCAATTCCCTATGGATCGACCTCGGACTCCCGAGAAATTTATTACTTGAGACAACCTACACTTGGGTTTGCATCCTTTAAATCCCACAATCAGTGTGATTTACTCCGAGTCAGGAAAATAATAATTTTCGGGCCGGGAAAAATCCTTATCTAATTATTCAGAGTTGGGGGATCTTACTAAACCCAATTCCGAGTGATACATGTATCAATATTTTAATTTTTAGAATTTATCTGTAAAATAAAAATATTTTATATTTTAATATTATTTTATTATTTGTTGGACAGTACCTACTGATTTAAAAGCAGTAGCTTCTGCCCAGTGGATAATAGGAACTGAAAAAGTCTTTGTAATTTACAGTTAAGTGAACCAATAGGAATTAGTCAACAATATTGGCTTGAATTTCCTATGCCAATGGTTAGTAGTCAACGGAAGCGGTTGGACTAGTTAGCTTAGTAACTATAAAACCTAATTAAGTTAGCCTATATTCTATGTAGTAACTAAATGGTGTTAGCCATGGCAACCATTACCCAAGAGGGGGGTGAATTGGATGATTACAAGTTTTTAAAACACCTTTGAGAAATTAAACATTTTGAAGCACTCAATTATTAAATACAGCGGAACATGCATAACAAAGGTATAACTATTAGAGATTGAATACTTTACTCACAAATAAACAAGCCAAGATAGAAAGTATTCAAGCAAAGCTAAATATCAAACTAAACTCAAGTATATATAATTAAAGCATAAAGTAAAGAGATAGAGTTGAGAAGGACAAACACAAGGATTTATCCTGGTTCAGCCACCCCTTGTGACCTACGTCCAGTCCTCAAGCAAACCACTCGAGATTTTCCACTAAACTTCAAGCTTGAATGGGTGCTTGAAAACCTTTACACAATAGAGCACTCACCACACCTTGGGATACCTCACCATTTGTGCTTGAGCCTCAAAACAGGATACCTCACCCTTTTCACTTGAGGGATACCTCACCCCCTTTACAACCTTTGAAGGATACCACACCTTCTTTACAAGAAGGGATACCTCACCCTTTACAACCTTTGAGGGATACCTCACCCTCTTTATGTAACACCCCAAAAATTCCGTATCTCTTAACCAGTAATTTTGACAATTAACAAAATTTTACTGTTTAGTAATTTCTGGATATTGTAAAATTATTTTGATTATTCCGTCAGCGTATTTGATCGTTTTGAGTGATTTACTCCGTGTCAGGAAAATAAATATTTTTGGGCCAGGGAAAACTTTACGTAATTTAATTTTTACCATTAGGTTTTAATTGTTTTATGTAATCTAATTTGATATTTATGCGTTTTTTAATATTTGTGATTTTTGTGGATGATTATGAATTTTTTTTACTGTTTCTGGGCCCAGGGGTGTATGTGGGCCCAGGTGGCCATACGTGGGCCAGGTTGGTCCCGCAAAGTGAAAAAAAAATTTATGCATAAAAAAATTTGCACTGTTTAGACGGAGACAGGGGATCTTACTAAAACTGAATCCAGAAACAGTTTTAGAAAATTTCTTGTACTATGTTTTGTACTGTATTTAATTTATCGGGCGATAAAAATACAGTAAATATAATTTTTGTGGGATTTTAGCATATGAAAATAAATATTATACTGCTTAAGTCAACATTAGTGGTTTCGATATCCACCATTAATTTAATCAGTGGTGGAGATTTAATCTAAACAAGCTTAATAAGGAAGGCTTTGATATCAACCATCGATTTAATCAATGGTGTAGAATTAGTCATATAAAGTGGCTATGACCATTTGTAACCATTGGATATGGATTTAATCAATGGTAGAGATTTGGTCTCAAAAAGTGACAAAGACCATTTATGACCATTGGATGAAGAATTAATCAAGGGTGGAGATTTGGTCTTGTAAAGTAACAAGGACCATTTATGACCATTGAATGTAAATTTAATCAATGGTGGAGATTTGGTCTTAAAAAGTAGCAAAGACTAAGTATGACCCTTGGATTAAAAGTAAGAAGGAGTAATCTTGACCATTCATTTTGGAGACAAATCTAATGGTTAGAATTTAAAGGAGAAAGATCCAAAGGCATAGATTAAGTCTTCTAATCAAAAGTTTACCTTAATCCTAACCATTGATCTAATCAATGGTCTAGAATGCTCTAGATGGTGGCTAATTATAATGACAAATAATTGAATGCATTATGAAGAGGGGGGACAATTTTTGGTGGCTTAAGAGAGTAGCAAAGTGGAAGACCACCATTATTACTCATTCTTGGTCTTTCTTTGTCAATTTCAAGAAGCTAACACTTCAAAAATTTCTCTCCATTTCTCTTCTCCTCCATGTTTCGGTCAAGCACCCAAGAATACCTTCCATCACTCTTAAATTTCATACAACCTTATTTCTTGAATCCTTACCTTATTCTAAACAACTTTCATGTTGGAGATTTTCTCTAAATCATTCATCTTCATGGACTTTCTTCAAGATCAAAGTTATGGGGTATTTATGGTGAAGTGTAAGGAAACTTCATTTCTTCTCTCTTTTTCATGATCTAAACCATGTTTAATCCATGGTTCCTCTTAATCAAGCTTAGTATACTAATTTTTATGTATTTTGTTTTGTATTTGAGAAGCCCTTAGTGGTGAAGGACTTGGAAAGAGAACAAAACAAGGAGCTTTTGAGGATCTTCAAGAGGTAAGAGGAAGATCCATCTCACCAACCAAGTATGGTGGTGAGAGATGGTCTTATATTTGATGGATGGTGAATCCATGTGAGGATTCATATCCATGGTCATGTAATTTATTTGTGGGTGTTTATGTGCTTTGATTATTTGCTCATGCTTGATTTGCTTTGCATGATTTTATGGCCTTGATAGTATGCTTAAAATATGTATGATGAGTATATGGCATGCTTGTAGTATTTATGATGAAATATATATGTGTATGCCATGATGTGAATATGGAAAGAAAATCAATTTTTGGCTCTAATGGCCAAGGGAGAGTGGTCACGGTTTTGACACTCATGATTTGGGTTTATGTTGAAAATTTTCAAGACCAAGGGAAATTAATTTTTGGGTCCTTAGAACTTAGTGAATTTCGGCCAAGACACCTCAAAATAGGTGTTCACAAATTAATATTTTCATGAAAGATGAAAATGGACGATTTGAAGAGTATGGAAAATAAACAAAAAGTTTGTTTTTCAAGAGAACAAGAACACGATTTTTGAGAAATTTTTATTAATTTGTTTTGTGTACAAAGATCCTAAGTATTTTTCTAAATATGAGTTTTAAATGAAACGGTCAATGTTGATTTTAAGGATTTGCAAAGAAAGTGAAAAAGGATTTGTAAAGAACGTGAAAATGGATTTGCAAAGAAAGTGAATATGAAAATGAACAAATGACTTGATTTCAAAGACCAAGTGTTCACGGTTTTTGTAAAGGATTTTTAATGGCTTTGTTTGTGTAAAACCATATCAATTTAGAAGGAAAAATATTTGATGGTTTAAATAGTCATGTCCACGTTTTTGAAGGCTTGTAATGCCTTGATTTTTATGAACAAAGTGATTTTCAAAGTGGAAACGTAACTTGCTTTAATACAAGAAATTTGGAAAGGGAATCAGAGTGTTTTATCACTTGAGAGAATAGAAATTTTCGTAACAGAAAACAAAGAGAGGTTGAAAACGTTTGAATTTCAATTTATTTTGAAAAAAACTGATTTTGGAAATGATTTGGGAAAAATGGGGAATATATGGTGTTTTGAAAATTTACCAACGTATAACTTATTTTCGAGTTTTGAAATATGTTAGAAAATGTTAAGTTTTGAAACGTTGATTTATATCAATGGAAAAGTGATTTTTGTGGATTATATTTTGGAAAAGGATTTCTTGAGTAAAGAAATGTGGAAAAAGATTTTCTTGAGTAAGAAAATGTGAAAAATGAAATACAAAGTCATATTATTTTGAGAAAGGTTGAAATGGAATTTTTGAAGGTTAAGAAATATTTTCTGTAATGAAATGGCGATAAAAAATGTTTTACGTATCTTAAAATGTGATTTTTAAGCTACGCAATTTGAAAAATGTGTTGAAAATGATATTAATTTATTTAAGTCCAAAATAATGTTTGGAATATTGAGGAATATTTTACGTGATTGTAAAATGTTGAAAAATATTTTACGTATCTTAAAAATAATTTGAAATATAGTAAAATATTTCTACGCAATTTGAAAAATGTTTAAATATTTCTACGCGATTTGGAAAGCGTTTAAATATTTTATGTGACTGAAATATTGTTGAAAAATCACTACGTGATTTGAATAATGAGAGAATATTTTTACGTGATTTCGAAAATGGCAGAAAACTACTATGAGATTTAGAAAGTGTTTTAAATATTTTGAGAATGATGGAAAATGATTTACGCGACTTAAAAGAATGATTTTTAAGTTACGCGATTTTGAAAATGGTGAAAAATCATTACACGATTTGAGAAACGTATATTTTTATGCGATTTAGAAAAATGTTGAAAAATTAAATACGTGATTTAAAAGTGCAATAGAAGAGTTGCAGCATTTTGAAAACGTAATAGAAATGTTACAAAAATTTGTAAATGTAACAGTAGTGTTACGGTATTGTGAAAACGTAATAAAAATGTTTTGGAATTTTAAAAACGTAACAAAAGTGTTACGGTATTGTGAAAATGTAAAAGAAGTGTTATGGTATTGTGAAAATATAACAGAAATATTTTTGAATTGTGAAAATGTAACAGAAATGTTACACGATTGTGAAAATACGACAAAAGTGTTTTATGACTATAAAAACATGATAATATGATGATTACTACCAAAACAGTGTATGAACACTGTGTGAGAAAATGACGAGTTTTGCCTACGATTGGCTTTTGATGCATTTTATATGCATTGGAAAGAGATGCCTGTATTTGGTATTTGAGGTACTTTACGTATTGGAAAAATATGCGTTGAAGCATATGATTTAAATTGAACAAATGAAATTGAAAAGTATAGCCCTTATGGTTGGACTTGCACTGAGATATTAGTGCATTGTATAAAATATATTTTGAAAAAAATTATGAGTTAAACCTATGATTGGTATCCTATCTATGATTTGGTATTTGGTGCATTATACATGCATTGGAATGGTCCGATGGACTGGATAAGGCTAATTGCCTAGGAGAAACGTACACCTCTTGAGTGGGTGCGATATGCGCAGTGTAGGTCACTCATTGACCTTGGGGGCATCGGGGTGCGGGTTGCCTACAGTGGGCAATGAGTCGCTCTACTGTAACCGTGGGTTAGACCGACGCGACACACTGATGATCCTGACCGAGACATTATTCTTAATCAAGATCTGATAAAGACTGCCGTGTATATGTTAGATGTGCAAAATCAAAATGAGGATTATAGCACGTGGTCTGAGGCATGTGGTACCGACAGATCTTTTCGATCATTTCTCCGACCTGAGTTTAGCTCCATGGAGTAGGAAATCGAGTTTATGCACATGCATAATCTGAACATTTATATCTGTGTGATATATTAATTAAGAAATATTGACTATGACAATTGTTTTGAATACTTGGATAATGATGATGATAATGTTGAGGGCATTATCGTAATTATTATTTATGAAAATTGAACTGATAAATGATTGGATGGTGATAGTTAATTAATATTGATGGCATGATCATAATTGTGGTATGATCTATCTGTATGATATGCTGCTTATGTTATCTCTGTGCTGCCATGTTGGTATTGGTGTAGGTGATCTCACCTCTTTGTTTTATGTTTTGGTTGGGTTTGTGTTGTGAAATAAATACGTAATAGATAGAACGAGTTTTCCGAGAAGAAACTGATGGTAGATACTCAAAGATTGATGAAAACATTGAAAAGTGATTGTCTCAAGTTCGAAGATGTGCCGGATAGACAAGGAGTAGAGTTCTGATGCATCAAGTTGGATACAAGAGAAGAAACGAGTATGTTAAGATTTAACGTTAGTGTTATACCATGCTATTAAGTAGAACCTGTCATAGGGTTACTACTGTTAGAAAAAAAAAGAGTCTGTAAGTTTTATATTTCTCTTTCAATTATTAAATGGAACAATTGGGTCAATAGGGTATATGAATCTGTTTTAATATATTTTTCCATATTACTTATAAATTTCAGTAAGTTTATGTTTCAGCAAGAAGGAAATTTTAAAACCCATCTATTATAACTCAAACTTTGTGCGAACTTCTTTTTTATTATGAGTCGAGAGTCAGACATGTGATACCCTAGGGAGGGTGTTACATTAGTTGGTATCAGAGCACGGTTTGAGTCTTTTGGAGTTTGTAGTTAGGTCTGTTTTGCTTGTGTTATGTTCTCTATGTGTTTGATTTCCGAAAGGAAACAAACGTTTATTTGAAATGGTTACATCTAATTTCCATTTTATTTTGATTCGTCCATCTTTGAAGAAAAGAAACAGCTCATGGTAGTTGTACGTACATGGAAGCGGAACATGTCACCAGTAATGCAGTTGTAACTGTGGGAGCAATGCGAAAGATAACTGACGTGATAGTACAACAAGAACGGAGAATTACTGAATAGCAAGAACTGAAAATTGAGGTTCAGGATCTGATGAAAGAGAATCAGTCTTAGAATATAAGATTTCGTAATTTTTGGAACCTGGTATTTCTTCTTAGGGATATTAGGAAAGTGATTGATTTCGACGGAAGCTGTATTTACAACCATTGAGGAAACCAAAAGCAGTAAGTGATGTGAAAGAAGGTACTTAATGAAGGAATGTACGTCAAGGAAATAATTGGTGGAAAAGTTGGACATATTGTCCCAGAGATTATGCTTTTTGAAAACAGAGTTTTCTGTTAGTAAAATTTTAGATAGTAAGGGAAGTTATTACTCTGAATGGAACGGGAGTGTTCTGAGTGGAAGATTTAAACAATGGAGATTGCGTCATTGAAGCTAATCCTATAAACCATACTGAATATTTCTGTGAGCAACCTATTCTTTATGACATATGATTGAGTAGATCAATTATATGTTAGAGTTATTCGTTATCCTCTGATTTGTTTAATTCTATTTTTATTTCTAGCCGATCGAGCTACTTGTGTTATTCAAATATTATTATAGATCAAATCTTTGTGTTAGTTTGATCTGTCGTTCAAAATTTTTGTGTTAGTTTGATCTGTTTCATAAACAGACGTGATCTTTGAAAATGGATTGGTTATTTTCCAACCATATCCTATGAGATTATTTCAACAGAGTGTGAGTAATCCAGAGAAAATTCATTTTTGAAAATCGGGTTACATCTAATTCTTTGCTGGATATGTTCGATAACAGGTTCGATTCGTTTTGTTATCTTCGATGATGTTTTCTTTCATCTCCTGCGATTGAAGGAATATCTTACAAGAAAGGATATTTCTATATTTGTATCCGTGTTAACGTATTTGAGTGACGCAGCAGAAACATAGTGGATTCCTCCAAAAGTTGAAATCAATGGGGAAAAATCAAGATGGTAACGGAAATCCGTAGAAAATTTACTGAGATATCTACTTGATCAAGAGAAGTTGAACATGAGACAAAGACCTTTCATTGGTTAAAATCGGTTGGAAAGATGTAACATGAGGATTGGAAGATTGGAAGAAAAGATAAAAGAATAATGTTCATTCTGAGGGTGTGAAATCATGTTTATCAAATTTCGAGGACAAAATTTCTTTTTAGAGGGGGAGTATTGTAACACCCCAAAAATTCCGTATCTCTTAACCAGTAATTTTGACAGTTAACAGAATTTTACTATTTAGTAATTTCTGGATACTGTAAAATTATTTTGATTATTTCATCAGCGTATTTGATCGTTTTGAGTGATTTACTCCGTGTCAGAAAAATAAAAATTTCTGGGCCGGGAAAAACTTTACGTAATTTAATTTTTACCGTTAGGTTTTAATTATTTTACGTAATCTGATTTGATATTTGTGTGTTTTCTACTATTTGTGATTTTTGTGGATGATTATGAAATTTTTTTATTGTTTATGGGCTCAGGGGGTGTATGTGGGCCCAAGTGGCCATACGTTGGCCCAGATGGGTCCCGCAAAGTGAAAAAAATTTCTACGCATAGAAAAATTTGTACTGTTTAGACGGAGACAGGGGATCTTACTAAACCTGAATCCGAAAACAGTTTTAAAAAATTTCTTGTACTGTGTTTTGTACTATATTTAATTTATCGGGCGATAAAAATACAGTAAATATAATTTTTGTGGGGTTTTAGCATATAAAAATAAATATTATACTGCTTAAGTCAACATTGGTGATTTGGATATCCACCATTAATTTAATCAATGGTGGAGATTTAATCTAAACAAGCTTAATAAGGAAGGCTTTGATATCAACCGTCGATTTAATCAATGGTGTAGAATTGGTCATATAAAGTGGCTATGACCATTTGTAACCATTGGATATAGATTTAATCAATGGTAGAGATTTGGTCTCAAAAAGTGACAAAGACCATTTATGACCATTAGATGAAGAATTAATCAAGGGTAGAGATTTGGTCTTGTAAAGTAACAAGGACCATTTATGACCATTGGATGTAAATTTAATCAATGGTGGAGATTTGGTCTTAAAGAGTAGCAAAGACTAATTGTGACCCTTGGATTAAAAGTAAGAAGGAGTAATCTTGACCCTTCATTTTGGAGACACATCTAATGGTTAGAATTTAAAGGAGAAAGATCCAATGGCATAGATTAAGTCTTCTAATCAAAAGTTTACCTTAATCCTAAACATTGATCTAATCAATGGTCTAGAACGCTCTAGGTGGTGGCTAATTATGATGACAAATAATTGAATGCATTATAAAGAGGGGGGACGGTTTTTGGTGGCTTAAGAGAGTAGCAAAGTGGAAGACCACTATTATTACTCATTCTTGGTCTTTCTTTGTCAATTTCAAGAAGCTAACACTTCAAAAATTTCTCTCCATTTCTCTTCTCCTCCATGTTTCGGCCAAGCACCCAAGAATACCTTCCATTACTCTTTAATTTCATACAACCTTATTTCTTGAATCCTTACCTTATTCTAAACAACTTTCATGTTGGAGATGTCCTCTAAATCATTCATCTTCATGGACTTTCTTCAAGATCAAAGTTATGGGGTATTTATGATGAAGTGTAAGGAAACTTCATTTCTTCTCTCTTTTTCATGATCTAAACCATGTTTGATCCATGGTTCCTCTTAATCAAGCTTAGTATACTAATTTCTATGTATTTTGTTTTGTATTTGAGAAGCCCTTAGTGGTGAAGGACTTGGAAAGGGAAGCAAAACAAGGAGCTTTTGAGGATCTTCAAGAGGTAAGAGGGAGATCCATCTCACCAACCAAGTATGGTGGTGAGAGATGGTCTTATATTTGATGGATGGTGAATCCATGTGAGGATTCATATCCATGGTCATGTAATTTATTTGTGGGTGTTTATGTGCTTTGATTATTTGCTTATGCTTGATATGCTTTGCATGATTTTATGGCCTTGATAGTATGCTTAAAATATGTATGATGAGTATATGGCATGCTTGTAATATTTATGATGAAATATATATGTGTATGCCATGATGTGAATATGGAAAGAAAATCAATTTTTGGCTCTAATGGCCAAGGGAGAGTGGTCACGGTTTTGACACTCATGATTTGGGTTTATATTGAAAATTTTCAAGAACAAGGGAAATTAATTTTTGAGTCCCTAGAACTTAGTGAATTTCGGCCAAGACACCTCAAAATAGGTGTTCACAAATTAATATTTTCATGAAAGATGAAAATGGATGATTTGAAGAGTATGGAAAATAAACAAAGGGTTTGTTTTTCAAGAGAACAAGAACATGGTTTTTGAGAAATTTTTATTGATTTATTTTGTGTACAAAGATCCTAAGTATTTTTCTAAACATGAGTTTTAAATGAAACGGGCAATGTTGATTTTAAGGATTTGCAAAGAAAGTAAAAAAGGATTTGTAAAGAACGTGAAAATGGATTTGCAAAGAAAGTGAAAAATGAAAATGAACAAATGACTTGATTTCAAAGACCAAGTATTCACGGTTTTTGTAAAGGATTTTTAATGGTTTTGTTTGTGTAAAACCATATCAATTTAGAAGGAAAAATATTTGATGGTTTAAATAGTCATGTCCACGTTTTTGAAGGCTTGTAATGCCTTAATTTTTATGAACAAAGTGATTTTCAAAGTAGAAACGAAACTTGATTTAATACAAGGAATTTGGAAAGGGAATCAGAGTGTTTTTTCACTTGAGAGAATAGAAATTTTCGTAACAGAAAACAAAGAGAGGTTGAAAACGTTTGAATTTCAATTTATTTTGAAAAAGATTGATTTTGGAAATGATTTGGGAAAAATGGGGAATATAATGGTGTTTTGAAAATTTACTAACGTATAACTTATTTTCGAGTTTTGAAATACGTTAGAAAATGTTAAGTTTTGAAACGTTGATTTATATCAATGGAAAAGTGATTTTTGAGGATTATTTTTTGGAAAAGGATTTCTTGAGTAAAGAAATGTGGAAAAAGATTTTCTTGAGTAAGAAAATGTGAAAAATGAAATACAAAGTCATATTATTTTGAGAAAGGTTGAAAAGGAATTGTTGAAGGTTAAGAAATATTTTCTGTAATGAAATGGTGATGAAAAATGTTTTACATATCTTAAAAACGTGATTTTTAAGCTACGCAATTTGAAAAATGTGTTAAAAATGATATTGATTTATTTAAGTCCAAAATAATGTTTGGAATATTGAGGAATATTTTATGTGATTGTAAAATGTTGAAAAATATTTTATGTATCTTAAAAACAATTTGAAATACAGTAAAATATTTTTACGCGATTTGAAAAATGTTTAAATATTTCTACGCGATTTGGAAAGCGTTTAAATATTTTACGCGACTGAAATATTGTTGAAAAATCACTACGTGATTTGAATAATGAGAGAATATTTTTTACGTGATTTCGAAAATGGCAGAAAACTACTATGAGATTTAGAAAGTATTTTAAATATTTTGAGAATGATGGAAAATGATTTATGCGACTTAAAAGATTAATTTTTAAGTTACGCGATTTTGAAAATGGTGAAAAATCATTACGCGATTTGAGAAACGCATATTTTTATGCGATTGAGAAAAACGTTAAAAAATTAAATACGTGATTTAAAAGTGCAACAAAAGAGTTGCAACATTTTGAAAATATAACAGAAATGTTACGAAATTTTGTAAATGTAACAGTAGTGTTACGGTATTGTGAAAACGTAATAAAAATGTTTTGGAATTTTAAAAACGTAACAAAAGTGTTACAGTATTGTGAAAATGTAAAAGAAGTGTTATGGTATTGTGAAAATATAACAGCAATATTTTTGAATTGTGAAAATGTAACAGAAATGTTACACGACTGTGAAAATACGGCAAAAGTGTTTTATGACTATAAAAACATGATAATATGATGGTTACTACCAAAACAGTGTATGAACACTGTGTGAGAAAATGACGAGTTTTGCCTACGATTGGCTTTTGATGCATTTTATATGCATTGGAAAGAGATGCCTGTATTTGGTATTTGAGGTACTTTACGTATTGGAAAAATATGCGTTGAAGCATATGATTTAAATTGAACAAATGAAATTGAAAAGTATGGCCCTTGTGGTTAGACTTGCACTGAGATATTAGTGCATTGTATAAAATATATTTTGAAAAAAATTATGAGTTAAACCTGTGATTGGTATCCTATCTATGATTTGGTATTTGGTGCATTATACATGCATTGGAATGGTCCGATGGACTGGATAAGGCTAATTGCCTAGGAGAAACGTACACTTCTTGAGTGGGTGCGATATGCGTAGTGTAGGTCACTCGTTGACCTTGGGGGCATCGAGGTGCAAGTTGCCTACAGTGGGCAGTGAGTCGCTCTACCGTAACTGTGGGTTAGACCGACACGACACACCGATGATCCTGACCGAGACACTATTCTTAATCAAGATCTGATAAAGACTATCGTGTATATGCTAGATATGCAAAATCAAAATGAGGATTATAGCACGTGGTCTGAGGCATGTGTTACCGACAGATCTTTTCGATCATTTCTTCGACCTGAGTTTAGCTCCATAGAGTAGGAAATCGAGTCTTGTGCACATGCATAATCTGAACATTTATATCTGTGTGATATATTAATTGAGGAATATTGACTATGACAATTGTTTTGAATACTTGGATAATGATGATGATAATGCTGAGGGCATTATCGTAATTGTTATTTATGAAAATTGAACTGATAAATGATTGGATGATGAAAGTTGATTAATGTTGATGGCATGATTATAATTGTGGTATGATCTATCTGTATGATATGATGCTTGTGTTATCTCTGTGCTGCCGTGTTGGTATTGGTGTAGGTGATCTCACCTCTTTGTTTTATGTTTTGGTTGGGTTTATGTTGTGAAATAAATACGTAATAGATAGAACGAGTTTTCCGAGAAGAAACTGATGGTAGATACTCAGAGATTGATGAAAACATTGAAAAGTGGTTGTCTCAAGTTCGAAGATGTGTCGGATAGACAAGGAGTAGAATTCTGATGCATCAAGTTGGATACAAGAGAAGAAACGAGTATGTTAAGATTTAACGTTAGTGTTATACCGTGCTATTAAGTAGAACCTATCATAGGGTTACTACTGTTAGAAAAATAAAGAGTCTGTAAGTTTTATATTTCTTTTTCAATTGTTAAATGGAACAATTGGGTCAATAGGGTATATGAATCTGTTTCAATATATTTTTCCGTATTACTTATAAATTTCAGTAAGTTTATGTTTCAGCAAAAAGGAAATTTTAAAACCCATTTTTTATAACTCAAACTTTGTGCAAACTTCTTTTTGATTATGAGTCGGGAGTCAGACATGTGATACCCTAAGGAGGGTGTTACACTTTACACCTTTGAAGGATACCTCACCTTCTTTTCAACAAGGGATACCTCACCCTTTTTCACTAGAGGGATACCTCACCCTCTTTACAAGATAAACAAAGTGTTTGAATGATAGAAACTCTCTCAAAGAGTGGATAATACAAATTGAAGCTCTATGGGTATCAAGGAATCACACTTTGAAGCTCAAAATAGAGTTTTGGAGAAAGAGATGATGAAATACGAATTTAATGCTCAAGAATGATTTTCAGATTGTTCTCCAACTTTTCTTTGATGCCCAACAACTTGTATTTATAGCCAAAACAAATTTAGAGCCATTTGGTAGTGGATGGGGGCATTTAATGCTCAATAGAGCCGTTGGAGTGTGTTTTCTGGTTGCCCAAATAATCGGTTAGGAAATTATTCTAATCGGTTAGGAGCTTTGATTTTTGGCTCCTGACATTTAGAATAACCGATTAGGTGGAGTTTCTAATCGGTTAGGAGCTTTTATAACAGCATGAAAACGCTCCTTTCTTTTACACTAACCGATTAGGTGAACTGCCTAATCGGTTAGGAGCTTTAGAAACATGAAAAATACTCCTAACATTCACAATAACCGGTTAGGTGAATTGCCTAATCGGTTAGGAGCTTTTAGAACATGAAAAACGCTCCTGACTTGTGCAATAATCGGTTAGGTGAATTGCCTAATCGGTTAGAGCACTCTGGTTTTGAAAGCTAACTTTAAATGGTCATAACTTCTTCGTTTCTCATCCGTTTTAAACAAATGACCACTCATTGGAAAGATCTTTGACTCTATTTTCAAATGAAATAATTTCAGAACAAAACTCAAAGTAGTTTGGAAGTTATGATCAAAAGAGTGACCAAAGGTCAGCTTTACAAATCACAAACTTGACTATTTTTCATAGATTTAAACAACCACCATAACTAGCTATTCAAAACTTGTTTGTTGAACATTTTAGCATGTGAAAACCATTTGTAAAGATTTGAAAACATATTTGAGCTTAGTGTGATTCCCTTTTACCTTTACACAATATCTAAGTCCTATAAGCTAATCTTGAAGAACCTTGAGACTTGATCATTGCACTTTCATTTCTTGTCCTTGTTTGTTATCATCAAAACCATTGCTTAATGGCTTTAGCCAATGCCAATCACAAATGGAAGGAAACTTGGTTAGCTTTTCCTTTGAACCTATAGTTAGGAAGCTTCACCATTCTTCTAAACATTGATGATTCACACCTAAGAAACTAAATGGTCAGGAATTAAACTAAGTAATCTAACTAGATTTACCTAAGCCTAACTAGGAAACCAAATGAACCAAAACTTGGTTTGCTCTTCCATTGAGCAATTTGGTCAAGGCACCTACAAGAAGCTTCAAGAACTAGATGACTCAAGTATCTAAGCCTATAGGAAACAAGCTTGGAGGCAAAGGCTTTGAAGATCAACCATTGATTTCATCTAAGGTCATTAGGTGGTCTTGAGTGGTCAACCAAAGTGGCCACTTCCTTTGGGAGCTCCATGGCCATAAGGCTTTAGGAGGAGCTAAGGATGACACTTAGTTAGTTCATTTCATCTTCATCCATTTCCTAAAGCAAGTTTCACCAAAATTCTCTCCTTTTCTCTCTTGAGCACCTCACGGCCACCACACCATAGACTAACCTTCACTCTTCTATAATTTCATCCAACGCCACTTCTTAAACCTAAACACCATTCTAAACACTTTTCATGTTGTAAGTTTCTTCAAAATCATCCATCTAGAACTTGGAAAACAAGTTTGAAGTTTCTTCTATACAAGGTAAAAATCCTTGTTTCTTGTTTCTAAATTCATTCTTGAAGTCCTAAGCCATGATGGATCCATGGTTTTCTTTTTTCAAAGCTTAGTTCATGATTTTGTAATTTGTTTAAGTTTGTTAGGAATCTCTTGAAGGCTATACGAAATCCCTAGGAGGAAGTCCAAGAAGAGTTTATCTTCCTTAAAGGTAAGAGGGAGATTTAATCTCATCAACCATGTATTGGTGGTGAGAAAATGGATGTGTTTATGGTGAAGAATCCATAAAGATTCATTCACTTGATTGTTTAAAGTTTTTCTTATTTGTGATAATTTTTTATGCAAGCATGTCTATAGTTTTGATATATGTTTTAATATGTGTTTATGAAGGCATGAAAGTTATTGTATGTAATAAGATGTGAATAACATCATGAGGGATTGCATGAGGGTTCCAAAGAACCCATGAGGCTCACGGCTTCACCACCACAAAGAGGACCAAGATGTCCTAAATTATTTTCCTAATCTTGGATAAAGTGATTTAATAATAATAATTGGATTAAGAGTTTTTACAAGAGATTAGATGATGGGAAATAATTAAATATGGTTTATAAAGCATAGAATGATTTTTGGCCAACATGCCTACTTATGATGTTTTTAATTCAAAATTATTTCCCTAGCATAGGATTATGTAAATGAAAGAGAACTCAATTTAATGAATTTTAGAGAATAAAATGAAGTGAATTTATTTTAGAGCTTAATTAGACAAATTAAGTACGGATGAGAAATAAAATAAATACTTGAAAAGTACTAACGTATAGCTCACCCTTTGGGTTTTGAAGCGCGTTAGCAGGTTTTATGCTGTAAATATTGGTTAAATCCATAAATGGTAATTTTTAAAGGAAACAGTAGAAAATACTACTTAAAGGATTTCAAGGGGAAATGCTGTAAAATAAAGCTAAAAATAAATATATAATGGAGAAAGTTTCAAAATTTAATTTAGAGAGTAAAGAAATATTTTACGTAGTTGAAAAATATTAGAAATACCTTATGCGTATTTAAAATAATGATTTTTAAACTATGCGATTGAGAAAATGATTTAAAAATGTTACGCAATTAAGAAAATGATTTAAAAACACTACGCGATTGAAAAAACGTCAAAAAATATTTACGCGATTTGAAAACGTTAGAAAAAGGTTGCACGATTGTGAAAACGCGATAAAATATTTACGCGATTGAGAATAACAGCAGTTTGCTGTCATGTTAAAATGGTGGACCCGATTATGTTGAAAAATGGTACTGCCAAGTGATGATGTGTGGTTGTGAGAAATCATAGTATTGTGATTTGTGTACTTTGGCTCATGCACCATGCATAGAGAAATGTGTCAATTTAGTTGATATTGGCAAGTTGCCTAAGAGATGAATTACACCGCAGTACGGGTGCGATAGGTGTAGTGGTGTTCATTGAGTGAACTTGGAGGCGTTGGTGTGTGGAGAATTCCATATGTGGACAGTTGGTAGCTCCTCTGGGCCGTGGTACCGGGCAACACACTAGCGATCTCGACAAAACACTATTCTTAATCATGATATAGCGTAGACTGACCGGAACAATGCCTTTTGTACACGACGTTTAGACTGTGTAGTACTTGGCTGGGGCAGCCGGAGCTACAGACAGATCTACTAGATCATTCTCTCTGACATTTGTGGTTAGCTCCATGGAGTAGGAATAAGTATGTGTATATCTGCATATGTGGTCTGCATCATGATGTGATATTTATATTGATCTGAGATATTGTGTATATTGTGATAACATGATTTGATGTATTAAATGCTATATTTATATGTACTGTCGTTTCTATACTGCTATGATGGTAGTGATGTAAATTGTCTCACCTCTTTGTATGCATTTCTATATTATTATTTATGTTTAGTAAAGACTTTGAAAAAGGAGAAGAGGAGCAACCTGTAACACCCTTGTGGGGATGTCACATATATAAATAAAATAAAAGAAAGATAAATAAAATCTACCCAAGTTGTAAAACATTTGTTATATAATAATACGGGTTATAAATTTTTTTTGATTAAACAGAATATTACGAGATAAAATAACACAGAACATAAAATAAGCACATTATCATCACACATAATATACATATGGTTTCATCTTAGATTATACAAGTAATGTACAACTACCTATATTTAAAACTAAAACAGAACAGTAAACAAAGCAGTAAAAGGTTTATATATACAAACGCAGATGCGCTCAAGTACACATCATAAATATCTAGCCCTCTGAAGGATCACTCTCAGATGAAACTTCAGGTGATAAATATCCAGGATGCCTCGACCCTCTACGGACACGGGTCCGTGCAGTCGATACGCTGCTGATCTCGCTAGGCGAATCAAACATACCACCCCAGTGATGCCTAAGAGATAGCGGCAACTCCACATGTAAATACAGCAAAGTAGAAAAGATCGGCACTCCATCAAACTCCGTACATATGGTCACCGTCAGACGCCCTACGTACGTCACCGAATCACGATCCTCTCGCAGACGCCAGGCTTCAGAGCCTCCGTGGTACTCCAGTTGCACAAACCCAAAGAAACCTGGTAGCGTCATATCCACACAATCAATCCAAAGGATATGGATGATCGGATGGTTCTTGATCGTAGAACTGATCTTTGGCTTGCTGGTCTTCCTCCTCCTCAGGATACTCACACTCAAGAGGTTGTTCCTCTTCCTCAAACTCTTTACCATATAATTTAAAATACAAAAGCACATACAATAAAGAGGTAAGCCAATTTATATTACCACAAACATGGTAAAATAAGAAAACGATAATACAACAAGTATATTAGTTCATACAATATAGCATTTTATAATAGCATAAATAAAATTCAAGATAACACAGATGTAATGTAACAACATATAGTGGTACAGATAGAGAAAATAGCACAGACAAATAATGGTACAGATAAATAATGATACAGATAAATAAAATGTTAAAAATAAATAGTATTAAAATGTATGAGATAAAAATATATGAAATGTGACTCAACCCTACTCCATGGAGCTAAAAAAATACAGACATCAGAGAGAACGACCCGCAAAATCTATTAGTACCGTCGACTGCCCATAACTATTGCGCTGTCACACGTTGCGTCTATAGCCCACTGAAATAGCATAATGGTGTAGCACACTGTCATACGTCGTGTCACTACAGGCTTGCACTAATAGACTTCACAAGATCTTAATTAAGTATAGTGCGTGTTGAGTCCATTAGTGTGTTACCAGTTACCACGGCCCAGAGGAGCGACCAACTATCCACAAATGGAATAATCTGCACACTAATGTCTCCAAGTTCATTCAAGTTGAACAACACTAAGCTTATCACATCGACAACACGATGTTATTCACCTCGTCAATCAATCCACCAAAATTGGCATGACTCAATGCATGATAAAAATTCCAAATATGCCATCACTGGAAAAAATTACGAAAATGCCCTCACTGGCAAATCGCATATACATACAGTACGCACCCACCTGGCAATACTATTTCACCATATGCCCTCACTGGCAAAATTATGAATATGCCCTCACTGGCAAATCGCTTATATATACAGTACGCACCCACCTGGCAATACTATTTCACCATTTGTCTGAGTCCATCACTTTGGCCCGATAGTAAAAACTTGCTGTTTTTGTCAATCGCGTAGAAATTTTATCACGTTTTCAAAATCTCGTCGCTTTTACAAATGTTTTTAAATCGCGTAAATATATTTTGCTGTTTTTAAAATCGCGTGCTATTTTTTCAAACGTTTTCTCAATCGCGTAAGATTTTTAAATTACTTTCTTATCTGAATTCCTTAAAAATTACTGTTTAAATAAACAGAAATAATATTTAGTACGTTTAAACTACGTAGAATAATTTTTTATACCGTATACTGTCATTTGGACATCTTTTCTATCTTATTTGTCTATTTTTACTAAAAATTGACAGTATTTTGTTTAGAAACTTATAATAATGGTTTCCTAATTTTTCTGTAAAAATTCCTTTTACTTAATTTTTAACCGTATAATTTAACTTTTTGAAAATCACTAACATGCTTCAAAATATAATATGAGCTATATGTTAGAATTTTTCAAAAGCTACTGTATTTCTTTTTAACCATTGAAATCACTAGTTTTAACTCCTTAAACTTACTCTAATCATTTTTATTCCTTACAACTCATTGTATTAAAATTCCTTTTAACATCATTACCTAACCTTTGTTGAAAAATTAATTTTAGAAATCAAAATATTCAACTTAGGCATGTTGGCTGTATTTGTCAAAACCTTAATATTTGATCTTTGGATCATTTTTCTTCTTCTAAATCATGTTGCATTTTGTTCTTTTACTTAAGTCAATTAAATCACTCTTTTAGAAAATTGTTGAGAACATTTTGGTTCTGCTTTTTGGTTGAGGCTGTGAGCCTTGGTAGTGTGTTCTTTGGAACATTCATGCAAACCTTAGCATATTATTCACATCCTACTAATTATCCATGCATTTCTAACACATATAATATTTTTAAAGCTTGTAGACATGCATATTAATACAAATCACAAATAGGAAAGCTATTAAATCAAACACACCAATGAATCCTTATGGATTCTACAAACACAAACAATTCCATCTTCTTACCACCACCCAAGGATGATAAGATTAAGTCTTCCTCTTACCTTAAGTGAAGACAAATACTCTTTCACTCAACCTTAGGGTTTCGATTTTCACCCTCCAAGACACCTATCAAGCTTAAACAAAAATTCTACAAGTTATAACCATGAAAGAAAGCTTAAACCATGGATCAATCATGGCTTAGAACTTTGAAAAAGAATTTAGAAATGAAAAACAAAGAGTTTCACCTTCTAGGTAAAATCTCCCAAGTAGATTTTCAAGCCCAAGATGAAGAATTTTGCAAGAACTCTCAACTAGAGATGTTCTTAGGATTGTGTTTAGGTTTAGAAAAGTTGGTTAGAAGAAATTTTGGATAGATGGATGGTGAACTAGGGTTCTTGGCCGAATGCTTCACAAAGGAAACAACAATGGAGTTTTGTGTTTTTGGAAGAGAGAGAAGAGAGAAAATGCATGAAAATTAAGTGAAGAATGGCCTTGAATGAGTGACTGGCTGTAGACTTCAAAGGGCAAGAGGTGTCCATTAGCTTGGCTCCATCCTAGCCTTAGAATTGATCAATGGTGAGGATTAAGACTTGATCACCAAGCTTTGCTCCCATTGGTTAATCCTAGCCTTGTCATTAAGCCTTGTCATCAACCTTAGTCACTAATTAAGCCTAGTCATTAAGCTTAGTCACATGATCTTGAATGTTCCACCACTAATGATGTTTAATTATGCTACTAATCCTATTAAGCTTTTACTAAACGTGGGTCTCGCAAACATTTTCGGGTCCATTACCGCTTATTTGTACTAACTAATAAAATAATATTATAATAATATAAAATTATTTTATTTCACAGTAAAATCCTAAAAATTAAAAGATTACTAACCGTATCATTCAGAATTGGGTTTAGTAAGATCCCCACTCCGAATAATTAAAATAAGATTTCTCCGGCCCGGAAAAATATTATTTTCCTGTCCCGAGCAAATCACACAAAAAGTTCAAATAAAATAATAGACAGTAATATAAAGCAGTAATTCATACAGAAAAACAACAAATAGTACAAAAAGGACATAACCGTCATTTATCCTAAAGTTGAAAAACATCAAACAGTACATTCGGGACATGAAGGACATTTTTCCAAAAGTTAAGCGCTACAACTCTCCCCAACAAACAAAAATTTTGTCCTCGAAATTCGTTATACCTCAAAACAAATGAGGATATTGCTCCCTCATTTTGCCTTCCAGTTCCCAAGTAGCATCACCCGTCACATCGTTCCATATGACCTTCACCAATTCGATCATCTTCCCTCGAAGCTGCTTTACCTTTCTGTCCTCTATTCTGACAGGTAAAGTCTCATAAGTCAGATTCTCTTTCAGCTGTACCTCGTCTAGTTGTATAACATGCATCGGATCCGGAATATACTTCCTTAATTGGGGTACATGAAATACATCATGCAGATTTGATAGAAAAGGCGGCAAAGCAATTTGATAAGCTACAGGACCTATACGTCGGATAATCTGATACGGTCCAATGAACTTAGGAGTAAGCTTCTTAGATTTAATAACTCTTCCAACACCAGTCGTAGGAGTCACTCTTAGAAACACATGCTCACCCTCCTCAAATTCAAGAGGTCGTCTTCGTTTATCCGCATAACTCTTTTGTCTGCTTTGCGTCGTTTTCATCTTCTCTTGTATCATCTTTACCTTCTCCGTAGTCTGTTGTACAAGATCTGGTCTAATAGTCATACTTTTCCCATCTTGATACCAGCACAAAGGTGTCCGACAACGCCTTCCATACAACGCCTCATAGGGTGCCATCCCTATGCTCGAGTGAAAACTATTGTTGTAGGTGAATTCTATCAAAGATAAAAATTCATCCCAACTTCCTCGTTGCTCCAAAACACAAGCTCGCAACAGATCTTCCAAAGACTGTATAGTTCTCTCTGTTTGACCATCAGTTTGCGGATGATCAGCTGAACTTAACCGTAACTTAGTTCCCATGGCTTCTTGTAAACTCCGCCAGAACCTCGATGTAAACCTCGGATCTCTGTTAGAAACTATACATGTAGGCACACCATGTAACCTCACAATCTCACTGATGTACAACTGGGTTAATCTTTCCAATGAATATTTAATATTAATTGGTAAGAAATGAGCCAACTTTGTAAGCCTATCGACTATAACCCATATTGAATCATGACCTTTCCTCGTCTTCGGTAATCCAGTAACGAAATCCATAGAGATACTATCCCATTTCCACTCTGGAATAGCTAACGGTTGCAACATACCAGCTGGTCTCTGATGTTCAACTTTCGTCTTCTGACAAATCAGACAAGACTCCACATATTCCGCTACGTCTCTTTTCATCCTTGGCCACCAAAACAACCTTTTCAAATCCTGGTACATCTTGGTCATCCCCGGATGTAAACTTAGATCACTAGTATGAGCTTCATCTAGGATCGCCTTCTTCAATTCGGAATCATCAGGCATACAGATTCTTCCCTTCAACCTTAAGATTCCATCTGCTCCTTCCTCTACCGTCGCCTTATGACCTTGCTTTAACAATTCCCTCTCATTTTGTAAAAACACGTCTTCCTTTTGTTTATCTCGAACTACATCGAGAAATTCATTTATGATCACGACCTTACATAGATGAACTCTTCCAGGCAGAAACTCCACTGACAACCATAAATCTCGGAACTTGTTAATCAATTCCTCCTCTTTTATCATCATTGCTGAAACACTAAGCACCTTTCTACTTAAGGCATCAGCTACCACATTAGCTTTTCCTGGATGGTATTAGAGTTGAAAATCATAATCCTTTAAGAATTCCAACCATCGCCTCTGCCTCATATTCAATTCTTTCTAATCAAACAAGTACTGTAGACTCTTGTGATCACTAAAGACATTGAACATCGCTCCATACAGAAAATGCCTCCACACTTTCAGAGCAAAAACCACCGCGACTAATTCCAAATCATGTGTTGGATAATTCCTCTTATGAACCTTCAACTGTCGAGAAGCGTACGCCACCACATTCCGATTTTGCATCAACACGCATCCTAACCCTTGGTAAGAAGCGTCACAATACACATCAAAAGTTCCCTTAGAATATGGCAAAATCAACACTGGTGCAGTTGTTAACCTTCTCTTCAATTCTTGGAAACTGGCTTCATATTCTTCTGTCCACTCAAAAGCTTGACTTTTCCTCGTGAGCTGCGTAAGCGGTCCAGCAATCTTAGAAAAACCTTCGATAAACCTCCGATAATATCCAGCAAGTCCAACAAAACTTCGAACTTCTGTCACTGTCTTAGGTCTTTCCCACTGTAAAACAGTCTCTACTTTCGATGGGTCTACCGCAATACCTTCTTTCGAAATCACGTGACCTAGAAACTGAACTTCCTCCAACCAGAACTCACACTTGGCCAATTTCGCGTACAACTTCTTTTCCTTCAAAATCTGAAGAACAACACCGAGATGTTCAGCATGCTCTTCCTTAGATTGAGAATAGATCAGAATGTCATCGATGAAGACAATGACAAATCTGTCTAGATACGGACGAAAAATCCTATTCATATAGTCCATAAATATAACAGGAGCATTCGTCACCCCGAATGGCATTACCTGATACTCATAATGTCCATAACGAGTTCGAAAAGCTGTTTTGGGTATATCCTCCCCCTTAACACGAATCTGGTGATAACCCGATCTCAGATCTATTTTAGAAAATACCACTGCTCCCTTCAATTGATCCATCAAATCTTTAATTCTTGGAAGCGGATATTTATTCTTGATAGTCATCTTGTTCAGCTGACGATAATTCACGCAAAGTCGAGATGTTCCGTCTTTCTTCTTGACCAAAAGCACTGGTGCTCCCCATGATGAAACACTAGGTCGCACAAACTGTTTCTCCAACAAATCCACCAATTGTTGTTTTAGCTCCACCAATTCTGCTGGCGACATTCGGTACGGTGCAATTGAGATAGGACCTGTTCCTGGTACTAAATCAATTGAAACCTCGATCTCCCTCTTAGGTGGCAATCCAGGTACGTCATTAGGAAAAATTTCGGGAAACTCATTGACAACAGGAATAGTACTCACATCTTTCTCATTCTTGACTTCTAGAGAAGACAATACCATATATCCCTGTGCTCCCTCTCTCAACAATGACTTGACTTTAACAGCAGTCAAGAATCCAGACTTTTCTTTCTTAGGAAAAACTATGGTTTTGCTTGCACAGTCTATAAGAATATGGTTAGAAGATAACCAGTCCATCCCTAATATTACATCTATCTCAACAAGAGGCAAACAAATCAAGTTAACCGAAAACACACGGTCCTTGATAACAACAGGACAATCCAAACATATCTTAGACGTAATTACAGGTTTAGCAGTTGGCGTAGATACACTCAATTTAACATTCAGAGAAGACACAGGCAACTTCAATCTTTCCACACAATCATATGCAATAAATGAATGTGTCGCACCAGAGTCATATAACACAGTCAGAAGATTACCTTCAATAGCACCTTCTCCCTGAATAAGATCATCAGATTGAGAAATTTCCGTTCCAGTCATAGTATATACTCGCCCTCCAGATCTCGGTTGAATACTTCCTGACCTTGGCTGAGTAGCACGAACATTTCTCATAGCTGGCTTTCTCTCTGGCTGAGTACAATCCCTAGATATATGTCCAGGCTGTTTGCAATTAAAACAAACTGTTCCTTTGATAGGGCATTCACTAGAAAGATGGCCTTTCTTTCCACACTTAAAACATGTTGGCGTAAACGTCACTCTCTGTCCAGCTCCACTACCACTTGTATTTCCCCCAACTAGTGATCATTGAGGTTGATTCCCTGGTGGTCTAGAATACAGCTTGCGCTGAAACCGATTAGTGTTACTGCCACCACCTTTGTGAAACCTTGTTGGCCCAAAGCTACGATTCCTCTGATCTCGTGACGGCTCCAACTCCTCGAGTTGCGCACACGCATCAACTAAAGCATGAAACTGATTCATTCTCAAGGATATCACCCCTCGCTTCAGTTCCACTCTTAACCCTGCTTCAAACTTCCGACATCTCCACCCATCATCTGGTCGAGTTTGAGCATAATCTGAGAATTGAGACAAACTCTCAAATTTAGTAGCATATTCATTCACCGTCATGTTACCTTGACGTAAACCAAGAAATTCCATCTCCTTGGCATGTCTAGCACTCGCAGAAAAATACTTCTCCAGAAACACATCAGAAAATATTTTCCATGTAATTTTTGTTCCTTCAGCCTACAATAACCAGCGGGTTCCTCTCCACCAATGTTCTCCGTCTCCCCTTAACATAAAGGCTGCATACGTCACCTTCTTCTCATCAGAGCATCTTATTCCTTCAAAGATTCTCTCCAAGTCTTGTATCCATTGACTCGCTTTCTCAGGATCAACCTCGCCTCTAAACTACGGCAGATTGTTACGCCTAAATTCAGATAACTTTAGGGCATCAACAGTAGTATCTTGCTGTTGAGCTGCTCTCAGATTCTGCTGAGTAATTACTTCAGACATTCGATGCATAGCTTCAGCAGTCGCAATCATTGGATCCATTTCCCGATTTACGTTTGTAACACCACAAAACTTACTTTTCTACTATCAAAATTCATTCTAAAATATTTGTGATTTTATGGAATTTTTTCTGGAATATTTTAATATATTTCTCGTTTTACGTGTGTACTGAGCAGAACCGGAGAAATGAGACATTTTCTCCGAGAACCTTGAACTATGGAAACATCGACGGGGGATCTTACTAAACCCGAGGCAGGACACAGTTTACAAGGTCTCACATTTTTCGAGAAATCTTAACAAATGAGATAATAAAACACTGTGAAGAATTTATCTGTCAGATTTGAAAATCCTGACTTCTGCCAACTATAATCACGTCCAATAAATAATAACACGTAATAAAAATCTTATCGCATTATTCAAAAATTTCCTTGTGTCAAACCCTTTTAGCCTTATTTTTAAGAAGGAAGAAAAAGAGAAATTAGTTAATTAAAACCCTTGTAGGAAGTTTCCAAGAAGCTTCCTATTTGACACATTTTTCTCTCTCCCTTCTCCACTCTTCTACGGCAGAGGCTATAAGGGAAGCCTAAATAATTTCTCTCCTCTTCCTAATATCACACTCTCACTTTTCTAAACCCCAAATATCCATTTCCTCTCTTCTTCTTTTCTTCTCCACCGTGCAACCACTCCTGGAGGCAGCCATTCTTTGCTTGCTTCATCATCAAAGATTCTTACTTCCTTACACCATTCCAAGTCCTCTTTTGTTGCCATCTTTTGGTTCTTCTTCTTCTTCTTCCATTCTTCTTCCACCATTGAAGCTAAAGCTTGGAGCTTTAAGGTAAAGCCTTCAACTTTCTTCCATTTTCTTGCTATTTTCGTTTCTCTTGGCCACCTTGGTGACCAAGAACCTATTTTTCATGGTTTGAGTGAACATTGTGGTGATCACTCACATTGGAGTTTTCTTGAAGGGGGAAAACGAAAATCTAGGGCAAGAAGGAGTGGCACATTGTGTTGTTTTCCAAATAGGTAAGAGGGAGATGATCCTCTTCAACCAATCTTGGTAGTAAGGGAATGTCTTGTATGTGTGTTGTTATTGATTTCTGAATCCATGTATAAAGTTCTCTCATTTTTATGTTGTTCTTGATGATAGTGCATTTTGTTGGGTTTGTATGATTTATTGATGCCTCATGCATGATTTGAAGGTATATTTGAGTATCTTGTTGATTAAATATGATAAGGATTGGTTTGGTTTGAGTTAGAGGACTTGGAGAACTCTATTTTCTGCAAGTTTACGCGTGGTAATCGATTACACGGGGCTTGTAATCGATTACCAAGCTCTTAAGGATATAAAATCGTGATTCTAGAAATTTGCTAATCGATTACGTCTGGTGTATAATCGATTACAGAGATTCTGTCTAGCTTGTAATCGATTACAAGAGTGGTGTAATCGATTACCAAGCCTCTGATGTCACGAAATGGTGCTTCTGGAAATCACGTAATCGATTACAACTTGTGGGTAATCGATTACGGAGGTTCTGTCCGATTGGTAACTGATTACCACGGCAGTGTAATCGATTACCAGGGCCTTGAAGTTACGAAACGTGGTTCTGGGAATCACGTAATCGATTACAATGGGATTGTAATCGAGTACAGAGATTCTGTTCCTCTGGTAATCGATTACCAGGGTGATGTAATCGATTACCAAGACCAAAAATGAGATTTTTGAGCTGGAAATGATTGAGATTATGGTTCTTTGTCCTTTGTAACTCAAACATAACCTAAAAACCCTGGATTCAAGGATTTTATTTTACTTAAATGTGATAGGAATATGTATTCATATCAATAGAGAAGAAATGATTTTGAAAATGGAATTCTTGGATCCATGACATGGAAATTGTGGTATGTAGGAACATATATCCCTAGTGAGAATTATTGATGCAAGTGTGATTCCCTATGTGGGTTATGCAGTTATTGATTCAGTATTCAATGAGATAAGAAATGATGATATGCCATTGAGGCAATGTTTTTAATAGATATATTATTGATATGTCATGTTGATCATTGAATAATGCTTATGTGCCATTGAGGCAATGCTGATGTTGAGTGCATCATTGATGAACATACATGATTGGACATTGTGTCATCATGCATGTATATTGTCCATGGGACATTGTTGAGAAGGCTATGTTGCCTAGGAGTTTGAATAACACCTATGTGCGGGTGCGAATAGACTAAGCGTAGGTGTCATATGTTGTTGACCCTGAGGGCGTCGGGGTGTGGGTTTCTCACAATAGACTGTGGTAGCTCCACTGGGGCCGTGGGATAGACCAATGCAACACACTGACGATCCTGATTGTGACGTTGTACTATGTCACAATCAACTGTTGAGGTGCCATGTGTGAGCCATTTTGCGCAAATATTTTTATGAGATGAGCACACTATTTTTTTTTAAGGCTAACGATACACTGACATGACTCCTTGATCATTCACTCCGAAGATGTTTATGTCTAGCTCCATGGAGTAGGAACTTTGGTACCCTTATTGCATTGTGAGTTGTCAGTCACATGGTCCATTGAGCATTCATAATTGGATAATGTGTTTACTATTATGACTGTGATATTTATTTGATTCTTGATAATGTTAACTACTGTTCTTTGTTGCTTTAGTCTCATTAATTGCTTTCATGTATTATTGTACTTGTATGTATTAACAGTGTCTTATGTGGGCATTCGACGCCGTTTATTTTCTTGCTGCCATGTTGGTACTGAAAGCTTGGAATCTCACCTCTTTCGGTAATTTTCTTATTTTACATTTTGGATTGGATCGTATGCTCTCAAGAAGACGTTCGTGAGGAGGATAAGGAAACCACTGAGTTTCAAGGTTTCTAGCCTTATCTCGACTGAGATCGAAGTTGTTGAGGATGTCATTTCGACTCCGTGGACTTTTTGGCTACGTGCGGATCAACTTTCTTAGAGGTCCAGACTGCTGGCATATCAACGTGCAGACTGATCGATGTGTATACCACGGCAATGTGATGGTGTCCTTAGCGTGGAGACGTTATGACGCTCCTGTTATAGATTTTCATGCTTTTGTATGGCTGGAGTTCTATATGCCCGTGAGGGATATGTGGGGTGAAATGTATTATACCCCTCATGAGGATTCCTTTTTGTCTATTGCCCGGGCTCTTGCCCGCTGTTCTGTCGTCCCAATGGATGTCTCATCGGACGACGAGGACCCTGAGGAGGATCCATCTACGGTTCCTTCTCGTTCCAGGCAGTCTTAGGGTTGGTTTTAAGTTGATAGCTACTGATGGTTGTCCGTTTATTTTGAGGGAGCCTGACGTACTACTGGATTAGTGGGTATATATATTTGTATCTCTTGGGGTAAGTACACATTTTGCTTTTTGTATATCCTTTTTTGGAAATGTAAATTAAATAGGCTTGTGCTTCTAGTATAAAGTGTGTAATTATCCATATTGTGTATGGTCGTATGTTTCATTCCATGTTGATTTCTCTTTGACATTTTTTATAGAAGTTTTATATGAAAGAGGAACTTTTAATTTTAAATCAATCATGCGATATATTTACAAATAGGTGTATATGTACATTAAATGGAAGTTTTAACCAGAATTATGTTAAAAAAAAATGTTCAAACTTTTCGTAATCATTTGTGTGTCGTTTCACTATAGTGCGACGTTCCTTCTTCTCACCTATTATGACTAAAGGGAGAAAAAGGGGCGTTACACTGTCTTGGTATCAGAGCTCCCGGGTATGTTTCTTTGGGTCGTGTGGTTTTGGACTGTCTTGTTTGTGCTGTGTCATTCTCTGTGATTTTGCTGTTTGGTATTCAAATGAATACATCTGACTTTCTCTGTGTTTTGCGTAGTCTAATTCGAGAAGGAACAATGGCTCGTCGGGGTGATATGGCTGCTACCATAGAGGCAATATAGAAGATGGCCGAGGCAATGTTACAATAGAACCAGCAGACAGCTCAACAACAGGCTAGGGCTGCACAACAACTAGAAGCTACAGCGGATGTTCAGAACTTGGAAGGATTTCGTCGCGCTAATCCTCCACAGTTTAAAGGGAAGTTTGATCCAGAGAAAGCTACATTGTGGATCCAAGAGTTGGAGAAAATATTTACGGGTATGAATTGTGCTGATGATAGGAAGGTGACCTATGCCGCATACATACTGATGGGAGATGCTGAACATTGGTGGACGGGAGAACAAAGGCTACTGCAAGCCGCAAATAGAGTGATAACTTGGGAAGTGTTCAAAGAAAGGTTCTTGAACAAGTACTTTCCTGAAAGTGCCAGGCATGCAAAAGAAATGGAATTTCTGAGGTTGCGACAGGGAGGCATGACTGTGAGCGAATACGCCGCCAAGTTTGAGAACTTGTCTAGATTTTCAACCTATTTTCAACTTCAACCCAATGAAACTTGGAAGTGTCGGAAGTTTGAGGAAGGCCTGAGGCATGATGTGAAGAAAATTGTGATAGCCTTGAAGATTTCTCAGTTTTCTGAGCTACTCGACACTTGCTGCTGATTGGAAAGTGTGGAACAAGAACGTGAGGCAAGAAACAAGAACTTTGGGCCCGTTCGGTCCCAAAGAGGAGGTGGTGGTAACTCGAGTCGTTATCAAAAGAAGCCTTATTCCAGACCCTCTGGAAGCCAACAACCACAAAAATTTCAAGGAGGAAGCCCAACTGGAAGCCCTGGAAGGATGGGTCAGAATGCTACAACTACTCCGAGATGTATGAAATGTGGGAAGGAGCATTTCACAAGGGACTGCACGATCAAAGGATTTATTTGCTTTCGGTGCGGGAAACCTGGTCACATTTTTTGAGACTGTAACCAGACCAAGACGGAACCATCCGTCAATGCTGCTAAGACTTCTAAACCACAAGTTGGAGGCAGAGTCTACACCCTGAGTGGTGCTGAGGACTCTGAATCCGAGGATCTAATACAAGGAGAAGGTATCATTGAAGGTAATCTTTTAATTATACTGTATGACTCTGGTGCTACTCATTCTTTCATTTCACATGATTGTGTGAAAAGACTTGGATTGCCTGAGTCTTCTTTACCTTTCGATTTGATTGTTTCAACTCCTACTGCAAAACCTGTCGTCACTACTAAGGTGTGTCTAGGTTGTCCTTTAATAGTGGAAGGTCGAGTCTTTTCTGTCGATTTGATCTGTTTGCCATTATCCCAGCTAGACATGATATTAGGAATGGACTGGCTATCTGCCAACCATGTCTTGTTAGATTATTCCAGAAAAACAATAGTTTTCCCTTTGGATGAGGATTCTAGATTTTTGACCGCCAACCAAGTGAAAGGTTTTCTGAAAGAAGGAGCTCGAGGATACATGCTGTTATCTTCTTTGAAAGTTGAGAGTGAAGTTGATGTGGATGCAATCTCTGTTGTTCGAGAATTTCCTGAGGTTTTCCCTGATGATGTACCTAGTTTGCCACTGGAAAAAGAGGTCGAGTTTGCTATCGACTTGGTACCTGGAGCTGGCCCTATTTCTATGGCACCTTACCATATGGCACCAGCAGAACTCGTGGAACTTAAGAAGCAGTTGGAAGAGCTCCTAGAGAAGCAATTCGTGAGACCCAGTGTGTCACCTTGGGGAGCACCTGTATTGTTGGTCAAGAAGAAAGATGGGACTTCAAGATTATGCGTGGACTACCGTTAGTTAAATAAGGTCACGATCAAGAACAAGTATCCATTGCCGAGGATAGATGACTTAATGGACCAATTGAAGGGAGCAGCTGTGTTTTCCAAGATCGATCTACGATCGGGATATCACCAAATCAGAGTGAAAGTGGAAGATATTTCCAAGACGGCTTTTCGTACTCGTTATGGTCATTACGAGTACCTGGTGATGCCTTTTGGTGTGACAAATGCACCTGCGATATTTATGGACTATATGAATAGGATCTTTCGTCCTTACTTGGACAAATTCGTTGTTGTTTTCATCGACGATATCCTGATCTATTCACAAAGTCACAAGGACCATGCTGAACACCTCAGCATAGTTCTCCAGATCTTGAAGGAAAAAGAGTTATATGCGAAACTATCCAAGTGCGAGTTTTGGATAGATGAAGTGAAATTCTTGGGTCATGTAATCACAAAGGAAGGAATTGCAGCCCTTCAAAGGTAGAAGTTGTACTACAGTGGGAAAGACCAACTACAGTGATGGAAATCCGAAGCTTCATTGGATTAGCCGGATACTACCGAAGGTTTATTGAGGAATTTTCCAAAATCGTTGGACCGCTCACTCAACTCACCAAGAAAGACCAAGCTTTTGAATGGACAGATTCCTGTAAAGGAAGTTTCCAAGAGTTAAAAAGGAAGCTGACTACATCACCAGTGCTAGTCTTGCCGAATCCTAGTGAACCATTTGAAGTGTACTGTGACGCTTCGTATCAAGGTTTGGGGTGCGTTCTCATGCAAAACGGAGGAGTGGTAGCTTACGCTTCAAGACAATTGCGAATGCACAAGAAGAACTACCCAACACACGATCTAGAGTTAGCTGCAGTGGTGTTTGCATTGAAGATATGGAGACATTATTTGTATGGAGCCACATTCAACGTCTTCAGTGACCACAAAAGTCTGAAGTACCTGTATAACCAGAAGGAGCTGAACATGAGACAACGAAGATGGCTAGAATTTTTGAAAGATTACGATTTCCAACTTCAGTATCATCCTGGAAAGGCGAACGTGGTGGCCGATGCTTTGAGTAGAAAGACGATTAGTGTTTCTACTATGATGATTAGAGAAAAGGACTTGATAGAGCAATTCAGAGATATATGGTCATTTGTAGAGTTAACACCGGGTAAAATCTGCATGAATAGGATCACTATCTCGAATGACCTGATGGATGATATTCGAGAGAAATAGAAGGTCGATAAATTCCTGCAAGAAGAAAGAGAATTGATGAGGCAAGGTGGTGTATCAACATTGAAGGAAGGAAGCGATGGGATTTTGAGATTCCAAGGAAGGGTCTGTGTGCCTAAAGATGAAGAACTCAGAAAGTACATACTTGAACATGCTCATTCGAGTCAGTTGGGTATGCATCCTGGAATGACCAAGATGTATCAAGACTTGAGAAGTTATTTTAGTGGCATGGGATGAAAAGAGATATCGCTAGATGCGTGTCGTCTTTGGTTTGCCAGAAAATGAAGATTGAGCACCAAAGACCAGCTAGATTACTACAACCCTTAGCTATTCCTGAATGGAAATGGGATAGCATCGCCATGGACTTTGTTGTCGGGTTACCAAGAACTAGGAAAGGATATGACTCAATATGGGTAATAGTGGATTGACTTACGAAGTCAGCTCACTTTCTGCCAATCAACATAAGATATCCGTTGGAGAAGTTGACTCAGATATACATTGGTGAAATTGTCAGACTTCACGGGATACCCACGAGTATTATTTCCAATAGAGACCCGAGGTTTACCTCAAAGTTTTGGCAAAGTCTTCAAGAGGCTATGGGAACAAAGTTGCGGTTAAGTTCTGCCTACCATCCACAAACTGATGGTCAATCAGAAAGAACAATTCAGTCGTTAGAAGATCTGTTGAGAGCTTGTGCGATAGAGCAAACTGGAGGTTGGGATGAAATCTTACCATTGGTGGAATTCACCTACAACAACAGTTACCATTCAAGTATAGGGATGGCGCCCTATGAGGCTTTATATGGGCGGAGGTGTCGGACGCCTCTGTGCTGGTATCAAGATGGAGAACGGCTTACCGTTGGACCTGAACTCATTCAGCAGACAACTGAGAAGGTTAAAATGATTCAGGAGAAAATGAAAACGGCTCAGAGTCGGCAGAAGAGTTATGCGGACAAAAGAAGGAAACCTCTTGAGTTCGAAGAAGGAGAGCATGTCTTCTTGAAAGTCACACTGATGCGTGCGGATGTAGTGATTAAAATTAAGATAAAAATCAGTTGTCAGGCCCACCAGAAAATAAAAACCTTACAACTAGTTGTAGTTAGTAAGGGTCGATCCACAGAGAACCAATTCAATTAACACTATTAAACAATTCCCAATTTAGACTCTGATTAACAATAAACAGAAAAAGGGGGGTTTTGGAGTTTTGATGAACAATGAACAGCTTCAAAGATAACAATAAACAAACTGAAATCAACAATGTAAGAAAATTGGTTAAGAGATTGAATCCACCACTAGATTTATATGATAATGTAAATCCACATATCCTTTTTATTCCAACATGCTCAATTATGTTTTTATGCAATTGTGAGAGTAAATCTCTATTTTCCTTACGTGTTGGTCAATTTAGCAACCGCTCAAATCAACTCCTAATCACTGATTAGTCATAAAGCAACCGCTCTTACAACTATCCAACAATTGCATTAAGATTTAGAAAACCAATTACACTAAGGTCTAATCACACACCTAGGGATTAAATTACTTAGAACATATATTTCTCTAGATCTAATACCGCAACCGCGCATAATAAACCCAGATCTACCACTTTTATAAGCGGCAAATAGCACAAAGATAATTATACCCACATGAACATCATACATCCCACTAGATCTACTACCGCAACCGCGCATAATAAACCTAGATCTACTACTTTGAAAGTAGAACAAGTACAAAAACCTTCATACCAACAATAGATTCAGAAATATATGAATAAAAACATAACTGTGTTGAAATAATCAAATATGCAAAGTTTACAACATTAATACTAGCGGTTTCATCACCCCCTTAACCAAGGGAGGTTTAGTTACACATAGCTAGAAAGAAATCACAAGAAAACCGAGAGAAAATGAAGGAGAGTTACATGTTGTTCATGATAAATGGTGCCTTTTATAGAAGTCTAAGGTAACAAAATGACAAAGGGAAGTGGGTGGATGAGTGGATGAGTGAGTGGAGTGTTTTAGTGGATGGATTAGTGGGTTGGTTTAGTGGATTGGTTTAGTGGATGAGTGAGTGGAATGGTTGAGTGGTTGAATTAGTGAAAAATGCCAAAGGACTTTTGGTGAGTGGGAAATTATGGACATGAATGGGTGAGTGGATGGATTAGTGGATGGATTAGTGGATAAGTGGGTGGAGTGGTTAAGTGGTTGGATTAGTGTATGAGTGGATGAGTGGGTGAGTTAGTGGATGAGTGGGTGAGTGGATGAGTGGATTAGTGGATGGATGAGTGGATTAGTGGATGGTTGAGGATGAAAATTTCGTGTCTGACTTGGAAGCCAAAAACGACCCACTATACTTCAGAACCACGAAAAGTGTTCTTCATGAAAGTTGTAGATCCTTGTCTTGGCTATAAAATGGATAGCTGGTTCGTCCAATTTGGCTTCCTTAAGGCCAAGATATGTCCCAAATACCGTAGGTTGCTCAAACCCAACTTCAGCACCTCTGTTCCGACTTGCAAGCTCAAAATGACCTACTAGACTTCTTTTTCTCAAAATGTGTTCTTCATGAAAGTTTTTTATTTGGATCTTGACTATCCACTTTCCAAATTTCAGCCCATCTCCATTATTACATCTTGAGATATGATTTTTTGAGTGCACACTGTTCGGATTCTACTGACAGAACCCGTATTCTGACTTCCATGTAAACTTAGGTCCCTTAGACATCTGAATCAGACTTCGAGCTCTTCATCAAAGTTGTAGAGCTTCCTCTTAGCTTTCCTACAAGATAAAATTCATGATTGTCAGATATCAGGAACTCAAGTTATGACCAAAATACAGAAACAGTGTAAAATCTCAATAATGCTGAAAATATTCAATTAGGACCAATTTGAGCTCAAACTCACAAAATCATGTCAAACTCAATCAATTAAGAATATGGAGAGTGTAAATGACTAAATATAAGAGTTTCTTAATGAATAAAATATGTGTTTATCAAATTCCCCACACTTAGCTTTTTGCACTCCTGGGCAAAACTCAAGACCAAAACAAGGACATAAGAGATTAACAAAATTTTAAATTCCAACGACATTCAAGAGTCCAAAATTTTACAATCAAGAAGAACAACCAAAGGTTCAAGGGATCAAAACATTCATGAGTTAACAATTCTCCACATCTCAAACCAACAAGTAAGGTATCTTCAACATGAATCGAGAATGATAGATCTTCACAAGATTCCCTCTCAATCTCTCAAGTGTTTAAAAGGTAGGTATTTCACTCAATTCAACCCATGAAAATTACACTACCATAAGCTTGCTTATCTTCTACTTCTCCACTACTCAAAACACATGCACACACAAATCATGAGGACTTTATTCAAGGTTGTAGTGAGGTCAAGGTAACAGGAGAGGATAAAATGGATATGAGAAGATAAATACCAAAGAGAATAAAAGCAAATGAGAGCTGAGTTCAAATAACAAGCATAAAAGTTCATCCCAACTCTAGTGTATATCCCTTTACATATTCATTTCCCAATCCTTTTCTTTTTTTAAACACTTGTTTTTTTTTTTTTTTTTTTTTTTTTAGGCACTCTTTCCTTTTTCAACAACCATTTTGTATACACACCCCCACACTTGTTCAAAAACTCATCCATTAACAAAGCTAATGTTCTTTTATTCCCTAAGGTAAAATAAGAACACGATTTTTCATTTAAGGTACATAATGAGCTAGAAACAAGGAATGGTCAAATAAGCTCAAAGGGGTTAAGCAAAGGAAAATATACAAGGTTGGCGGGAATCGAGAGAATTTCCAAGAAGTCAAAAGAGTGCTTGATATCAAATTGAAAACAAGGTTGGCTATTTGGTTAAACTAGCTAATTAAGAAAGAGGGCCTCAATCATGTTCATGCATGCAAGTGAAATGTAGCCTTAAAAAGAATCAAAGCAAGTTCTAGAGTGGTCATTAACATGAGTGAAAATCACACAAGAAAGAAGAGAATGGCATAAATGTTGAATCCATCCATTAGGCTCAAAATCTCACAAGGTATGCATCCATCAAACTCAATTCATCAATTTAATCATCCATCACCAAGCATATCAGTTCAAGAAGGGAGAAAAGTTATTCAATCATGCAATGAACCCCTTTTTTTTTCTTTTCTTTTTTTTTTTTTGAATTTTTTTTTTTTTTTTTACAAAAGAACATCTTTGAAATCTCTCCCCACGCTTAATATAACATTGCCTTCAATGTGAAAAGAGATATAGAAAAGAGCAACACAACCTGATAAGAAGTGAATCAACGCCAAGCAGAAAAGAAATACACTGTCAGTACCGCATCAGACCCTGAAAAGAAATCAAACAATAAAACTTTAGTACTAATTAGTTACTACCTAAAAAACTTCTTACTCTGCCACCAATTAAGATGCGTCTCAAGAGTAAAATTACTCCTTACTCTGCCATCACTAATTGGTTTAATAAGTCCATGACAATCATATCATACTTTCCAAACAAAACAACAATTTTTTTTTTTTTAATAAAATCAAACCCATTAAAGAGAAAGTGTCAGATCGGGCTTTTGTTTCTTGTTACTTCCTTATTTGCTCTCTGTTGACCAATCTATACGAGCTAATACCTTATCGGTACATACTCAAAAGCTTCTAATTTATCAATGAGCTCATCAATAGTGGAGGCAGAGATAAGAAGTTGTCTTCTTAGAAGGAGTGATAAATTTACGTTCCACATGACTTTGTCAAGAAAAAATAACAAAAGATCAAAGAAATTATTAACATTCAACAAACCAATGGGTTTATGGTGGATGTTTAGTTCAGCCCAAGAGACAATTTGAAAAATTTCTTCCAAAGTACCAAAACCACCTGGTAAGACAAAAAATGCATCGAATTGTCAACCATTGTTTTCATTCGTCCATGCATAGATGTTACTGAATTTCTTCTCCAATTGTCCTTCCGGTGATGTTATTTTCACCAAAGGTTTAGGAATAACACCTAAAACTGTTGCCTCCTATAGAAGCGACAAGTGATACAGCCCCCATTAACCCACGATAACCTCCCCCATATACAAGATGAATATTCCTCGCAGCAAGTGATCGACCAAGAGTGCTAGGCTGCGTTTACAAACTCTAATCCCTTCCCATAACTCGACCCACAAAAACACGGACATTTTTGAGGTTACGAATAGAAAGCCCCATTCTATACTCTTCCTCCCTTTGAGTGTTTCGAGTTGAAGGAAAATGGAGAAAATGGAGTGTTTAAGTAGGAAAAAGAATGGAAAGGGGAATAATTGCACTTATGAGGGTAGGTTGGTTGTTGTCGAAAAGGTTGAAATTAAGAAACACAGAATCTTTTCTCCTTTTTTTTTTTTTTACTTTTTATTTTTTTTTTTTTTATTTTTTTATTTTGTTTTTTTGTTTGACTTCAAGAAAACCATCAAGGTAAAGAAGTCTAGAAACCCCTGAAGGACCACGCTCAAAGGATCGTCTACGTACAAAAATCAAAATACAACAAAATGATACAAAGATAAAAGAAATAGAAAATGATGACATACTGTATGTACAGTGTCCATGGCGTATCTTTATCTTTGCGCGTCATGAGTGCGATGAGACATCACGTCCTCTTTTTTTTTTTTTTTTTTTTTGAAATTGTTAGAAAAACTTGATGAAAGATGAGTGTATACTTACTTAAGATTGGGATGGAGGTAGTCTGCTCTTTCGGCTTTGTGCCAAAGCATTGTTGACCAAGATTCGATCCATTCAAGACCAGCGTAACATAGGGCTCCCAAAAGGGACAAGTGGCCATAATACATTGTTGCCTCACATGTGGAATACAATCTACCTTCTTTGTTTTTCAATTAAGAAAATTTGGATCGGGATGCATGCATTTCCCATTCACGGTGTGTGTTACCAAAGCCAACCCTAAGAAGTATACATTTTTTGTTTTTTTGTTTTTTTTTTTTTTTTGTTTTTTTTTTGTTTTGTTTTGTTTTGTTTTTTTTTTTGAGAGATGACATGAAGAAGAAGAAGAAGAAGAAGAAGAAGATATGTACAGATTGTTTGTGGATATGGCTCACATCGCCTGCAGTTAAACGTCAAGAATGGCTTAAACATCTTCTATGAGTCGAGGATAAGCTTCCCATCCAATTTTCTTATAAATTGGCAAACAGGGTCTTTTAGAGTCAGATTCCCAAGACTGTAGCGTTTTTCTTCATCCTTGAAGAGATTCCACAATTTAAGAATTTCACGATACACCAATCCACAAGAATGCGTCTCAAGAATCGATAAGATATCATCTAATGACTCCTTACTCAGTCCATTCTTAATGAAGAAAATTTTATCTTCTCTATTTGCGGAAACCATCCCCTTAGTACGACATCGCTTGTTACAGTTCCATCGTCCACATTTGTGACAGACTTGTAACCTTTTTGCTCTTCTCCTTTTAGAATATGAACTTCTTCCAAGACCAGGGCATATATGAGTCAAATGAAATTGAGGACTCACTGCTAATCGGACCTTCGCTTCAATTATCCATCGTACATCTTCGGCATACCTTTGTGCATTAACGGTCTCAATCTTTCACATCGAACTTTGTAGATTTTTCTCGAGCATTTTGAGGAAGAGAAGGAAAATGTTTTCTCGGGTTTGAAAGAATGACATCCATTTTGAAGGAGAAGAAGGATTCGAGTTATTTTGGGAAGCGAAAAATAAACCGACTTAAGAGTCACGGAGTACCGTATCCGCCACTTAACCTAAGCAACACAAAGAACTCAAGAACTTGGTTTTCCGGGAATGGTTGAGTCTTTGTCCATTAACTTTAAGCGCATTACCATTCCTAGGATCCTCAATATCTTTGGCCCCGGAGGATACACGTGTTTGACAAAGAAAAGAACCGCGCCACCTAGATCTCAATTTTTTAAGGAGTAGGTGCGAGATGATAATCTCAAAGCAGAACCTTTTTGACCAATTTCCGCAACTTTTGCAAAAGGTGTAACAGACCTTGAATAAAGTAGGCCAATAAAATCCATCTTGCAAGATTTTCGCAGGTTGTTGTCGCTAAAGAAAAGTGACCTTCACATGCTTCCGAGTGACAAAATTTAATGGCACTACCTACCTTATTGTCGACACATGTGCAGCTTTTTTTTTTTTTTTTTTTTTTTTTTTAGAGATTCAAATGCTTACAACCAACAAACAGATAAAAACATAATCTAAGAAACTAATGAAAACACAAAATAAAAAGGGATAAAGAGAGCAAATCTGGTTGGGTTGCCTCCCAATGAGCGCTTAGTTTATTGTCCTCACCGACATGATGATACTTTCAATGCTCCTCATATTGTGGAAGGATGAGGGTCATCACTTCCATCTCTGCCTTGTCGGGAAGTTCATGATATGGTTTGAGACGATGACCATTGACCTTAAATGCTTTGCCGAGAATTTTCACTCCCGATCTCAAGCGCACCAAAAGGAAAAACATTAGTTACCACAAACGGCCCAATCCACTTAGAACGCAGTTTACACGGAAATAATTTGAGTCTTGATTGGAATAGCAGGACTTTTTGTCCTCTGTGAAATTTCTTTCGGAAATCAATTGGTCGTGGAATGCCTTAGCTTTAGTCTTATAAATCGGGGCATTCTCAAAGGCCTCATTTCTTAGTTCTTCCAATTCTCATGCTTGGAACTTCCTTTGCTTTCCAAAGACCTTCCAATTCCATATTAACTTGTTTAATGGCCCGATAAGATCGATGTTGCAACTCAAGCGGGCAAATGACAGGGCTTTCCATACACCAACCGAAATGGTGACATGCCGATGGGAGTCTTATAGGCAGTCTATAAGCCCATAAAACTTCTTCAAGTCGAGTGCTCCAATCCTTTCTTGAGGGGTTCACTTTGTCTTTTCAAGGATTGACTTAATCTCCCGGTTGGACACTTCGGTTTGCCCATTTGTCTGTGGATGGTAAGGAGTGGAAATTTTGTGCATTACTCCATATCTCTTCAATAGAGCATCAAAGGTTTTGTTGCGAAATGGGTCCCTTGGTCACGCGATGATAGCCCCAGGGTCCCGAACCTGGAGAAAATATGTGACTTAACAAAATGCGCAACGGCTTTAGAATCATCGGATCGAGTGGCTTTTGCTTCCACCCATTTAGACACATAATCAACGGATAAAAGAATGTATGTGAAACCAAATGAAGGAGGGAATGGTCTCATGAAATCAATACCCCACACATCAAAGAGTTCCACAAAAATGATCGGAGTACGAGGCATTTGATTACGAGGACCAATATTACTGTTCTCGACGGCGGTCACAAGACTTACGAAGTTGTAAGCGTCTTTGAAAATTGAAGGCCAATAGAAATCCTTTGTCAAGCACTTTATTGGCTGTCCTTTTCTTTGCCAAAGTGTCCTCCACATGCATAGGTGTGGCAAAAGGAGAGGATGGAGTGTGTCTCGAGAATCGGGAATGCACCTCCTAATGACTTGATCACTGCACAATGCTTCCATAAGTACGGGTCATCCCGGATATAGTATTACTGATACTCCTTAATTTATCTCTTTGGGCCTTGTTCAAACCCTCCGGAAAGTCCTTAGTAACCAGGTAGTTAACAATGTCGGCATGCCAAGGGATTATGGTGTTGACAACCATCAAATATTCATCCGGGAAAAGTCTCCATGATAGGCATTTCTTCCTCTTGAGTTACCAATCTACTCAAGTGATCGGCCACCAAGTTTTCGCTCCCTTTCTTGTCTTTAATCTCCAAGTCAAATTCTGGAGCAATAAAATCCATCGGAGCAATCTAGGCTTTGCTTCTTTCTTTGTTAGAAGATACTTCAAGGCTGCATGATCTGAAAACACAATCACTTTAGAACTAATTAGATATGATCTAAATTTTTCTAAAGCAAATACAACAACTAGAAGTTCCTTTTCCGTGGTTGAGTAATTAAGTTGAGCATCATTTAGAGTCCTTGATGCATAGTAAATGGCATAAGGAACTCTATCAACTCGTTGTCCCAAGACAGCTCCTCTTGCAAAGTCACGGCATCACACATTAGTTCAAAAGGTAACTCCCGGTTGGGTGGCACGATAATAGGTGCAACGAGTTAACAACTTCTTGAGTTTATTGAAAGCTTCCATACATTTCTCATCAAAGTTAAAATTAACATCTTTTTGAAGAAGTCTCGCAAAGGGGCAATGAGACTTTAGAAAAGTCTTTAATGAATCTCCGGTAGAAACTGCATGACCAATAAAAGAACGAATCTCCCGCACACTAGTGGGTGGTGGCAAAGAATGCATGAGTTCTACCTTAGCTTTATCTACTTCAATTCCCCTAGCAGAAATTACATGACCTAACACAATACCTTCATTCACCATGAAATGACATTTTTCCCAATTCGGTACCAGGTTAGTGTCAATGCATCTTTTAAGCACCAAAGTTAAATGTTCCAAACAATTTTCAAAATCATTTCCAAAGACACTAAAGTCATCCATAAAAACCTCAATGATGTTTTCAATGTAATCGAGAAAATATACTCATCATGCATCTTTGGAAAGTTCCTGGTGCATTGCGAGTCCAAAAGGCATTCGCCTATATGCAAAGGTACCAAATGGACAAGTGAATGTAGTCTTGTCTTGGTCTTACGGAGCTATGGCAATCGATTGTAACACGAAAAACCATCCGAGAAAACAATAATAAGAATGACCACTAATCTTTCTAACATTTGATCAATGAAAGGTAAAGGAAAGTGGTCTTTTCTCGTGGCGGCATTCAACTTCCCGTAATCAATACAAACACGCCACCACCTGTCGTAACCTAGTGGAAATAAGCTCATTTTCAGCATTTCTTACCACGGTAATTCAGATTTCTTTGGTACTACGGAATTTGGGCTTACCCACTTCTTTGTCGTCGAAATGGGGTAGATCACCCCCACACTTAGGAGCTTCGGTATCTCCTTTTTCACAACCTCCATCATGGGAGGATTCAATCTCCGTTGAGGGTCTCTCACGGAGTTTAGTATCCTCCTCCATTAATATCCTGTGCATACAAATGGAGGGACTAATACCCTTGATATCGCCTATTGACCAACCAATGATTTGTCTTATGTTCTGCAAAACGGCTACAGTTTCTCTTCTTGCTCTTGGGTGAGTGACTTTGCAATTATTCTTTGGAAGGGTGTCCTTCTCCCCAAGAAGATGTATTTAAGATGATCGAGGTAGTGCTTTCGGCCCAATTCAGTGTGCCTGCACAATGAAGGTTGAGGTATATCAAGTAGTAACGGGTAAATCAACAAAAGTTACCTCATGCTCTTACAGGTGGAAGAGAGCTCTTGTAAGGCGCAAACAACAATTTCATCAATGTCTTCACTCCATGGCTCTTCTTCACTCTTCTTCTTTTCCTCCTGTACATCTAAGCTATGAGTTAGAATTGTATCAAGAGCATCAAAATGGTCGGTATCAAAAGCTGCAGAAATTAAAGAATCAAAAGGATCAAAAGAATCAATTAAACAAGCGAGTGCACATCACTTGGGTATCTCATAGCTTCAAAAATATTGAATCTAATTAATTCCCCATCAAATTCCATTGTTAGAATTCTGAGTGCACATCAATTTTTGTCCGTGCGGTCTTCAAAAATGGTCTTCCTAGCAAGATAGGAGCAGATTTGGGAGACTCATCCTCTTCCATGTCCAAAACATAGAAGTCTCATTAGGAAACACTAATTCATTCACTGTACCAAAACATCTTCAACCACACCCTTAGGGTATGCATTAGATCTATCACCAATTGAATAACAACACCGGTAGGTTCCAAAGGACCCAAGTATAAAGATGCATAAATAGAATATGGCATGACATTTATAGATGCACCTAAATCAAGCATTGCCCTTTCAAACCTTGTGTTACCTATAGTGCATGGAATGGTGAATGTGCCAGGGTCCTTACATTTGGTTGGGAGTTTCTTTTTAATTACAAATTTGAAACATTTTCTCCCACTTGGACCTTTTCATTTCCTTTTAACTTCCTCTTGTTAGTGCATAATTCTTTCAGAAATTTTGCATATCTAGGTACCTGCTTAATGGCATCTAACAAAGGGATATTAACCTCTACCTTCCTAAAAGTCTCAAGTATTTCTTTTTCTGCTTCTTCTTTCTTGGTTTTAACCAACCTACTAGGAAAAGGAGCTTTAGTGACATATTTAGGAAGGGGTTCGAAATACTTACCTTAGGGGTTTTGGAAGTTTGCCCCTTATCATTTGCTTCTTTGGGTGGTTCATCCTTCTCTTGAATGATTGGTGGAAGAGAGGTAGGCTCATCCATCGTCTTTTCGCTTCTCAATGTGACAAGACTAGCATTTTCCCTCGGATTCACTGGGCATTTGTGAGGGTAGTTTTCTGAAGCTTGGCTTTGAAACTTGTTGAATTCTGTGGACAACTGTCTATCTCGATTCTGCAAGTTATTGATTGCGATCCTTGTTTCTTGTTTGAAACTTTGTATAGTTGCATTTGTTTCTTGTTGGAACCGCAAATTATTAGTGGCCATTTGTTTTACTAGCTCCTCTAATGAAGGCTCGGATTGCTTAGGAGCTTGAACTTGCTGCTTGTCTCGAGGGAAAGGTACTTGCCTTTGTTGGAATCTGGAGGTCCATAAGTGGAGGTTGATTTTGAGGTTGCTTTGCATAGCTGAAATTTGGATGATCCCTCCAACCCGGATTATATGTATTTGAGTAGGGGTTGTAATTTTTGAAAGTCCAAAGATATCCCCCACTGCTCTTACCTCCTCATTTGTGTCTTCTTGGAGAGTGGGACACATATCGGTGGGATGTCCGGATGAACAACAGATCCCACAAGCATGAAGCCGGTGCTTTACCCGAATCCATTAACATTTGAACCATAGCAGTCAATTGAGTCATTTCTTCTTTGTATCTTGGTTGTCTCTACTTCTTTCTTCGCTCTTACTCCGGTGTCATTTCTAGAGTAGAATTGTTGAGTATTGGCGACCATTCTTGAGATCAAGTTTCTAGCTTCTTGAGGAGTTTTATCAATCAATGCTCCTCCGCTAGCAAAGATCAATCATGTTGCGATCCATCACTTGTAAGCCTTCATAGAAATCTTGAATTAAAAGTGCTCACTTATTTGATGATGAGGCAGCTGAAACATAGCTTCTTAAATCTCTCCCAAGTAGTCATGGAGTGATTCCCCATGCCTTTGTTGAATACCCATGATTTCTTTTCGATTGTTGCAGACTTTTGAGGCGGGGAAGTATCTGTCTAGGAAAGTTCGGGCCATGTCCCGCCATGATTGGATGGATCCAGGGTGGCAAGTAGTAAAGCCACTCCTTAGTGAGTCTTTCAATGAGAATGGAAAAGCTCTCAACTTGACTTGCTCTACATGAATTCTGCGGGTTTCATACTAGAACATACCACATGGATTTCCTTCAAGTGCTTGTTGGGGTCCTCTCAGGGTAATCCATTGAAAGATGGCAAGAGATGGATTAAACCGGATTTCAATTCAAATGCCTCTTCATTTTCAAGAATGTCTATGCAAAGAGATTTGTTGATCTAGATCTGGAGCACCCAATGCCCTTAAAGTGTTTTCTGCCATTGTCACTTCTTCAGATATTTCAGATGGCTCAAATGTCTCTGAACTTGATAGATCAATGTAACAGGCAGCTTCAATGTCAGCAAGGTGTGAGTTGGAAGTTAGCCGGATGGAAGGGAAATTGAGGATGTGAAGTGAGTTGATCAATATAGTTCCTCAAATTTAGCAATCCTTCGTCTACTCCTTCAAAGGACATCAACACCTACAAAACACTCAGAAAGAAAGATTAAAAATAAAATAAAATAAAAACAGAATAAAAATAGGAAATAAATTAATAGTGTTATTGAAAAAATTAGTTCCCCGGCAACGGCGCCAAAATTCTGATGCGTGCGGATGTAGTGATTAAAATTAAGATAAAAATCAGTTGTCAGGCCCACCAGAAAATAAAAACCTTACAACTAGTTGTAGTTAGTAAGGGTCGATCCACTGAGAGAACCAATTCAATTAATACTATTAAACAATTCCCAATTTAGACTCGATTAACAATAAACGAGTAAAAGGGGGTTTTGGAGTTTTGATGAACAATGAACGACTTCAAAGATAACAATAAACAAACTGAAATCAACAATGTAAGAAAATTGGTTAAGAGATTGAATCCACCACTAGATTTATATGATAATGTAAATCCACATATCCTTTTATTCCAACATGCTCAATTATGTTTTTATGCAATTGTGAGAGTAAATCTCTATTTTCCTTACGTGTTGGTCAATTTAGCAACCGCTCAAATCAACTCCTAATCACCGATTAGTCATAAAGCAACCGCTCTTACAACTATCCAACAATTGCATTAAGATTTAGAAAACCAATTACACTAAGGTCTAATCACACAGGGATTAAATTACTTAGAACATATATTTCTCTAGATCTAATACCGCAATCCGCGCATAATAAACCCAGATCTACCACTTTTATAAGCGGCAAATAGCACAAAGATAATTATACCCACATGAACATCATACATCCCACTAGATCTACTACCGCAACCGCGCATAATAAACCTAGATCTACTACTTTGAAAGTAGGAACAAGTACAAAAACCTTCATACCAACAATAGATTGAGAAATATATGAATAAAAACATAACTGTGTTGAAATAATCAAATATGCAAAGTTTACAACATTAATACTAGCGGTTTCATCACCCCCTTAACCAAGGGAGGTTTAGTTACACATAGCTAGAAAGAAATCACAAGAAAAAGCGAGAGAAAATGAAGGAGAGTTACATGTTGTTCATGATAAATGGTGCCTTTTATAGAAGTCTAAGGTAACAAAATGACAAAGGGAAGTGGGTGGATGAGTGGATGAGTGAGTGGAGTGTTTTAGTGGATGGATTAGTGGGTTGGTTTAGTGGATTGGTTTAGTGGATGAGTGAGTGGAATGGTTGAGTGGTTGAATTAGTGAAAAATGCCAAAGGACTTTTGGTGAGTGGGAAATTATGGACATGAATGGGTGAGTGGATGGATTAGTGGATGGATTAGTGGATAAGTGGGTGGAGTGGTTAAGTGGTTGGATTAGTGTATGAGTGGATGAGTGGGTGAGTTAGTGGATGAGTGGGTGAGTGGATGAGTGGATTAGTGGATGGATGAGTGGATTAGTGGATGGTTGAGGACGAAAATTTCGTGTCTGACTTGGAAGCCAAAAACGACCCACTATACTTCAGAACCACGAAAAGTGTTCTTCATGAAAGTTGTAGATCCTTGTCTTGGCTATAAAATGGATAGCTGGTTCGTCCAATTTGGCTTCCTTAAGGCCAAGATATGTCCCAAATACCGTAGGTTGCTCAAACCCAACTTCAGCACCTCTGTTCCGACTTGCAAGCTCAAAATGACCTACTAGACTTCTTTTTCTCAAAATGTGTTCTTCATGAAAGTTTTTTATTTGGATCTTGACTATCCAATGTCCAAATTTCAGCCCATCTCCATTATTACATCTTGAGATATGATTTTTGAGTGCACACTGTTCGGATTCTACTGACAGAACCCGTATTCTGACTTCCATGTAAACTTAGGTCCCTTAGACATCTGAATCAGACTTCGAGCTCTTCATCAAAGTTGTAGAGCTTCCTCTTAGCTTTCCTACAAGATAAAATTCATGATTGTCAGATATCAGGAACTCAAGTTATGACCAAAATACAGAAACAGTGTAAAATCTCAATAATGCTGAAAATATTCAATTAGGACCAATTTGAGCTCAAACTCACAAAATCATGTCAAACTCAATCAATTAAGAATATAGAGAGTGTAAATGACTAAATATAAGGGTTTCTTAATGAATAAAATATGTGTTTATCACACACCTATGACTGGGGTCAGTCGTGTCCTCAAATCTAGAAAACTCACTCCAAAATTCCTTGGACCCTACCAAATTCTTCGTCGGATAGGTCCTGTTGCTTACCAAATAGCTTTACCCCCTTTTCTTTCAAATCTTCATAATGTCTTTCATGTGTCACAACTCAAAAAATATATCCCAAATCCTAATCATGTCATAGCACCTGATTCTGTACAATTGAAGGAAAACTTGACATATGAGACAACTCCTGTAAGGATTGAGGATAGGAGGACAAAGCAACTCAGAGGAAAGGACATTGCACTAGTGAAGGTAATCTGGAATGAAGCAACTGGAGATGTGACGTGGGAGCTAGAGAACAAGATGAAGGAGCAATATCCTGAACTGTTTTAAGGTATGGAAAATTTCGAGGACGAAATTCTTATTTGTTGGGGAGAGTTGTAACACCCCAAAACTTACTTTTCTACTATCAGAATTCATTCTAAAATATTTGTGATTTTCTGGAATTTTTTTTGGAATATTTTAATATATTTCTCGTTTTACGTGTGTACTGAGCGAAACCGGAGAAATGAGACATTTTCTCCGAGAACCTTGAACTATGGAAACGTCGACGGGGATCTTACTAAACCCGAGGCGGACATAGTTTACAAGGTTTCACATTTTTGAGAAATCTTAACGGATGAGATAATAAAACACGTGAAGAATTTATCTGTCGTTGTTAATGCTTGACTTCGCCAACTATAATCACGTTCAATAAATAATAACACGTAATAAAAATCTTATCGCATTATTCAAAAATTTCCTTGTGTCAAACCCTTTTAGCCTTATTTTTAAGAAGGAAGAAAAAGAGAAATTAGTTAATTAAAACCCTTGTAGGAAGTTTCCAAGAAGCTTCCTATTTGACACATTTTTCTCTCTCCCTTCTCTACTCTTCTACGGCAAAGGCTATAAGGGAAGCCTAAATAATTTCTTTCCTCTTCCTAATATCACACTCTCACTTTTCTAAACCCCAAATATCCATTTCCTCTCTTCTTCTTTTCTTCTCCACCGTGCAACCACTCCTCGGAGGTAGCCATTCTTTGCTTGCTTCATCATCAAAGATTCTTACTTCCTTACACCATTCCAAGTCCTCTTTTGTTTCCATCTTTTGGTTCTTCTTCTTCTTCTTCTTCCATTCTTCTTCCACCATTGAAGCTAAAGCTTGGAGCTTTAAGGTAAAGCCTTCAACTTTCTTCCATTTTCTTGCTATTTTCGTTTCTCTTGGCCACCTTGGTGACTAAGAACCTATTTTTCATGGTTTGAGTGGACATTGTGGTGATCACTCACATTGGAGTTTTCTTGAAGGCGGAAAACGAAAATCTAGGGCAAGAAGGAGTGGCACATTGTGTTGTTTTCCAAATAGGTAAGAGGGAGATGATCCTCTTCAACCAATCTTGGTAGTAAGGGAATGTCTTGTATGTGTGTTGTTATTGATTTCTGAATCCATGTATAAAGTTCTCTCATTTTTATGTTGTTCTTGATGATAGTGCATTTTGTTGCGTTTGTATGATTTATTGATGCCTCTTGCACGATTTGAAGGTATATTTGAGTATCTTGTTAATTAAATATGATAAGGATTGGTTTGGTTTGAGTTAGAGGACCTGGAGAATTCTGTTTTCTGCAAGTTTACGCGTGGTAATCGATTACGCGGGGCTTGTAATCGATTACCAAGCTCTTAAGGATATAAAATCATGATTCTGGAAATCTGGTAATCGATTACGTCTGGTGTGTAATCGATTATAGAGATTCTGTCTAGCTTGTAATCGATTACAAGAGTGGTGTAATCGATTATCAAGCCTCTGATGTCACGAAATGGTGCTTCTGGGAATCACGTAATCGATTACAACTTGTGGGTAATCGATTACGGAGGTTCTGTCCGATTGGTAACCGATTACCACGGCAGTGTAATCGATTACCAGGGCCTTGAAGTTACGAAACGTGATTCTGGGAATCACGTAATCGATTACAATGAGATTGTAATCGATTACAGAGATTCTGTTCCTCTGGTAATCGATTACCAGGGTGATGTAATCGATTACCAAGACCAAAAATGAGATTTTTGAGCTGGAAATGATTGAGATTATGGTTCTTTGTCCTTTGTAACTCAAACATAACCTAAAAACCATGGATTCAAGGATTTTACTTTACTTAAATGTGATAGGAATATGTATTCATATCAATAGAGAAGAAATGATTTTGAAAATGGAATTCTTGGATCCATGACATGGAAATTGTGGTATGTAGGAACATATATCCCTAGTGAGAATTATTGATGCAAGTGTGATTCCCTATGTGGGTTATGCAGTTATTGATTCAGTATTCAATGAGATAAGAAATGATGATATGCCATTGAGGCAATGTTTTTAATAGATATATTATTGATATGTCATGTTGATCATTGAATAATGCTTATGTGCCATTGAGGCAATGCTGATGTTGAGTGCATCATTGATGAACATACATGATTAGACATTGTGTCATCATGCATGCGTATTGTCCGTGGGACATTGTTGAGAAGACTATGTTGCCTAGGAGTTTGAATAACACCTATGTGCGGGTGCGAATTGACTAAGCGTAGGTGTCATATGTTGTTGACCCTGAGGGCGTCGGGGTGTGGGTGTCTCACAATAGACAGTGGTAGCTCCATTAGGGCCGTGGGATAGACCTATGCAACACACTGATGATCCTGACTGTGACCCTGTCCTATGTCACGATCAACTGTTGAGGTGCCATGTGTGAGCCATTTTGCGCAAATGTTTTTATGAGATGAACACACTATTTTTTTTTAAGGCTAACGATACACTGGCATGACTCCTTGATCATTCACTCCGAAGATGTTTATGTCTAGCTCCATGGAGTAGGAATTGGTACCCTTATTGCATTGTGAGTTGTCAGTCACATGGTCCATTGAGCATTCATGATTGGATAATGTGTTTACTATTATGACTGTGATATTTATTTGATTCTTGATAATGTTAACTACTGTTCTTTGTTGCTTTACTCTCATTAATTGCTTTCATGTATTACTGTACTTGTATGTATTAGTTGTGTCTTATGTGGGCGTTCGACGCCGTTTATTTTCTTGCTGCCATGTTGGTACTGAAAGCTGGGAATCTCACCTCTTTCGGTAATTTTCTTTATTTTGCATTTTGGATTGGATCGTATGCTCTCAAGAAGACATTCGTGAGGAGGATAAGGAAACCACTGAGTTTCAAGGTTTCTGGCCTTATCTCGACTGAGATCGAAGTTGTTGAGGATGTCATTTCGACTCCGTGGACTTTTTGGCTACGTGCGGATCAACTTTCTTGGAGGTCCGGATCTTTGGCATATCAACGTGCAGATTGATCGATGTGTATACCACGACGATGTGATGGTGTCCTTAGCATGGAGACGTTATGACGCTCCTGTTATAGATTTTCATGCTTTTGTATGGCTGGAGTTCTATATGCCCGTGAGGGATATGTGAGGTGAAATGTATTATACCCCTCGTGAGGATTCCTTTTTGTCTACTGCCCGGGCTCTTGCCCGCTATTCTGTCGTCCTGATGGATGTCTCGTCGGACGATAAGGACCCTGAGGAGGATCCATCTACGGTTCCTTCTCGTTCCAGGCAGTCTTAGGGTTGGTTTTAAGTTGATGGCTATTGATGGCTGTCCGTTTATTTTGAGGGAGCCTGACGTACTACTGGATTAGTGGGTATATATATTTGTATCTCTTGGGGTAGGTACACATTTTGCTTTTTGTATATCCTCTTTTGGAAATGTAAATTAAATAGGCTCGTGCTTTTGGTATAAAGTATGTAATTATCTATATTGTGTATGGTTGTATGTTTCATTCCATGTTGATTTCTCTTTGACATTTTTTATAGAAGTTTTATATGAAAGAGGAACTTTTAATTTTAAATCAATCACGCGATATATTTACAAATAGGTGTATATGTACATTAAATGGAAGTTTTAACCGAAATTATATTTAAAAAAATGTTCAAACTTTTCGTAATCATTTGTGTGTCGTTTCACTATAGTGCGACATTCCTTCTTCTCACCCATTATGACTGAAGGGAGAAAAAGGGCCGTTACAACTTTCACACGTCCTCGTCCTCTACCAGACATCTTCTTTCTTCAATCATAACAGGAACAAAGTTAGATACATCCTTTCAGAAGTAAATCACAAAGAATCGCACAGTACAAACAAAAATAGACCCAACCACAACCCCAAAAGACTCTAACTTGGCCTCTGATACCAACTAATGTAACACCCTTGTGGGGATGTCACATATATAAATAAAATAAAAGAAAGATAAATAAAATCTACCCAAGTTGTAAAACATTTGTTATATAATAATACGGGGTAAAATTTTTTCGATTAAACAGAATATTACGAGATAAAATAACACAGAACATAAAATAAGCACACTATCATCACACATAATATACATATGGTTTCATCTTAGATTATACAAGTAATGTACAACTACCTATATTTAAAACTAAAACAGAACAGTAAACAAAGCAGTAAAAGGTTTATATATACAAACATAGATGCGCCCAAGTACACATCATAAATATCTAGCCCTATGAAGGATCACTCTCAGATGAAACTTCAGGTGATAAATATCCAGGATGCCTCGACCATCTACGGACACAGGTGCGTGCAGTCGATACGCTACTGATCTCGCTAGGCGCATCAAACATACCACCCCAGTGACGCCTAAGAGAATGCGGCAACTCCACATGTAAATACAGCAAAGTAGAAAAGATCGGCACTCCATCAAACTCCGTACGTATGGTCATCGTCAGACGCCCTACGTACGTCACCAAATCACGATCCTCTCGCAGACGCCAGGCTTCAGAGCCTCCATGGAACTCCAGTTGCACAAACCCAAAGAAACCTGGTAGCGTCATATCCACACAATCAATCCAAAAGATATGGATGATCAGATGGTTCTTGATCGTAGAACTGATCTTCGGCTTGCTGGTCTTCCTCCTCCTCAGGATACTCACACTCAAGAGGCTGTTCCTCTTCCTCAAACTCTTTACCATATAATTTAAAATACAAAAGCACATACAATAAAGAGGTAAGATAATCTATATCACCACAAACATGATAAAATAAGAAAACGATAATACAACAAGTATATCAGTTCATACAATATAGCATTTTATAATAGCATAAATAAAATTCAAGATAACACAGATGTAATGTAACAACATATAGTGGTACAAGATAGACAAAATAGCACAGACAAATAATGGTACAGATAAATAATGATACAGATAAATAAAATGTTAGAAATAAATAGTATTAAAATGTATGAGATAAAAATATATGAAATGTGACTCAACCCTACTCCATGGAGCTAAAAAAATACAGACATCAGAGAGAACGACCCGTAAAATCTATTAGTACCGTCGACCGCCCATAACTATTGCGCTGTCACACGTTGCGTCTATAGCCCACTAAAATAGCATAGTGGTGTAGCACACTGTCATACGTCGTGTCACTATAGGCTTGCACTAATAGACTTAACAAGATCTTGATTAAGTATAGTGCGTGTCGAGTCTATTAGTATGTTACCAGTTACTACGGCCCAGAGGAGCGACCAACTGTCCACAAAAGGAATAATCTACACACTAATGTCTCCAACTTCATTCAAGTTGAACAATACTAAGCTTATCACATCGACAACACGATGTTATTCACCTCGTCAATTAATCCACCAAAATTGGCATGACTCAATGCATTATAAAAATTCCAGATATGCCCTCACTGGCAAATCGCATATACATACAGTACGCACCCACCTGGCAATACTGTTTCACCATATGCCCTCACTAGCAAAATTATGAATATGCCCTCACTGGCAAATCGCTTATATATACAGTACGCACCCACCTGGCAATACTGTTTCACCATCTGTCCGGGTCCACCACTTTGGCCCGACAGTAAAAACTTGTTATTTTTGTCAATCGCGTAGAAATTTTATCGTGTTTTCAAAATCTCGTCGCTTTTACAAATGTTTTTAAATTGCGTAAATATATTTTACTGTTTTTAAAATCGCGTGCTATTTTTCAAACGTTTTCTCAATCGCGTAAGATTTTTAAATTATTTTCTTATCCGAATTCCTTAAAAATTACTGTTTAAATCAACAGAAATAATATTTAGTACGTTTAAACTACGTAGAATAATTTTTTATACCGTATACTGTCATTTGGACATCTTTTCTATCTTATTTGTTCGTTTTTACTAAAAATTGACAGTATTTTGTTTAGAAACTTATAATAATGGTTTCCTAATTTTTCTGTAAAAATTCCTTTTACTTAATTTTTAACCGTATAATTTAACTTTTTGAAAATCACTAACATGCTTCAAAATATAATATGAGCTATATGTTAGAATTTTTCAAAAGCTACTGTATTTCTTTTTAACCATTGAAATCACTAGTTTTAACTCCTTAAACTTACTCTAATCATTTTTATTCCTTACAACTCATTGTAATAAAATTTCTTTTAACATCATTACCTAACCTTTGTTGAAAAATTAATTTTAGAAATCAAAATATTCAACTTAGGCATGTTGGCCGAATTTGTCAAAACCTTAATATTTGATCTTTGGATCATTTTTCTTCTTCTAAATCATGTTGCATTTTGTTCTTTTACTTAAGTCAATTAAATCACTCTTTTAGAAAATTATTGAGAACATTTTGGTTCTCCTTTTTGGTTGAGGCCGTGAGCCTTGGTAGTATGTTCTTTGGAACACTCATGCAAACCTTAGCATATTATTCATATCCTACTAATTATCCATGCATTTCTAACACATACAATATTTTTAAAGCTTGTAGACATGCATATTAATACAAATCACAAATAGGAAAGCTATTAAATCAAACACACCAATGAATCCTTATGGATTCTACAAACACAAACAATTCCATCTTCTTACCACCACCCAAGGATGATAAGATTAAGTCTTCCTCTTACCTTAAGTGAAGACAAATACTCTTTCACTCAACCTTAAGGTTTCGGTTTTCACCCTCCAAGACACCTATCAAGCTTAAACAAAAATTCTACAAGTTATAACCATGAAAGAAAGCTTAAACCATGGATCAATCATGGCTTAGAACTTTGAAAAAGAATTTAGAAATGAAAAACAAAAAGTTTCACCTTCTAGGTAAAATCTCCCAAGTAGATTTTCAAGCCCAAGATGAAGGATTTTGCAAGAACTCTCAACTAGAGATGTTCTTAGGATTGTGTTTAGGTTTAGAAAAGTTGGTTAGAAGAAATTTTGGATAGATGGATGGTGAACTAGGGTTCTTGGCCGAATGCTTCACAAAGGAAACAACAATGGAGTTTTGTGTTTTTGGAAGAGAGAAAAGAGAGAAAATGCATGAAAATTAAGTGAAGAATGGCCTTGAATGAGTGAATGGTCGTAGACTTCAAAGGGCAAGAGGTGTCCATTAGCTTGGCTCCATCCTAGCCTTAGAATTGATCAATAGTGAGGATTAAGACTTGATCACCAAGCTTTGCTCCCATTGGTTAATCCTAGCCTTGTCATTAAGCCTTGTCATCAAGCTTAGTCACTAATTAAGCCTAGTCATTAAGCTTAATCACATGTTCTTGAATGTTCCACCACTAATGATGTTTAATTAAGCTACTAATCCTATTAAGCTTTTACTAAACGTGGGTCCCGCAAAACATTTTCGGGTCCATTACCGCTTATTTGTACTGACTAATAAAATAATATTATAATAATATAAAATTATTTTATTTCACAGTAAAATCCTAAAAATTAAAAGATTACTAATCGTATCATTCAGAATTGAGTTTAGTAAGATCCCCCAGCTCCGAATAATTAAAATAAGATTTCCCCTAGGCCCAGAAAAATATTATTTTCTTGTCCCGACAAATCACACAAAAAGTTCAAATAAAATAACAGAGAGTAATATAAGGCAGTAATTCATACAGAAAAACAACAAACAGTACAAAAAGGACATAACTGTCATTTATCCTAAAGTTGAAAAACATCAAACAGTACATTCGGGACATGAAGGACATTTTTCCAAAAGTCAAGGCATTACACAACCTTTGGGTTGTCAGTACGAAGAGGAACAGCAGTCTGGGGATCAGTGCGAAGAGGGCGAGCCTCTAGATCATCCTTATCCCTTAGATTGATTCTGACGCGTTATGGCTGTAACACCCCTTGATGTAGCAACCGAAGCATAATCGTCATTACACCACGGTTACTAAATCCAAGTGTGTCACAGTCATGATGACAGTAACTGAAATTCTCAAGAGTCTGTATTTTTTTTTTTTGACAATTTGCATAGATAGATAGTATGAGCCTCGAATGAAATATAAATGTATTCAAGCCATGATACAACCACTGAAATAAAATCATATCTCTTATACATATATATATATATATATATAGTCAATTTACACAAATCACCGATGACATAGAATATAACAATTACGAGTCCAATAAAATACGGCGGGAATAAAACACTAAAAGGGGGAAAAGTAGTGACCCAGGGATAGGTACTACTAGCAGACAAAGCCGCAACCCCATATACACATACGACGCTCGGAGTCCCAGTCAACAAGTCAGGCATCAATGCCTCCACGCAACTGCACTCGTACGTAGCCGAAGAAACCTTGTCCAAACGCCCAATCCAATCAACCAAAGTGTGGCCCCTCCTTATCTTCCTCACGATCTTTTATCGATATAAGTATAAAACAGACATACAAGGATATAGGAAAGAGGTGAGACACCCATCCTTCGTTACCATTATTGGCAGTAAGAAAACAGCACGACGCAAGGCGCCCACCAAACAATACAGATTATATATTCATCAACAACACCAAAGGAATTTATAATAAAAGTAATTCAATTCTAAGCAATAATCAGAGTCAATAATCACAGTGATACTTATAGTAAAGGTAGAACAACAATAAGCAATAACAGGCAGATCACAATCAGATAATCATTTACAGGTATTCATGTTCAACAGTTTATAAGACCAGGAATGAATGATGTATAATGCATGCTTTCCTAATTCCTACTCCATGGAGCTAGACTCAATCAAGCGGAGAGAAAGATCAGGAGACATGTCTATAACTCGGCTGCCGAGGCCAGTGCTATCAATAAATTTTCTCATGCACAAATCATGGCATTGTACAGACATTCTACACTAGATCACGATATAGGACAGTGTCAAGTCCGGATCGTCGGTGTGTTTGCATCGGTTTGCCCCACGGCACAGAGGAGCTCTAAACTGTCCATGTGAGGGACCCGCACCCCGACGCCCCCGTGGTCATAACACGACCCATACTTGTCTATTCGCACCCGCACTAAGGTGTGTTCAATCTCCTAGGCAACCTGGCCTTACAACAGTCCACAAGGACAATTACAATGCATAAGACACTATGCATGAACATGTATGATCCACAATCTCATACGATTCCATAATATGCCACATTAGGCCAATATAAGCATCAATATACAAATGGCCACTCACATGGACCTATAATATCATAATACGAGGATCAAGTCAATTGATGCGTCATTAGGTTCATTATGGACCCTAACTTAGGATTTGTTCCCTATTTCAAGGTTCATGTTCAAAATCAATTTATAAAATTAATTTAACATTCCACGGCAATTCAATTTCCCATAACTTGCAATTTATTTAAGTTCTAGGGCCTCACACTCTCATGTTCTTCACTCAATTAGAATTACCTTAAATCTCATGATACTTTCAATCTTAGTCCTTGAAGATTTTATGAAGTCTTGATTTTATCAAATTCTTCTAACTTATCAATTTCCCATTCCATTACATAGGTTCTTAATTACCTAATTCATTATGCTTCCAATTTACCAAAATCACATACTTACACTCAAAAATACCTTAGAGGCCGTGGCCTCACAATTGTTCCAATTTCAAATCCTTTTAAGCCAACATCTTGCATGTTATTCCTTTAATTCATTCAAGGTGTTTACTTATTAAATTAGCTCACCTAAAGTCCTAATTTCTTGGCCCCAAAACCGTAGCCCTCATGGTGGTTTCCATTCCAAAATTTTCTTCCATTTAATTCCATCCATCCATTGATCAACTTAAGTCTTACCCTAGTCTTAATTAAATCACAATTTACCTACACTTCCTAGCCTAAAACCGTGAGCCTCCCAATAGTGAATCCCAAATCACCTTCTTCCATATCAAGTCTTCAAATCCATTCTTTCCTTCTTTTAGGTATTAACTTCTTGTCATTAGTTCACTTAGGTTTTTAGTTCATTAAAATCAATCCAAGTGCCCAAGATTCCATGCCAAAACCGTGGCACCATGTTGAGGTAGGAAACTCCAAATTTTCCATTTAGCAACCCCAACATGATCAAGCACAATTTATATATCAAACATATTCAAGAGCATAATCAAGCATCAATCAAATTCAAGAATACTAAATCATACAAAATTTATAATTCAAGCAAGCATACAAAGAGCATACAAGGATAGATTTCTCCATCAACACACATACAAAGTCTTCTCACCACCATAAGTGGTTGAAGTGAGTAGTCTCCTCTTACCTAAGTGAAGGGAATCAAGAAGAACACCAAGAAGCTTCTTGAAATTTCGGATTTGAGCTCCAAGGACCCTAAAAATGGTGACTTTGTTAGAATCAATATCAAGGCTTGAAAAATAAGCCATGGATGGCCATTAAAGAAACCATAATCACGAAAATGAGAGAGGAGGGAGAGTGGTCTTGAAACTTACCCAAAAATGCTCCAAGTTGGAGCTTGAAGAAGATGATGAAAATGGAGGAATTTCAAGAAATTCCAAGAAGAAAAAGTGTTTAGAATGTTGAGAGGATTGAGAAAATGTATTTAGTTTAAATTTTTGTGATGGATGAGTGGGGGGGAGAGGGAGCTTGGCCGTGGAGTTGCTAGAGAGAAGGAGGAGAAAATGTTGAAGAAGGAAGAAGAAGAAGGAAGAAGAAATGATGAGAGAGAAAGTGTTTTGGAAATTAAATGAATTAAAGTGTGTAATTGAATTAATGAATCAAAGCAAATTTTCATTTGTTTTGGGCTGCATTCAGCCGTGAGTGAGAGAGAGAAGAGAGAGTGAGAATTGGCTTCCAAGGGAAGCTAAGGGCATTGGGTCATATTTTGGTCAAAGCTTCTTAGGAAGCTTTGATTATTTAACCATTATATTTGAATTAAAGTAGATAGATTTGACATAAAGTAGATTACATTAGAATAATGTGATAGGATTTTTATTACACACTATTATCCAATGGATAATAGTTACTGATTGATGAAGTCGGTATTTAATTAATCGACAGATGAATTTTTCATCTGTATTGATTTATTTTATCTGTTAGAATTTCTCGAAAATTGTGAAACCTCGTAAACTGTGTCAAGTCCCGGGTTTAGTAAGATCCCCCGTCGACATGTCCATAGTCCAAGGTTCTTAGAGAAAACATCGCGTTTCTACAGTTCGCCTTTCGTATTGCACGCAAAACGAGAAATATATTAAAATATTCGATGGTTCCGAAAAATTCCCAGAAAATTCCCAAAAATTGCAAATATTATAAAACGACTATTCGTGATATAATTTTCCAATTTTTGAAGCACTACAGTCGTTTTCACGACTCTGCTTGAGTTTCACGCAAAACAAAGAATATATTAAAATATTCGTCATTTCCGAAAAATTCCAGAAAAATTCACATAAATCACAAATATTAGAAAATGACTATTGGCGGCAAAATAATTAGTTTCCGGAGCGTTACACTGACCTCAGCAATTCTCAGCTCGGTGTGCACGTAAAACGAGGAATATATTAAAATATTCTGCGTTCTCAGAAAAATCCAGAAAAATTCTAGAAAATTCCAAATATTATAAAATGATCATTTATCCTGAAATTATTAATTTTTGGGACGTTACAACACTCCCCTTCAAATAGAAATTTCGTCCTCGAAATTTTCATCCCTTAGATCAAACATTAACGTGTTTCTTCATCTTATTTTCTTACCTTCAGATCGTGTCTCTAGTTACGTCAATTTAGATCACCCTTACCAACGCACTCCCTATATCTTTGTGTTGCTTTATTCTTCTATTCTCAATCTTCACGAGAAGTTTCTCATAGATCAGACTCTCTCTGAATTGCACCGGGTTTAGTTTGATGACGTGGCTGGATCGGTGACATACTTTCGCGATCGTGACATATGGAAGATATCATGGAGGTTTAGAAAGAAAGGATGACAGAATTTGTTGACAAGCTATTAAACCAAACCCGAAACGAAATTTGATTTAGTCCAAAGAATTTTGGAATGGGTTTATTAGTAACCCAGACAGGACGACACTGAAACTAGACGTCATACTCCTTCAAAACTCTAATCACCTTTCCTGTCTCATGTTCAACCCCTTTTTTTTATCGAATGGATACTTCGGGTCCTTGTGATTGCTAAAGGCGTTGATCGTAGCAAGTGTCTCCATATTCTCAGAGAAATTTTAACTACGGCTAGCACCAAACCGTGAGTCGAGGCAATTCCCAATGTGTCCTCAACTACCTTGAGGTGTAAGTCGCAACTTTCCCAACCTTGCATGAACACATATCCTAGATTTTACTGTGAAGCATAAAATTCTCCAAACAGTTCCCTGGGATTAGGTAGAACCAAATCTGACAAGCATTCGAATGTCTCCTCGACCTTTAAAACCTTTCTTCACACGCGTTAGTCCATAGAAGTTTTTATTCTCTTCTTGCAAACTGAGCAAAATATCCTGCTATCTTGGAGGATCCATTGATACTCCTTCAATCTATGTGTCTTCTTCGATAAAACTAACTAGTTCCACCAATTATGTGTCTCTTTTACGGTCTCCGATCTTTCCTTTTGAAGAACTACTTCAATCTCTTGGGAATCCACAACAATTTGGAATTTCATGATCCAAAACTAAACCTTCTCAATTAAGAATCTGTACTCTGATACTTTGGCATTTACTCTCTCTCCTTTAAAGTCGGGAAAACTATGCCGAGATGTCCAACGTGTATCTCCATATTCTTGAGAATAGATCAGAATGTCATCATTAATGACAATGACAATTCTGTTCTAGGTAAGGACAAAAGATACAATTCATGTCACTCATGAATGCGACAAGAGGATTTGTTACTCCGAACGGCATCACGAGACACCCATAATGCCCACAGCGCGTTCGAAATCATTTCGGGGACATTCTCAATCTTCCACGAACTTAATGATGACCAGGACGTACGTCTTCTTCCGAGGGTACTCACCCTTGATCATGGTCTCGTTCGTTTGACGATGGTGCTCATCTCACTGAGATGTTCCATTCTTCTCCTTAACCGACAGCACTGTAGTTCATCACAAGAAACTTACTGACTACAATGGTGACAGCCATATTCCCTTTTCTTTGGTCCTCTACAAAAAGTAACATGTATCCTTGGATTTCTTTTCCCCCTCACAAAGTTTCAACTTTGTTGGCTGTTACGAACTCAAAAGCCTTAGTTTCGAAAATCACTAAGGTTCTTATCGGAACGCTCTAGCAGATAATGACCAGAAAATAACTGATCAATCTCTGAAATCATGAAATCTAATATGTATGATTCTTGGTAAGCAAGATGGATCAACAAAAGGTTCAATCTTTAGTAGAAATAGGATAGATTAGACAAACTTAAGTGTCAACGATAAGTCTTAGTAACAGAAATGGAAACAACTACGTCAAAGATAAGAAAGATACAGATGAATCCAAATGATCCATACAGTCACAAACTGTAAAAGGAAGGGTTACCCCCAGAATTATACAGCACGATTACAGGATCATCATTTGAGGCATAACTTCCACGGTTTAGATCTCTAAATTTTGAAGTCTCAGCACCTCCCAGGGTATAAGTTCTGGCTTCTGCTTGTGGTTCTACCTTTTTTACAAAGATTGGTGAAGAATTTACCTTTGCTTGGTCGCAGTTACGAGAGACGTGTCCAGGCTTTCCACATTTAAAACAGATTATCCCTTTGATCTTACACTCCCTCGTGAAGTGTTCCTTTCCGCATTTCACACACCTTGGCGAAGATGTCGGGATCTGAATAGATACACCGCCACTAGTACTTTGTCCAGGAATTGGTTGTTATTGTTGTTTCCCTGATACCCGTGCGCATGGTTTTCGCTTAAATTGGTTAACTTTTCTATTATTCCTCCTTTGGAATCTAGGTAGTCCACGTTTGCCCCGAAGTCGACTTTCCTCCAATAGATTATGAACCTCAACTTCCAACTCTCGTTGTTGCGTGATCCTCTGACCCTGGTAAGTTGTCATCTCAGCTACCATTTGCCTTTCCTCTGCAGTCGCGGCCATACTTCTATTGTCTTGTCCCGCGCTCACATGTATACGTCTGTCACGAGCCACCGCCCTTGCATGTCCACTGCGAGCCATTGAATCTCTCTGAAGACTGACATAATTATAACAAACAAAAAAAATTACTTCAAACAATGTTATCTCCCTATGAAAACCAAACATAGAGAGTCACACAATTCACACAATTCAAGCAAGACAAGCTCAATTCCATACATCCTAACAATCTCCAGCTCGAACTTCTTCATTCTGCTTCCACCGTAATCCCTCGTAAGCCGTCAACTCCCAAATGCTTCTCGAATCTAGTTTACACCAACTATTTCTTTCTCCGTAAGATCGATTTTCCAAAACCTTTTGATCTCCTCACAGAAGAAATCCTATTTTCCTAACACAAGACGCCTAGGTGAAGTCATAGTTTCTCGTACATACGAGAACATTACACATTGAGTAGGCGGTCCTCAATATCATGCAATGCGCATAACAAGTAGCTATCAACATTCAACCTACAAAGCAAGTCATGCATTCCTTTCCCATCATCTCAATCAAGAGACAAGGAAGTGCACAACTGGCCCGACCAAATTCTAATATGCCTAAACATAGCAAGTCCATACCCTAGGCTCAACGGGATGAATTGCTCGATACCACCTAATGTAACACCCTTGATGTAGCAACCGAAGCATAATCGTCATTACACCACGGTTACTAAATCCAAGTGTGTCACAGTCATGATGACAGTAACTGAAATTCTCAAGAGTCTGTATTTTTTTTTTTTGACAATTTGCATAGATAGATAGTATGAGCCTCGAATGAAATATAAATGTATTCAAGCCATGATACAACCACTGAAATAAAATCATATCTCTTATACATATATATATATATATATAGTCAATTTACACAAATCACTGATGACATAGAATATAACAATTACAGAGTCCAATAAAATACAGCGGGAATAAAACACAAAAAGGGGGAAAAAGTAGTGACCCAGGGATAGGTACTACTAGCAGACAAAGCCGCAACCCCATATACACATACGACGCTCGGAGTCCCAGTCAACAAGTCAGGCATCAATGCCTCCACGCAACTGCACTCGTACGTAGCCGAAGAAACCTTGTCCAAACGCCCAATCCAATCAACCAAAAGTGTGGCCCCTTCTTATCTTCCTCACGATCTTTTATCGATATAAGTATAAAACAGACATACAAGGATATAGGAAAGATGTGAGACACCCATCCTTCATTACCATTATTAGCAGTAAGAAAACAGCAGGGCGCAAGGCGCCCACCAAACAATACAGATTATATATTCATCAACAACAACAAAGGAATTTATAATAAAAGTAATTCAATTCTAAGCAATAATCAGAGTCAATAATCACAGTGATACTTATAGTAAAGGTAGAACAACAATAAGCAATAACAAGCAGATCACAATCAGATAATCATTTACGGTATTCATGTTCAACAGTTTATAAGACCAGGAATGAATGATGTATAATGCATGCTTTCCTAATTCCTACTCCATGGAGCTAGACTCAATCAAGCAGAGAGAAAGATCAGGAGACATGTCTGTAACTCGGCTGCCGAGGCCAGTGTTATCAATAAATTTTCTCATGCGCAAATCATGGCATTGTACAGACATTCTACACTAGATCACGATATAAGACAGTGTCAAGTCCGGATCGTCGGTGTGTTTGCATCGGTTTGCCCCACGGCACAGAGGAGCTCTAAACTGTCCATGTGAGGGACCCGCACCCCGACGCTCCCGAGGTCATAACACGACCCACACTTGTCTATTCGCACCCGCACTAAGGTGTGTTCAATCTCCTAGGCAACTTGGCCTTACAACAGTCCACAAGGACAATCACAATGCATAAAACACTATGCATGAACATGTATGATCCACAATCTCATACGATTCCATAATATGCCACATTAGGCCAATATAAGCATCAATATACAAATGGCCACTCACATGGACCTATAATATCATAATACGAGGATCAAGTCAATTGATGCGTCATTAGGTTCATTATGGACCCTAACTTAGGATTTGTTCCCTATTTCAAGGTTCATGTTCAAAATCAATTTATAAAATTAATTTAACATTCCACGGCAATTCAATTTCCCATAACTTGCAATTTATTTAAGTTCTAGGGCCTCACACTCTCATGTTCTTCACTCAATTAGAATTACCTTAAATCTCATGATACTTTCAATCTTAGTCCTTGAAGATTTTATGAAGTCTTGATTTTATCAAATTCTTCTAACTTATCAATTTCCCATTCCATTACATAGGTTCTTAATTACCTAATTCATTATGCTTCCAATTTACCAAAATCACATACTTACACTCAAAAATACCTTAGAGGCCGTGGCCTCACAATTGTTCCAATTTCAAATCCTTTTAAGCCAACATCTTGCATGTTATTCCTTTAATTCATTCAAGGTGTTTACTTATTAAATTAGCTCACCTAAAGTCCTAATTTCTTGGCCCCAAAACCGTAGCCCTCATGGTGGTTTCCATTCCAAAATTTTCTTCCATTTAATTCCATCCATCCATTGATCAACTTAAGTCTTACCCTAGTCTTAATTAAATCACAATTTACCTACACTTCCTAGCCTAAAACCGTGAGCCTCCCAATAGTGAATCCCAAATCACCTTCTTCCATATCAAGTCTTCAAATCCATTCTTTCCTTCTCTTTTAGGTATTAACTTCTTGTCATTAGTTCACTTAGGTTTTTAGTTCATTAAAATCAATCCAAGTGCCCAAGATTCCATGCCAAAACCGTGGCACCATGTTGAGGTAGGAAACTCCAAATTTTCCATTTAGCAACCCCAACATGATCAAGCACAATTTATATATCAAACATATTCAAGAGCATAATCAAGCATCAATCAAATTCAAGAATACTAAATCATACAAAATTTATAATTCAAGCAAGCATACAAAGAGCATACAAGGATGGATTTCTCCATCAACACACATACAAAGTCTTCTCACCACCATAAGTGGTTGAAGTGAGTAGTCTCCCTCTTACCTAAGTGAAGGGAATCAAGAAGAACACCAAGAAGCTTCTTGAAATTTCGGATTTGAGCTCCAAGGACCCTAAAAATGGTGACTTTGTTAGAATCAATATCAAGGCTTGAAAAATAAGCCATGGATGGCCATTAAAGAAACCATAATCACGAAAATGAGAGAGGAGGGAGAGTGGTCTTGAAACTTACCCAAAAATGCTCCAAGTTGGAGCTTGAAGAAGATGATGAAAATGGAGGAATTTCAAGAAATTCCAAGAAGAAAAAGTGTTTAGAATGTTGAGAGGATTGAGAAAATGTATTTAGTTTAAATTTTTGTGATGGATGAGTGGGGGAGAGGGAGCTTGGCCGTGGAGTTGCTAGAGAGAAGGAGGAGAAAATGTTGAAGAAGAAGAAGAAGAAGAAGGAAGAAGAAATGATGAGAGAGAAAGTGTTTTGGAAATTAAATGAATTAAAGTGTGTAATTGAATTAATGAATCAAAGCAAATTTTCATTTGTTTTGGGCTGCATTCAGCCGTGAGTGGAGAGAGAAGAGAGAGTGAGAATTGGCTTCCAAGGGAAGCTAAGGGCATTTGGGTCATATTTTGGTCAAAGCTTCTTAGGGAAGCTTTGATTATTTAACCATTATATTTGAATTAAAGTAGATAGATTTGACATAAAGTAGATTACATTAGAATAATGTGATAGGATTTTTATTACACACTATTATCCAATGGATAATAGTTACGATTGATGTAAGTCAAGTATTTAATTAATCGACGGATGAATTTTTATTTGTATTGATTTATTTTATCCGTTAGAATTTCTCGAAAATTGTGAAACCTCGTAAAGCTGTGTCAAGTCCGGGTTTAGTAAGATCCCCGTCGACATGTCCATAGTCCAAGGTTCTTAGAGAAAACATCGCGTTTCTACGGTTACGCTTTCAGCAAGCACGCAAAACGAGAAATATATTAAAATATTCGATGGTTAGAAAAATTCCCAGAAAATTCCCAAAAATTGCAAATATTATAAAACGACTATTCGTGATATAATTTTCCAATTTTTGAAGCACTACAATCGTTTTCACGACTCGCTTGAGTTTCACGCAAAACAAAGAATATATTAAAATATTCGTCATTTCCGAAAAATTCCAGAAAAATTCACATAAATCACAAATATTAGAAAATGACTATTGGCGGCGAAATAATTAGTTTCCGGAGCGTTACACTGACCTCAGCAATTCTCAGCTCGGTGTGCACGTAAAACGAGGAATATATTAAAATATTCTGCGTTCTCAGAAAAATCCAGAAAAATTCTAGAAAATTCCAAATATTATAAAATGATCATTTATCCTGAAATTATTAATTTTTGGGACGTTACAACACTCCCCTTCAAATAGAAATTTCGTCCTCGAAATTTTCATCCCTTAGATCAAACATTAACGTGTTTCTTCATCTTATTTTCTTACCTTCAGATCGTGTCTCTAGTTACGTCAATTTAGATCACCCTTACCAACGCACTCCCTATATCTTTGTGTTGCTTTATTCTTCTATTCTCAATCTTCACGAGAAGTTTCTCATAGATCAGACTCTCTCTGAATTGCACCGGGTTTAGTTTGATGACGTGGCTGGATCGGTGACATACTTTCGCGATCGTGACATATGGAAGATATCATGGAGGTTTAGAAAGAAAGGATGACAGAATTTGTTGACAAGCTATTAAACCAAACCCGAAACGAAATTTGATTTAGTCCAAAGAATTTTGGAATGGGTTTATTAGTAACCCAGACAGGACGACACTGAAACTAGACGTCATACTCCTTCAAAACTCTAATCACCTTTCCTGTCTCATGTTCAACCCCTTTTTATCGAATGGATACTTCAGGTCCTTGTGATTGCTAAAGGCGTTGATCGTAGCAAGTGTCTCCATATTCTCAGAGAAATTTTAACTACGGCTAGCACCAAACCGTGAGTCAGGCAATTCCCAATGTGTCCTCAACTACCTTGAGGTGTAAGTCGCAACTTTCCCAACCTTGCATGAACACATATCCTAGATTTTACTGTGAAGCATAAAATTCTCCAAACAGTTCCCTGGGATTAGGTAGAACCAAATCTGACAAGCATTCGAATGTCTCCTCGACCTTTAAAACCTTTCTTCACACGCGTTAGTCCATAGAAGTTTTTATTCTCTTCTTGCAAACTGAGCAAAATATCCTGCTATCTTGGAGGATCCATTGATACTCCTTCAATCTATGTGTCTTCTTCGATAAAACTAACTAGTTCCACCAATTATGTGTCTCTTTTACGGTCTCCGATCTTTCCTTTTGAAGAACTACTTCAATCTCTTGGGAATCCACAACAATTTGGAATTTCATGATCCAAAACTAAACCTTCTCAATTAAGAATCTGTACTCTGATACTTTGGCATTTACTCTCTCTCCTTTAAAGTCGGAAAACTATGCCGAGATGTCCAACGTGTATCTCCATATTCTTGAGAATAGATCAGAATGTCATCATTAATGACAATGACAATTCTGTTCTAGGTAAGGACAAAAGATACAATTCATGTCACTCATGAATGCGACAAGAGGATTTGTTACTCCGAACGGCATCACGAGACACCCATAATGCCCACAGCGCGTTCGAAATCATTTCGGGGACATTCTCAATCTTCCACGAACTTAATGATGACCAGGACGTACGTCTTCTTCCGAGGGTACTCACCCTTGATCATGGTCTCGTTCGTTTGACGATGGTGCTCATCTCACTGAGATGTTCCATTCTTCTCCTTAACCGACAGCACTGTAGTTCATCACAAGAAACTTACTGACTACAATGGTGACAGCCATATTCCCTTTTCTTTGGTCCTCTACAAAAAGTAACATGTATCCTTGGATTTCTTTTCCCCCTCACAAAGTTTCAACTTTGTTGTCACAGTTACGAACTCAAAAGCCTTAGTTTCGAAAATCACTAAGGTTCTTATCGGAACGCTCTAGCGAGATAATGACCGAGAAAATAACTGATCAATCTCGAAATCATGAAATCTAATATGTATGATTCTTGGTAAGCAAGATGGATCAACAAAAGGTTCAATCTTTAGTAGAAATAGGATAGATTAGACAAACTTAAGTGTCAACGATAAGTCTTAGTAACAGAAATGGAAACAACTACGTCAAAGATAAGAAAGATACAGATGAATCCAAATGATCCATACAGTCACAAACTGTAAAAGGAAGGGTTACCCCCAGAATTATACAGCACGATTACAGGATCATCATTTGAGGCATAACTTCCACGGTTTAGATCTCTAAATTTTGAAGTCTCAGCACCTCCCAGGGTATAAGTTCTGGCTTCTGCTTGTGGTTCTACAGCCTTTACAGCATTGACTGAAGAATTTACCTTTGCTTGGTCGCAGTTACGAGAGACGTGTCCAGGCTTTCCACATTTAAAACAGATTATCCCTTTGATCTTACACTCCCTCGTGAAGTGTTCCTTTCCGCATTTCACACACCTTGGCGAAGATGTCGGGATCTGAATAGATACACCGCCACTAGTACTTTGTCCAGGAATTGGTTGTTATTGTTGTTTCCCTGATACCGTGCGCATGGTTTTCGCTTAAATTGGTTAACTTTTCTATTATTCCTCCTTTGGAATCTAGGTAGTCCACGTTTGCCCCGAAGTCGACTTTCCTCCAATAGATTATGAACCTCAACTTCCAACTCTCGTTGTTGCGTGATCCTCTGACCCTGGTAAGTTGTCATCTCAGCTACCATTTGCCTTTTTCTCTGCGATCGCGGCCATACTTCTATTGTCTTGTCCCGCGCTCACATGTATACGTCTGTCACGAGCCACCGCCCTTGCATGTCCACTGCGAGCCATTGAATCTCTCTGAAGACTGACATAATTATAACAAACAAAAAAAATTACTTCAAACAATGTTATCTCCCTATGAAAACCAAACATAGAGAGTCACACAATTCACACAATTCAAGCAAGACAAGCTCAATTCCATACATCCTAACAATCTCCAGCTCGAACTTCTTCATTCTGCTTCCACAGCGTAATCCCTCGTAAGCCGTCAACTCCCAAACTGCTTCTCGAATCTAGTTTACACCAACTATTTCTTTCTCCAGAAGATCGATTTTCCAAAACCTTTTGATCTCCTCACAGAAGAAATCCTATTTTCCTAACACAGTACGCCTAGGTGAAGTCATAGTTTCCTGTACATACAGAACATTACACATTGAGTAGGCCAGTCCTCAATATCATGCAACTGTATAACAGTAGCTATCAACATTCAACCTACAGCAAGTCATGCATTCCTTTCCCATCATCTCAATCAAGAGACAAGGAAGTGCACAACTGACCAAATTCTAATATGCCTAAACATAGCAAGTCCATACCCCGGCTCAACAGGATGAATTGCTCTGATACCACCTAATGTAACACCCCTTGATGTAGCAACCGAAGCATAATCGTCATTACACCACGGTTACTAAATCCAAGTGTGTCACAGTCATGATGACAGTAACTGAAATTCTCAAGAGTCTGTATTTTTTTTTTTTGACAATTTGCATAGATAGATAGTATGAGCCTCGAATGAAATATAAATGTATTCAAGCCATGATACAACCACTGAAATAAAATCATATCTCTTATACTATTATATATATATATATAGTCAATTTACACAAATCACTGATGACATAGAATATAACAATTACAGAGTCCAATAAAATACAGCGGGAATAAAACACTAAAAGGGGGAAAAAGTAGTGACCCAGGGATAGGTACTACTAGCAGACAAAGCCGCAACCCCATATACACATACGACGCTCGGAGTCCCAGTCAACAAGTCAGGCATCAATGCCTCCACGCAACTGCACTCGTACGTAGCCGAAGAAACCTTGTCCAAACGCCCAATCCAATCAACCAAAAGTGTGGCCCCTTCTTATCTTCCTCACGATCTTTTATCGATATAAGTATAAAACAGACATACAAGGATATAGGAAAGAGGTGAGACACCCATCCTTCATTACCATTATTAGCAGTAAGAAAACAGCAGGGCGCAAGGCGCCCACCAAACAATACAGATTATATATTCATCAACAACAACAAAGGAATTTATAATAAAAGTAATTCAATTCTAAGCAATAATCAGAGTCAATAATCACAGTGATACTTATAGTAAAGGTAGAACAACAATAAGCAATAACAGGCAGATCACAATCAGATAATCATTTACAGGTATTCATGTTCAACAGTTTATAAGACCAGGAATGAATGATGTATAATGCATGCTTTCCTAATTCCTACTCCATGGAGCTAGACTCAATCAAGCAGAGAGAAAGATCAGGAGACATGTCTGTAACTCGGCTGCCGAGGCCAGTGTTATCAATAAATTTTCTCATGCGCAAATCATGGCATTGTACAGACATTCTACACTAGATCACGATATAAGACAGTGTCAAGTCCGGATCGTCGGTGTGTTTGCATCGGTTTGCCCCACGGCACAGAGGAGCTCTAAAGCTGTCCATGTGAGGGACCCGCACCCCGACGCTCCCGAGGTCATAACACGACCCACACTTGTCTATTCGCACCCGCACTAAGGTGTGTTCAATCTCCTAGGCAACTTGGCCTTACAACAGTCCACAAGGACAATCACAATGCATAAAACACTATGCATGAACATGTATGATCCACAATCTCATACGATTCCATAATATGCCACATTAGGCCAATATAAGCATCAATATACAAATGGCCACTCACATGGACCTATAATATCATAATACGAGGATCAAGTCAATTGATGCGTCATTAGGTTCATTATGGACCCTAACTTAGGATTTGTTCCCTATTTCAAGGTTCATGTTCAAAATCAATTTATAAAATTAATTTAACATTCCACGGCAATTCAATTTCCCATAACTTGCAATTTATTTAAGTTCTAGGGCCTCACACTCTCATGTTCTTCACTCAATTAGAATTACCTTAAATCTCATGATACTTTCAATCTTAGTCCTTGAAGATTTATGAAGTCTTGATTTTATCAAATTCTTCTAACTTATCAATTTCCCATTCCATTACATAGGTTCTTAATTACCTAATTCATTATGCTTCCAATTTACCAAAATCACATACTTACACTCAAAAATACCTTAGAGGCCGTGGCCTCACAATTGTTCCAATTTCAAATCCTTTTAAGCCAACATCTTGCATGTTATTCCTTTAATTCATTCAAGGTGTTTACTTATTAAATTAGCTCACCTAAAGTCCTAATTTCTTGGCCCCAAAACCGTAGCCCTCATGGTGGTTTCCATTCCAAAATTTTCTTCCATTTAATTCCATCCATCCATTGATCAACTTAAGTCTTACCCTAGTCTTAATTAAATCACAATTTACCTACACTTCCTAGCCTAAAACCGTGAGCCTCCCAATAGTGAATCCCAAATCACCTTCTTCCATATCAAGTCTTCAAATCCATTCTTTCCTTCTCTTTTAGGTATTAACTTCTTGTCATTAGTTCACTTAGGTTTTTAGTTCATTAAAATCAATCCAAGTGCCCAAGATTCCATGCCAAAATCGTGGCACCATGTTGAGGTAGGAAACTCCAAATTTTCCATTTAGCAACCCCAACATGATCAAGCACAATTTATATATCAAACATATTCAAGAGCATAATCAAGCATCAATCAAATTCAAGAATACTAAATCATACAAAATTTATAATTCAAGCAAGCATACAAAGAGCATACAAGGATAGATTTCTCCATCAACACACATACAAAGTCTTCTCACCACCATAAGTGGTTGAAGTGAGTAGTCTCCCTCTTACCTAAGTGAAGGGAATCAAGAAGAACACCAAGAAGCTTCTTGAAATTTCGGATTTGAGCTCCAAGGACCCTAAAAATGGTGACTTTGTTAGAATCAATATCAAGGTTTGAAAAATAAGCCATGGATGGCCATTAAAGAAACCATAATCACGAAAATGAGAGAGGAGGGAGAGTGGTCTTGAAACTTACCCAAAAATGCTCCAAGTTGGAGCTTGAAGAAGATGATGAAAATGGAGGAATTTCAAGAAATTCCAAGAAGAAAAAGTGTTTAGAATGTTGAGAGGATTGAGAAAATGTATTTAGTTTAAATTTTTGTGATGGATGAGTGGGGGAGAGGGAGCTTGGCCGTGGAGTTGCTAGAGAGAAGGAGGAGAAAATGTTGAAGAAGGAAGAAGAAGAAGGAAGAAGAAATGATGAGAGAGAAAGTGTTTTGGAAATTAAATGAATTAAAGTGTGTAATTGAATTAATGAATCAAAGCAAATTTTCATTTGTTTTGGGCTGCATTCAGCCGTGAGTGGAGAGAGAAGAGAGAGTGAGAATTGGCTTCCAAGGGAAGCTAAGGGCATTTGGGTCATATTTTGGTCAAAGCTTCTTAAGGAAGCTTTGATTATTTAACCATTATATTTGAATTAAAGTAGATAGATTTGACATAAAGTAGATTACATTAGAATAATGTGATAGGATTTTTATTACACACTATTATCCAATGGATAATAGTTACAGTTGACAGAAGTCAGTATTTAATTAATCTGACAGATGAATTTTTCGCTGTATTGATTTATTTTATCTGTTAGAATTTCTCGAAAATTGTGAAATCTCGTAAACTGTGTCAAGTCCCGGGTTTAGTAAGATCCCCCGTCGACATGTCCATAGTCCAAGGTTCTCAGAGAAAACATCGCGTTTCTCTGGTTCTGCTCAGCGCGCACGTAAAACGAGAAATATATTAAAATATTCGATGGTTCCGAAAAATTCCCAGAAAATTCCCAAAAATTGCAAATATTATAAAACGACTATTCGTGATATAATTTTCCAATTTTTGAAGCACTACAGTCGTTTTCACGACTCTGCTTGAGTTTCACGCAAAACTAGGAATATATTAAAATATTCGTCATTTCCGAAAAATTCCAGAAAAATTCACATAAATCACAAATATTAGAAAATGACTATTGGCGGCAAAATAATTAGTTTCCGGAGCGTTACACTGACCTCAGCAATTCTCAGCTCGGTGCGCACGTAAAACGAAGAATATATTAAAATATTCTGCGTTCTCAGAAAAATCCAGAAAAATTCTAGAAAATCCCAAATATTGTAAAATGATCATTTATCCTGAAATTATTAATTTTTGGGACGTTACAATGGCACTACCGAGTTTTCTGGGATTCCTGAAACTAGAGTTTTATAGGGGTTCCGAAGCCTAGCGTCTACAAGCTAATAGGGAGACTGTGGTTTATGTGGGACGTTTGATTGTGTCCCTTAGTAGGGAATATGATGGAGTCCCTATATTTTCTACAACTGTTTATGTACATTTGGAGTTGCCCTTGTCTATTAGGCGCTGTTGGGGTGGTTGTTTCCATGTCCCTAGTGAGCTTAATAGTGTGTTGACAGCACAAACTCCTGTCCGTGGGGCTACACAACATCCAGGGTTTCTATCTTCCGATGATCTCCCAGAGGAGGATCCTTCGGAGGATCAGAACTTCTAGATGTGTACTTGGGTTAGTTTATGGTTTGAGTTAAACAATTTACAACTTTATAAAACAGTTTATAGTGTGTAATTATTTGTATTTTTTTAAAAACAAAATCATATGTATAATTATGGTGTGTATTTAATAGTTTGTTTTGTTTCATGTTCTGTTTATTTTATTTAATGATATAATGTACAAGAAGAGAATTTTTACAACTTATATTATTATATATTAATAAATGTTTTATAACTTAGGTAAGGTTTTATTATAATTAGTTGTAAATGTGACATCCTAAGAAGGGTGTTACAACTTCTATTTTAAAAAAAGGGAAACCTATCTATGGAAGTGAACACGGATACTGACTATGCAGGTCTGGTTATTGACAGGAGGTCAACATCAGGTTATTGTATGTTTCAAGGTGGAAATATAGTAACATAGAAAAGTAAGAAACATAATGTAGTGGCATGGTCGAGTGCAAAAGCTAAGTTTTGAGCTATGACGCAAGGAGTTTGTTAGTTGTTATAAATGAAGATCATACTAGATGACCTGAGAATAAAGTATGATGCACCTATGAAGCTGTTTTGTGACAACAAATCAACCATTAGTATTGCATATAATCTGGTTCAACGAACATGTACCTTGGCTCTGATACCACTTGTTAAGTTGAGCGCTTACCACTAAACCAAAAGTTATAGTTATTAGTCAGAACACAACTCTTTCTACTTAAGTCCATCAACAAGTGTCATGGTTCAATATGACTTCGACCCCACCTAGGCGTTGCTAAGGTAGGATGTTGGCCCACAATCAACAAATTTGACTCGGCTGTATTATATCTTCTCTTTAAGTTGAACATATAACTTAATAATAATTATTTGTAGCCTGGAGATGTAGGAAGTGGACCGGACTCACCTGCAAATGCAAGGAGATCATCGGGTGGTAGTAACCAAAATTAAAGAATTTAGCCCCAAAATAATTAGTGTTAAGTTGTACTTAAGACATTGTGACTTTTGATTAAGTTAAGTTTGTGCTTTAGATTGTGAGTTTTCATATTTCCCTACTATGCTGTCTTTTCTTTTCTTTTCTTTTTTTTGATCAAGTTGTAATGATACACATGATGTTAATTTGGATTTAAATATTAAATACTGCTTATGACTTTTTGTTAATTTATACTTCTGATCTCTTAATTTTGAATGTGAGTGAATTATAAGTTAAAAATGAATAGTTATAATTTTAAATAACCAAAAATTGCTAAAAATGAATAATTATAATATTTACAAAAATTTAAAAAGTTGTTGTTGTAAAAAAGATAAATGTTATAATGGTTTAACTGCCATAGAGTACAAAGGAAATTTAAGCTTCGAAATAAATTTATGGCAGTTGAATTGCCCAAAATACACTAAAAATCATATTTTAAAAAAAACATAACGGTAGTTGAACTGCCGTTTTAGTCAAACATTACCGTGGTTATAATGACGTAATATCACCGCCGTAGTATACAATGCATTAAACGGCGAGTGTTACGACAATTTGTCCAAAACTGTCATTTTTTCCATAATGGCAGATTAGGTTACGGTGAGTTTTGTAGGCGTCGTTTCTAGAAATAACAATTTTTAAAGTAACTGTCGTAATTTCCTCCGTTTCTTGTAGTGATTGTTTTGAAATTTTACTGATGCAATATGGTCTTTGTTTATGTAGAATAGTGATCAAACTCAATCATCAACAAGTTGACCTATATGCTCATTACTTAAAATTTTGAGTCAAGATGTGATGTTAAGTTCACTATTGTGATTTTCTCTTAATCCATTCTTGACCATCCAACAAGTAGTATCAGAGCTGATGATTCAAATGAGCCGAGTATTTGGATATGGTGATTAGTGCATGGGTTCAGTTTCAACCTATGTTGTGGAGCATACCACTCCATCAGGAAGGCTTCCGGAGGGGAAACATAATATTGACTAATGTTGTGACTCAAACCTGAAAGGGAGAATATTGAAAATTCAAGTGAGTAATGAAGTTTGAAGTTCTACATTGGTAGATAATAGAATAAATGAGGATCTTATAAGTGAAAAGACTCAAACTAATTGTCTTAAGATTTTAAATCAAAATGTGACGCCATATATACTATTGTAATTTTTTACTTAACTTATTGATAGATGTCTTCTCAATTTTGGATTCTTCCTAACTGCCCAACAATATATTATTATAAAAATATTAGTCCCAAACTGACCAATGGTTTTACTTTGTGAATGGATTAGTTTATATCAAATTGAATAACTAAAATAAACTATATACTTTTAAAAAAATTAGAATTTTTTTTTTGCTATACTCCAATTAGCCATAAATTTTCTTAAAATATTTTAAAAAAATAAAAAATGAAAATCTTATACCATAATTATAAATAAATAAAATATAAAAAATTAAATTGACATGCACGTGGTGTTTAAATTTTTTTTTAAAAAAAAACCCACTATATTTTGTGAAAATGGATATTTCCTGTTGAGCCAAGTGGTCTTCTCGTGGCTAACCTTCAAGTTCAACGATTCAACATGTCCAGCCCACGTCAAAAACTAAAACCTTCATAGCCCGAAAGTTTTAGCATGAAGTGTAACACCCACCGTAGGGTGCCACATTTATGTTACTTAATTACTCAAATACCCTCAAGATCATAAAAGGTGATGTTATGATAAAAATACGAATTGTAAATTTTTTTTTCTTTGATGACAATAAAATAAACTTAGCGGAAATTAAAAAATATTATACATCATCACACATAATTTACATCATTATACATTACACACGTACTGTCAGGATTATTTATATTACAAACCATGTTCTCAAAGAATTAAACATAATTTAAGACTCAACATATTGCCCAAGTCTGACTAAACAGCAGAACCCTCAGATGGGTCCTCCTCAGATTCCTCAGCAAATAGGAATCCGTTATTATGTGAAGCTCTACGGACAGGTGTCCGTGCAGACGACACGATACTTATCGCACTAGGAGTACGGTAGTAAGCTCCCCAGTATTGCTTAATGGATAGTGGAGACTCTAACTGTACATAAATATTGACACTAAAGTAGGGGTTCCCTTGATAAAGCTTACTGTAAGTAATGTTTAGGTCCCCAATATAAAATATACACTGTCGATTCAAATGGACATGCCACGCCTCCGAACCTCCACGAAACTGTAACGTCACGTATCCTAGAAAGCTAGGCATCTCCATCTTCTCAAAATTCTGCGTTCCCAGACATGAGAAGTAGTTCTTCTTCTCCTTCTTGTACTATTTCTTTCTCAACGTCTTCAGCCAATTATAAATACAATATACAAATATACATACAAAGAGGTGAGATCACCTACGCCAATACCAACATGGTAGCATAGAGATAACATAACAGCATACCATATAAACACATCATATTACAAATATGGCATCAACATATTATCAATCAAAATTAACATTTAATAATTACAGGAAAATGCCATCTACACTAAGCAGATATTTTAAAAAGTATAATTGTCATAATCAATATTTCACAACTATTATATTTCACAGATGTAAGCATTTATGTTAATGCATGAACACATAGACTCGATTTCCTACTCCATGGAGCTAAACTCAGGTCGGAGAAATTGATCGAAAAGATCTGTCGGTACCACGTGCCTCAGACCAAGTGCTATAATTATATCTTGCACATCTAGCACATACACGACAGTCTTTATCAGATCTCGATTAAGAATAGTGTCTCGGTCCGGATCATCGGTGTGTTGCATCGGTCTAACCCATGGTACAGAAGAGCTACCAACTGCCCATTGTGAGCAACCCGCACCCCGATGCCCCCAAGGTCAACGAGTGACCTACACTACGCGTATCGCACCCACTCAAGAGGTGTACGTTTCTCCTAGGCAATTAGCCATATACAGTCCATCGGACCATTTTCAATGCATATGTAATGCACCAATTACCAACCAAAGGTAAATCACATAATTTCTCATACCAGGTTCAAATACTATTTTACGTTCGTATATTAACGCCAATTACAGACAAACTTTTCAATTTCTTGTACAGTATTCATATACTGATTTTTAACTATAAAGTTTACTGTATATTAACAAAGCAAAATCACATTACCATGTTTTTCTCATTCGCAAAATATTTTTGTCATGTTTTTTTTTACAGTCACGTAATATTTTATTACGTAAACAATGATTTGTAATATTTCTGTTACGTTTAAAAATTGCGTAACAATTTTTTACTGTATTAAAATGCATAAAAATATTCTTTCATTTTTAAATCGCCTAGCGATATTTTCTACAACATTTCGATCGTGTAAAATATTTAAACGCTTTAAAAATTGCGTAGAAATATCTTAACATTTTTCAAATCGCGTAACTTAAAAATTACGTTTTTGAGTTACGTAAATCGTTTTTCACCGTTTTTACCCTTCGTAAAATATTTCTTAACTTTAAAAATATTATTTTGGACTTTTCTTACAATAATATAATTTCTTACTTTATTTTCTTCCTATTCTTAGTCAAAAATTCTTTTCCGTAATATATTTTCTCAAAATCACTTTTTATTGATTTAATTTTACAAAATCACATTTAGTTGATTTAATTATTGTTTCTAATTTTAAATTTCCTAACGTTTTCCAAAACCCAATAAATAAATTCTACGTTAGTAAAATTTAAGTTACAAACGTTTTCTTTTATATTTCTAAATCACTTCTAAAAATTAATTCTCTTTAAAATAATTTGAAGTTCAACACTTTCAATCTCCCTTTTCTTTTATTTATGAAAATTCCACTTGATAACACTTTAGTTCCCTTTCCAATATCCTTATTTGAAAATTCTTATATTTTATAACATCAAAACATTTTTCTAAAATTATCAAAACCTTATAGATGGCCATTGGAACCATGAAATATTTTTCTGCTAACTTAAATAAATTCCATTCTTGTTTCTACACAAAATAAATTCATGAAAACACAACTCCTAAAACCGTGTGCATTTTTTTACAAAAACAAACTCTTTTGTTTATTTTCTTTACTTCTCTAATCATTCAATTTTTATCATTCATGAAAATATAATTTTGTGAACACCAAATTGGTTGATGTCTTAACCGAAATTTACTTTAGTTCAAGGACTAAAAATTAACTCCATAGTTCTTAAAAAATTTCAATAATAACTTTAGTCTTGGAAGTTCAAAACCGTGACCTCCTCCATGGCCTTTGGAGCCAAAATTTTGCTTATTTCAACATACATCCATCATAATATATTCAACATATATCATCATGCATATTATAAGCATACCATATAAACAAATAAAAATCATACTAAGCATGCATACACAAGTAAATCATGCAAAGCACATCAAGCATAGGCAAAAATAATCAAAGCACATAACACACATAAATTATTACATGACCATGGATAGGAATCCTCACATGGATTCACCATCCATCAAATATAAAACCATCTCTCACCACCATGCTTGGTTGGTGAGATGGATCTCCTCTTACCTCTTGAAGAACCACAAAAAGCTTGTTACTTTGTGTTTTGAACAAGATCTCCACCAACACAAGTTCTTAAACATGAAACAAATACAAGAAAATTAGTATATCAAGCTTGAATAAGAAGAACCATGGATCAAACATGGTTTAGAACATGAAAAAGAAAAGAATAAAAGAAGTTTCCTTACACTTCACAACAAAAACTCTAGAACTTGATCTTAGTAAAAGTCCTTCAAGATGGAAGATTTAGAGAAAGTCTTCAACATGAAAGTTGCTTAGAATAAGGTAAGGATTCAAGAAACTAGGTTGTATGAAATTAAAGAGTGATGGAGGAGAGAGTTAGGGTGCTTGGCCGAATGGTCTTCTTTGGGAGAGGAAATGGAGTTTTCTTTGGTTGGTTTCTTGAAACTTAGTGAAAAAGTGAAGGTGTGATAATGTGAAGTGTAAAAGAATGAATTATTTGGCCTTTAGGACTATGCATGGCCGTAGCATGCATTGGAGAGAAGTGGAAAATGAAGTTTGAAAAACATGATCATTAATGATCAATAGGAAAAATAATAAATGGTCTTAACACTTGGCTATTGTTTTTATCTTTTTCTTTGGCCTAAAAAGCCTACACAAAGTTGTCTCCCCTCTTCCTTGCTTCTCCAAACCGTCCCCCTCCTCTTCATGCATTCCAAATGTGACAAATTTCATAACCATCACTATAAGTCATCCTAACCATTGATTAAAAGAATGGTTTGGATTAAAAATAGCTACTAGGTTTAGGTTATAGATAGAAGACTTCATTTGAGCCATTGGATCATTTTTGGCTTGCAATCCTAACCATTGAATGTGTCTCCAAAATGAAGGGTCAAGATTACACCTTCAAACTTTACATCCAAGGGTCCAAAATGGTTGTAGTCATTTTTGATGACCAATTCTCCACCATTGATCTAAATCCAAATCCAATGGTCATTAATGATCCATCTCCACCATTGATTAATTTTACATCCAAGGGTTGATAATGGTCATAGTCATTTATAAGACTAAATCTATACCCTTGATTTAATTTCCATCCAACGGTTATAATTGATCCTATTCATTTTTAAGATCAAATCTCCACCGTTGATTAAATCAAGATTAAATTTCCAACGGTGATTAAATCGATAGTGGATATCCAAACCACTAATGTTGACTTAACAGTATAGAATTTTATTTTTATCTGTTATAACCCTAAAAAGAATATATTTTATTGTATTTTTATCGTTTGATAATTAAATACAGTACAAAATATAGTAAAGAAAATTTTCTAAAATTGTTTCTGGATTCAGGTTTAGTAAGATCCCCTGTCTCCATCTAGACAGTACAAATTTTTCTATGCGTAGAAAAATTTTCACTTTGCGGGACCTACCTGGGCTCACGTATGGCCACCTGGGTCCACATACACCCCTTGGAGCCCACAAACAATAAAAATTTTCATAATCGTACATAAAATCACAAAAATTAGAAAACTCACAAATATCACATCAGATTACGTAAAATAATTAAGACTTTTCAGTAATAATTAAATTACATAAAAATTTTTCGGCTTGAAAATTATTATTTTCCTGACACGGAGCAAATTACTCAAAACGATCAAATATACAGACGAAATATTCAAAATAATTTTACAGTACACAGAAATTACTAAACAGTAAAATTTTATTAACTGTCAAAATTACTGTTTAATAAATAGAAAGTTTGGGGTGTTACAACTCTCCCCATCTAAAAAAGTTTAATCCTAGAAACTTGATGAACTTGATTTCACATCCTCGAATAAATAGGAGATCTTGTTCTTTTATCTTTTCTTCTAGTTCCATGTAGCAACCGCTTACATCATCCCAAACAATTTTAACCAATGAAATTTCCTTACCTGAAGTTGCTTTGTCCTTGATCTTCAATCTTCTTGGAAAAGTTTCATAGGTTAAATTTTCATTTTCAAGTCATGAATCTTGTGTCCGGCTTGATAACATGAGTAGGATCAGAGGATCGTGGCATATATTTCCGTAGTTGTGATACGTGAAATACATTGTGAAGATTTGTGATGAAAAGGTGGTAATGCAATCGATATGCCCAGGACCTACCCGACGTGGTTGATACGGCCCAATAAATTTTGGAGTGAGCTTCTTGGATTTAAGCACTCGTCCAACATTATCATAGGCGTCACTCGCAAAAATACATGGTCACCTTCTTCAAACTCAAGAGATTTTCTCCTTTTATCAAAATAATTCTTTTGCCGAGTTTGGGTCACTCTCATTTTATCTTGAATCATCTTCACTTTCTTAGTTGTCTATTGGACAATCTCTGGTCCTAACATAGCACTCTCACCATCCTGATACTAACACAATGGTGTTTTGCATCGCCTCCCATATAATGCCTCATAGGGTGCCATCCCTATACTTGAATGGAAACTGTTGTTATATGTGAATTCTATCAATGGCAAGAATTCATCCCAACCTCTAGTTTGCTCCAGTGCACAAGCTCTCAATAAATCTTCTAGAGACTGAATTGTTCTTTCTGACTGACCATTTGTTTGGGGATGGTAAGCAGAACTGAGACGTAGCTTAGTTCCAATCGCTTCTTGCAAACTATTCCAAAATCTCGACGTAAACCTTGGATCTCGATCCGAAATAATATTGGATGGTACACCATGAAGTCTAACAAGAAGCGATGTACACTTGGGCCAACTTTTCCATTGAGTATTTAATATTAATCACCAAAAATTTTGCGCCGACTTTGTAAGCCGATCAACAATTACCCAAATGGCATCAAAACCCTTGATAGTCTTTGGTAGTCTTGTCACAAAATCCATTGCTATGTCATCCCATTTCCATTCGGGAATAGGAAAAAAGGTTGCAACATTCCCGAAGGTCTTTGATGTTCCACCTTATTTCTCGATAAAACTAAAGGATGATACATATTCAAGTAAACATCTTTCTTCATTCCTTGCCACCAATATAATTGTTTTAAATCCTAGTACATCTTTGTGGCTCCGGATGCATACTCAAAACTTACTCCTGTGAGCTTCATCCAAAATCAATCTTCTAAGATCTGGATCATTAGGCACATAAACTCGCCTTGAAACTTCAAAATTCCTTCAACACCTTCGCTAAATTCCAACATTTGCTCCTTGACTCTTTGCTTTTTTGCTTCTTGCAAATGTTTGGTCCTTGCATTTTGTCCTTCACGAATTCTATCCATCAATTCATTTGAAATGGTGATCATATTTAAACGCATCTTGCCGGCGTCAATTTCAAGATAATCGTATATCCCGAAATTCTTCTATCAACTCCTTCTCTTTGATCATCATAAGATGTCAAGAAGCACTAAGTATTTTTCTATTCAACGATCATTCTACGACATTACCTTTTCGGGATGAGGAATGTAATTGAAAGTCATAATCCTTGAAAACAGAAACTCTAACCAACGCCTTTGCCTCATGTTCAACTCTTTTTGGTCAAATAGATATTTTAAACTTTTATGATCACTAAAAACAGTGAACGTAGCTCCATAGAGAAAATGTCTCCACACTTTCAACGCAAACACCATAGCTACCAACTCCAAGTCATGAGTTGGATAATTCCTCTCATGATTTTTCAATTGCCTTGAAGCATAAGCCACCACTTTACGATTCTGCATAAGTACACAACCCAATCCTTGGTATGAAGCATCACAATATACTTTGAAAGGTTCGTTTAGATCAGGCAGAATCAATACCGATGAAGTAGTCAATCGTCTTTTCAACTCTTGAAAACTTTCTTCGCATGCATCAGTCCACACGAACGGTTGATTCTTTTGTGTAAGTTGGGTAAGAGGTCCTGCGATCTTTGAAAACCCCTCAATGAACCGTCTATAATAACCCTAATCCGATAAAACTATGATTTCTATTACGAGGTCTTTGGTCTTTCCCACTCCAAAAGCATGTCTCCACCTTGGAAGCATCAACTTTAATTCCATCCTTCGATATTACGTGTAATAAATATTTCTTTTTAAAAATTGAACTTAAAATATACCGCTCAACCAAAATTCACATTTGGATAACTTGGCATATAACTTATTCTCCCTCAAAATCTGAAGAACCACCCTGAGATGTTCAACATGTTCCTCCTGATTTCTAGAATAGATCAAAATGTCATCAATAAAGCGACCACAAACTTATCCAAGTAGGAATGAAAAATTCTATTCATGAAGTCCATGAATATGGCTGGTGCATTTGTTACACCGAATGGCATCACAAGATATTCATAATGCCCATAGCGCGTCCAGGAATGCAGTCTTGGGAATATCCTCCACTTTCATCATATCCGGTGATATCCGGAACGTAATCAATCTTAGAAAATATTACGGTTTGCTCGACCATTGATCCATCGGATCATCTATCCTTGGAAGTGGATATTTATTCTTAATCGTAACCTTGTTCAATTTCATGACCGATAGTCTACACATAGACATGAAGTCCCATCCCTTCTTCTTAACTAATAAGACTGGAGCTCCCCATGGTGACACACTAGGTCTCAATTAAAGCTAAACCTAGAACTCACAATTGTTTCTCCAATAAATCCTCCAGTTGTTTCTTCGGTTAAGCTAATTCTCCGGCGACATCCGATAGGGCGCTATAGATATCGGTCCAACTCTAGGTACAAGATCAATAGCAAACTCGATTTTCCTTACTGGTGGTAGTCCTGGTATATCTTCAAGAAACACTTCAGAAAATTTGTTGACCACGAAAATATCCTTCAAGACATCTTCACATTGCCCTTCCAAAGAAGATAATAACAAATACCCACGATCTCCTTCTTTCAGACAAGCTTCCACTTGAGTAGCCGTTAGGAATCTAGAATCCTTAGCCTCAGGAAATACTAATGTCTTATTTGAACAATCAATCAAGATATGGTTAGAAGACAACCAATCTATTCCCAAGATTACATTAATCTTGGAAAGAGGCAAACAGATCAAATCCACATAAAAGATTCTATCCCTAATGCGATTGACAATTCAGGCATACTATTGAGGTAACTACGGGCTTATCGGTAGGAGAAAAGCAACACTCAAATCATAAGGCAAAGGTAAGTCATAGTCAATCCCAAACGCTTCAACACAATCGCATGCAATGAAAGAATGTGTTGCCCCGAATCATAAAGTATGGTTAAAGGATTACCTTCAATCCAAGCACCCTGTCCATTATCAAGTCCTCATGTGATTGAGCGGCTTCCTCCGCTCATTGTATAGACACGACCACCACACATGTGGTATTTATGATGAATATGGATGTTGCCTCGAATGATGAGGTTTCCTTTTTGGTTCGAACAGTCTTTGGAGAAATGTCCAAGCTTGCCAACTTAAAACAAACAACTTCCTTTGTTGACAATCCTTCATGAAATGATCCTTCCCACATTTAAAACATCGAATAGGAGTCCCACTTGACTTACCTTATTTGTCGCTAGAACTTCCACCTACAAATTGCTTTTGTTCGACCTCCTTCCGGTTTCATATACGCTTTTGTTGAGAAGCGATTTGCTTGATTATTCTTCCTTTTTGGAACTTGCGGGTCCAAAATTCTTATTCCTTGCCGCACGTTGATGATCAATCTCTTCAACTTTATGACAGTTTTTCAATCAAAGTTAGAAATTGATTAATCTCCGGCATTTAGTACTGACTCTTTTAATATCCAGACACTTTAATCCTTCCTCAAATTTGGCATTTTTCATCCGGGTTGAATGGCAAATATCTTGAAAAGTGAGATAACTTTCAAATTTTGAAGATAGTTCATTTTACGGAATCAATCCTTGTCGTAAACTGGAGAAATTCCATTTCCTTCATATGCCTACACTTGCTAGAAAATATTTCTGAAGTGTGATGAAATTTTTGTTTAAAAAGTTGATGTCACCATCCTTGGTGAACTTGTGGAATCTTCTAGCTCCCGCCCACCAACATTCACCATCTCCTACCAAAATCAAAAACGTTGCAACAATGTAAGCATATTCCGTTGATCAAAGAGCATCCCATACCATCAAATATCTTTTCAAGTTCTTGGATCCAAAGTTCAAAATAACTGGAAGCTGGCTCGCTTTCTCTTTGATCAAACTCTCCACGAAACTTCGGTGGATTATTCCTTCGAAATTCAGATAAGCGTGAACATTTTCATTAGCCCTTTGATTTTCTTTGAATTGCAATCACTTCCGCCATTCTTTGCACGCGATCTTGAAGAACGCGTTTAGCTCCAATTTACACCATGTTCAAATTATCATTCCCATTAAGTTCCATATACGTTGCTAGTATTCCCACGTCCTCGTCCTCGTCCGGTCATTACTTTTTCATCTTCTCAAATTGAAATACAAAAAAGCAAGATTAATCTTCAAACAATATGTTTCTTTTCGAGAAAATAATGACGAGAGAATTACACAACACAAAAAAGACAGACCTAACCACAAACCCCAAAAGACTCTAACTTGGGCTCTGATACCAACTAATGTAACACCCACCGTAGGGTGCCACATTTATGTTACTTAATTACCCAAATACCCTCAAGATCATAAAAGGTGATGTTATGATAAAAATACGAATTGTAAAATTTTTTTTTCTTTGATGACAATAAAATAAACTTAGCGGAAATTAAAAAATATTATACATCATCACACATAATTTACATCATTATACATTACACGATCTTGTCAAGATTATTTATATTGAGATCATGTTCTCAAAGTAATTAAACATAATTTAAGACTCAACATATTGCCCAAGTCGACTAAACAACCGACAGAACCCTCGGATGGGTCCTCCTCGGATTCCTCGGAAAGATAGGAATCCGTTATTACGTGATCTCTACGACAGATGTGTCCATGCGGACGACACGATACTTATCGCACTAGGATACGGTAGTAAGCTCCCAATCTTGCTTTGAATGGATAGTGGAGACTCTATTATCTTGTACATAAATATTGACATTAAAGTAGGGGTTCCTTGATAAAGCCTTTATAAGTAATGTTATAGGTCCCCGATATAAAATATAAAATCGATCCAAATGGACATGCCACGCCTCCGAACCTCCACGAAATTGCTAAGATTGGTAAACATCACGTATGAAAAAAAACTTTATCTTCATATCATGACAAAAGGGGAAGAAAAACTCTATCTTCTCAAAATTTCTGCGTTGTGTGATGACGTGAGAAGTAGTTCTTCTTCTCCTTCTTGTACTATTTCTTTCTCAACGTCTTTGGCCAATTATAAATATAATATACAAATATGAATACAAAGAGGTGAGATCACCTATGTAACACCCCAAATTTCCATATCTCTTAAATTAATAATTTTGACTAATTAACAATTTTCTTGTTTAGTAATTTCTAAATATTATTTGTAAAATTATTTTGTTTATTGTCATAAGTATTTGATTTTTTGAGTGCTTTTACGAATCGTGTCAAGAAAATAAAAAAGTAGGAAAAAACTTTACGTAATTTTTATTTTTTGTTAGGTAATTATTTTACGTAATCGATTGGATATTTGATGAATTTTCTAATTTTTGTGATTTTATGAGTGATTTTGAAATTTTTATGGTTTGTGGGCCTCATAAGGTGTATGTATTTAAGGAAGCTTGTTACATATTTAAGGCTTGAAAATATGTGGGCCATTAAGTGGGTCCACAAAGTGAAAAATTTTTCTATGCATAGAAATAAAAAATTTTCTTGTTTAAACGGAATAGGGGATCTTACTAAACCTGAATCCGGAAATAGTTTTTAAAATTTTATTGTACTGTGTTTTGTACTGTATTTAATTATCGGATGATAAAAATACAGTAAAAATATTATTTGTAGGATACAAGAATAAATATTATACTGCGTAGTCAACAAAGAGAGCTTGACTTGATTTATACCCTTGGATGAGAATACTTAGTTTGAATATTACAATATTGATTTAATCAAAGGTTAAGAAACAAACTTTTAAATAAAGTTATTGGATAATAACCATTGATTTAATCAATGTCTGTGAAGAAAAGCTTTGTTAGGTAAAGGCTTATTTGATATCAACCATAGATGTAATCAAAGGTGTAGAATTGTATTTAGTAAAAAAATGAAAAAGATCATTTATAACCATTAGATTTAGATTAAATCAAGGGTGGAGATTTAATCTTAAAAAGTAACAAAGATCATTTATGACCATTGGATGAAGATTTAATCAATGGTGAATATTTAGTCTTAAAAAGTGACAAAGACTAATTAGGACCCTTGGATTTAAAATTTGAAGAAGCAATCTTGAGCCTTAATTTTGGAGACATCTCAATAAGGGCTAGAATTTAAAGGAGAAAAATCCAATGGCCTAGATTTAGTCTTCTAAAATCAAAAATCTTACTAAATCCTAACCATTGAATTAATCAATGGCTAGAAAGGCTTCAAATAATGGTTAATAAAAATTTGTCACATTTTAAAGAAGCAAGAGAAGGTGGGGGACGGTTTTTGAGGGTTTGTTTAGAAGAAAAAAAAAGTTTTGATGACCATTATTAAATGTTTTATGGATTATGCTACATGATTTTTTGTTTTCTTCCTTATTGAAATTTAATTAAGGGGGCCAAAATTTATCTTTTCCTATCACACTTTATGAGATGAGAGTCTATTTTTTTTCTCTCTTCATCTCTACGGCTATGCATTCTCAAAATTGAAATGGATTCAATTAATTCATGTTAGTCAACAATAAATGGCCTACTTTTTGGAAGCACTCCATGGTCAAGAAATAATGGAAGACAAGGAAATCTATATTAAATGGATTTGTCACTTTCTAACAACCATTTAATATATAGATATATTTCACCTTTCCTTCCATGCATTTGCATGCATTCCTACGGCAATGGAGAGCAAATATATATTAGAATGTCTTTAATTGAACAAAGTAAGACTAAGTCAACAATATTGGCTTCTTCATTTACTTCCTACGGTCATGCATCAAGTTAGAAGATAAATTTTACATTCAAATAATACTTGATCATTCTTCTAATAATAATTGAAGAAACTACACAAAATTAGTCAATTTTGGTGGCCATTACTAAAAAGTCTACGGCCATGCATGTTTGGTAAAAGAAAAACATGCTATCTTTCATTCATTATCACTTTTGTTTTTATTTCAAGATGGCTCACGGCCAAGGAGGAATTAGAAAGCCAAAAATCATTTCTAAAGTCTAAAGTCTTCATATCTCACTTTATCACCTTTTCTCTCAAATGAATCAATACCAATTATTTGATCAAATAATTCTCTTTTTTTTCTCTCTTCACTCTACGGCAATCACCAAAGGAGGAGGGGTGTTTATGTTCATTTTATCTCACTTGAACTCCTAAGTCTTCTATCCATTCTCTTTCTCCTTCTCTCCAAATTGAAGCTCACGGCTAGCTCATCAAGAACCATCATCCAAATGTTTTTAATTTCATCCAACCATAGATCTTGAATCTAATGATATTCTAAGCAATTTTCATGTTGAAGACTATCTCTAAATCATTCATCTTCAACCTTATTCTTCAAGCTAAAGATTGAAGCTCTTAGATAATTTTCAAAATTTTCTCTCCTTGATGGATTCGGTCATGACTCCTAAGTATGGCTTCCATCACTCTTTAATTTCAACCAACCATATTTCTTGAATCCTCACCTTATTCTAAGCAACTTTCATGTTGAAGACTTCTTCTAAATCATTCATCTTAGGAGTTTCTTCAAGATCAAAGTTATTGGGTTTTTGAGGTGAAGTATAAGGAAACTTCATTTCTTCTCTCTTTTTCATGATCTAAACCATGTTTGATCCATGGTTCCTCTTAATCAAGCTTGATATGTTAATTAACTTGTGTTTTGTTTTGTATTTGAGAAGCCCTTGGTGGTGAAGGACTTGGAAAAAGAAACAAATCAAGAAGTTTTTGAGGATCTTCAAGAGGTAAGAGGGAGATCCATCTCACCAACCAAGCATGGTGGTGAGAGATGGTATTTTATTTGATGGATGTGGAATCCATGTGAGGATTCATATCCATGGTCGTAATAATTAATTTGTGGGTGTTTATGAGCTTTGATTAATTTTCTATGCTTGATATGCTTTGCATGATTTTATAGCTTTGATGATATGCTTGATATATGCTATACATGCTTTTATGGCTTTGATGGTATACTTATATTATTTATGATGAAATATATATGTATATGCCATGACTTGATGGTGGAAAGAAATTGATTTTTGGCTCCAATAGCCAAGGAAGAGCTACGGTTTTGATGCCCTTGATTAGGGTTCATGTTGAAAATTTTCAAAAACAAAAGAATTGATTTTTAAGAAACTTAGAAAACATGGTGGATTTTCGAACAAGACACCTCAAAATAGGTGTTCACAAATTAATATTTTCTTGAATGATGAAAATGGATGTTTAGAAAAATAAGGAAAATAAACAAAGAATTTATTTTTCAAAGAGTACATGAATACGGTTTTAAAAGGATTTTTATTGATTTATTTTGTGTAAAAAGTTTCTAAGTGTTTTACTAAACATGAGTTTTAAATGAAAAAATAACAATGATAATTTTAAGGATTTGCAAAGAAAGTGAAAAAGGATTTGTAAGAAAGTAAAAATGGATTTGAACAAATGGATTTGGTTTTTATGACCATTCGGTATTTTGGTTTTGAAAATAAAGAATTTTTAATGGTTTTGTTTGTAAAACCAATCAATTTAGGAGGAAAATATTTGATGGCTTTAATGGCCAAAGACTCTACGATTTTTGGAGGTTGGAATAATTTTGGTTTTTATGAAACAAAGTAATTTTAAAGTGGAAACAAAATGTTTGAACAAAATGTTTTAGTATAAGGATTTTGGAAAGGGAATCAAAATATTTTAGCACTTGAGAAATGAACTTTCATATGAAAATGAAAAAGAAAAGTTGCAAGGGTTTGAATCTTAATTTGTTTTGAAGAGAATTGATTTTAGAATTGATTTGGGAAAAATGGAGAATATAATGGTGTTTTGAAAATTTACTAACGTATAATTTATTTTCAAGTTTTGAAATACGTTAGAAAATGTTAAGTTTTGAAACGTTGATTTACATTCAACAAAAAAAGTGATTTTGTGAATTATATTTTGAAAAGAATTTCTTGAGTAAAGAACTGTGGAAAAATATTTTCTTGAGTAAGAAAATATATTAAATGAAGTGTAAAGTTATATTATTTTGAAAGAAAAGTTAAAAAGAAAATTTTTTAAAGGTCAAGAAATATTTTCGTAATGAAATTGTGATGAAAAATTATTTTATAACATATCTTAAAAATGTGATTTTTTTTAAAAATGTTGAAAAATGTGTTGAAAATGATTTTGCGATTTTAAATACGTTAAAATATTTTACGCGAATGAATTACGTTTAAATATTTTACGTGATTTGAACTATTATTGATAAATCACTACGTGATTGAATAAAGAGATAGATATTTTTTTTGAAAATGAAAATGGGGGAAAATTGTTATGAGATTTGGAAAGTGTTTTAAATATTTTGAGAATAATAGAAAATGATTTACGTGACGTAAAAGAATGATTTTTAAGTTACGCGATTTTGAAACAGTGGAAAAATACTATGCGATTTGAGAAACGTATGTTTTTACGCGATTGAGAAAAATGTTGAAAAAATTAGTACATGTTTTAAAAGTGCAACAGAAGAGTTGCGGTATTTTGAAAAAATGTAATGTAAATGTTCTTGTATTGTGAAAAGCGTAATGAAGTGTTACGGTATTGTGAAAATATAACAAAAACATTTCAGAATTTTGAAAACGTAACAGAAGTGTTACGATATTTTGAAAACGTAATATAAACATTTTGGAATTGTGAAAACGTAATGAAACATTTTGGAATTGTGAAAATGAAACGGAAATGTTCGCAATTTTGAAAACACGATGAAAGTGTTTTATAACTATGAAAATATGATAACATGATTTTTTGTTGAAAATACAATATGATTCTTGTGGAACCAGTGTATAAATATTTGTGAGAAAATGACGTGTTTTGCCTGTGATTGGATTTGGTGCATTATACATGCATTGAAAAAAAATATGCGTTGAGGCATATGATGATTGAACAAATGAAATTGAAAAGATTTGGCCCTTTGGGGTTGGACACACGGATATATTCGTGCATTGTGTATATGGCCCTTGTGGTTGAAGAGGGAATGAGAATTGATAGTGAGGTCTATGATGGATCTTGGGGCGTCGAGGCAGGCGGCGGTCGACCAAGTGGACGGTGGCGAGTACCCTGTGCCACTTGGCGATGCAAGTCCGTTGCAACGCATTGACGATACCCGACAAGAACACGATTCTTTTCAACAATGGAAGATTGTCTTTGGGCTAAGGCCGACAATTGTGAGCATTCTCCTCGAAATTGTGAAAACCTCCATGGAGTTATTTTTGAAAATCGAGTCTATGTGCACATGCATAACATATGCATAAATTTGACATTCCATATCTGCATGATATATATTAATTGAGGAATATTGGCTATGACAATTGTTTTGAAATACTTGATGATGATGATGATGATAATCATGTTGATGGCATTATTGTGATTATTGTATGATGATAATAATGTTAATAGATAAATGATGATGATGATAGTTGATTAATGTTGAGTGCATTATTGAAATTTGGTATGACATATACGTATGATATTCTTATTTGTGTTATCTCTGTGCTGCCATGTTGGTATTGGCGTAGGTGATCTCACCTCTTTGTTATGTTGTTTGCTGTGTCTGTACTGTTAAAATAAAATAATAGAAGGATCGAGTTGTCTTAGACATAACGGGCAATGGATACTCTGAGATTGGTGACAACAATAAGGAGTGGACATTCAGGACTCGAAGGTGTGCAGTGTTGACAAAGAACAGAATGTAGAACAGATGTCTGGTGCAACAAGATGGATACACAACAGAATAAGTATGTTAAGTTTTAACGTTAGTGTTGTACCGTGCTATTAAGTAGGACCCGTCATGGGGTTTGCTACTGTTAAAAAAAAAAGAAGAGTCTGTTAGTTTTATATTTCTCTTTAAATTATGAAATATTAATTAGTGTCAATATTGCATAATGAATAGTTGAAATATGATTTTCAATATTACCTAATATTTTCAGTAAATTTATGTTTCAGTAAAGAAGAAATTTTAAAACCCATATTTTTATAACTCAAACTTTGTGTGAATTTCTTTTTAGATTATGAGTCGGGAGTCGGAAATGTGATGCCCTAGGGAGGGTGTTATATTAGTTGGTATCAGAGCACGGTTTAAGTCTTTTGGGGTTTGTGGTTAGGTCTATTTTGCTTGTGTTGTGTTCTCTGTGTTATTGTTTTTCGAAAGGAAACAATGTTGTTTATAATGAATATCGATCCATTGTATTTCGATCCGCACGCCTCGACCTCGAGAGAAAAAAAAAAGGAAATGGCTCGGGATAGTTGTACTTGTATGGAAGTGGAACATGTTACTAGTAATGCGTTGCAGCTACGAAAGCAATGGGAGCAATGTGGAAGGATGACTGTAGGAACAAAAGACCGCTGTTCAAGTGGGAAAGAAATGAAAGTTGAGGTTCAGGATCTGATGGAAGAGAATCAGTCTTGGAATATAAGATTTCGTAATTTTGGAACCCGATATTTTTAAGGATATTTGGAAAGTGATTGATTTCGACGGAAGATGTATTTACAACCATTGAGGAAACCAAAGGCAGTAACTGATGTGAAAGAAGGTACTTATTGAAGGAATATACGTCAAGAAAACAAACGTTTATTTGAAATGGTTACATCTGGTTTCCATTTTATTTTGATTCGTCCATCTTTGAAGAAAAGAAATGACTCGTGATAGACGTACGCGTATGGAAGCGAGACATAATGGTGGTGATATGACCGCAACTTTGGAAGTAATACAAACAAGGCTGAAGCAATTATACAAAAACTCGAGAAGATTGTTCCGCAGCAAGAATTGATTTCTTAAGCTAAGATTTTGTTAGAGCTAAATCAATCTCAGGATGAGAGACCCTGTAACGTTGGACTATATTGGTTACGAAAAAGGGAAAATCGTAAGGTCAAGCGATTCCAGCAGAAAACGTACTTGCAATCTCCAAGAAGTCAACAACAACAACAATCTTGTGGAGAAAGTACTAGTAATGACAGGTTTAGTTTGATTGTGACATCTCGCACCGAAATGTAAGAAGTGTGGAAAGGGGCACTTAACGAAAGATTGTACGTCCAAGGAAATAATTTGTTTTAAGTGTGGGAAGTTTGGAACACAATCTTTGAAAATAGAATTCCAATGAAAATAGAGTTTTCTGTTAGTAAAATCTCAGGTAGTAGAAAGCGTTACTCGAATCTAGAGGAGTGTTCGAGCGGAAGATTTAAACAATGGAGATTGTGTCATTGGAGCTAATCCTATAAACCATACTGAATATTTCTGTGAATAACCTATTCCTTATGGCATATGATTGAGTAGATCAATTATATGTTAGAGTTATTCGTAATCCTCTGATTTGTTTATTTCTATTTCTATTCTTAGCCGATCAAGCTACTCAAGTTATTCAAATCATTGTTATAGATCAAATCTTTGTGTTAGTTTGATCTGTCGTTCAAAATTTTTTTGTTAGTTTGATCTGTTTCATAAACAGACATGATTTTTGAAAATGGATTGGTTATTTTCCAACCATATCCTATGAGATTGTCTCAATACAGTGTTAGTGTTCTAGAAAAGAAAAAAAAACTCATTCTTGAAAATCAGGCAAAATCAAATTCCTGTTAAATATGTTTAGTAACATATTAGATCATTTCGCTACCTTTTCTTCCTAGACCTCTATAATGTTCTTTCATATATTGCATTTGCAAGAAAGAATATTTTACAAGAAAGGATATTCCTATTTAAAATCCATGTCATAGTATACGGTATAAAATGCGGTTGAAAGGAGAACTCGGTTAGTGAGACGTTTCTGTTAAAGAAGCTAAAATTTGGAGAATAAAGTGATATGAGGATAAGAAAATATTAAGTAATACATTACATTAGTTGGAAGTTATCTGAGAAAAACTATTCTAGGCATGAACGAAGGTTGGTAGCCGCTGTATTGATATCAGAGAATTCATTCTTGAAGATCGAGTTACATCCAATTCTTTGCTGAATATGTTTGATAACATATTCGATTCGTTTTATTCTTTTCCATGATGTTTTCTTTCATCTACTGCAATTGAAAGAATATTTTGCAAGAGAGAATATTCCTATTTATATCCAGGTCGAGTATCAAAGTGGCGCAGATGGAAGTGTGGTGGATTCTTCAAAAATTGAAGAAGAAGTATGTCTATGGGAAAAGTTAAGACGGTAATGGAAAACCGTAGTAAAAAAAATTATTAAGATATTTGTTTGATCAGGAGAAGTGAACAAGAGATAAAGAACTTTCAATGGTTTAGAATCGTTTGGAATAACGTAAGAGGTGAAACTACATGGGAGCGAAGAAAAGATAAAGGAATAATGTCATTATTTATTTCGAGGTGTGAAATCATGGTCATGAAATTTCGAGGACAAAATTTCGTATAAGGGGGAGTATTGTAACACCCCAAATTTCCATATCTCTTAAACAATAATTTTTGACGAGTTAATGTAATTTTCTTGTTTAGTAATTTCTCGTGCCTTTGTAAAATTATTTTGTTTATTCCGTCAGCGTATTTGATTGTTTTGAGTGATTTACTCCGTGTCAGGAAAATAAAAATTTTCGGGCCGGGAAAAACTTTACGTAATTTAATTTTTACCGTTAGGTAATTATTTTACGTAATCTGATTGGATATTTGTGAATTTTCTAATTTTTGTGATTTTATGTGTGATTTTGAAATTTTTATGGTTTGTGGGCCCCACGAGGTGTATGTGGGCCCAGGTGGCCATATGTGGGCCTAGGTGGGTCCCACAAAGTGAAAAAATTTTCTACGCATAGAAAAATTTGTACTGTTTAGACGGAGACAGGGGATCTTACTAAACCTGAATCCAGGAAACGTTTTTAAAATTTTATTGTCTTATGTTTTATCTTGTATTTAATTATCGGATGATAAAAATACGATAAAAATATTATTTGTAGGATACAAGAATAAATATTATCTTTGCGTAGTCAACAAAGAGAGCTTGACTTGATTTATACCCTTGGATGAGAATACTTAGTTTGAATATTAACCATTGATTTAATCAAAGGTTAAGAAACAAACTTAATAAAGCGCTTGGATAATAACCATTGATTTAATCAATGGTGTGAGAATAAGCTTAGTTAGGAAGGCTTTGATATCAACCATAGATGTAATCAAAGGTGTAGAATTGGTCTTGAAAAATGACAAAGACCATTTATAACCATTGGATTTAGATTAAATCAAGGGTGGAGATTTAATCTTAAAAAGTAACAAAGACCATTTATGACCATTGGATGAAGATTTAATCAATGGTGAATATTTAGTCTTAAAAAGTGACAAAGACTAATTAGGACCCTTGGATTTAAAATTTGAAGAAGCAATCTTGAGCCTTAATTTTGGAGACACATCTAAGGGCTAGAATTTAAAGGAGAAAAATCCAATGGCCTAGATTTAGTCTTCTAAAATCAAAAACCTACCTAAATCCTAACCATTGAATTAATCAATGGCTAGAAAGGCTTCAAATAATGGTTAATAAAAATTTGTCACATTTTAAAGAAGCAAGAGAAGGTGGGGGACGGTTTTGGCTTGTTTAGAAGACAAAGAAAAAGTTTTGATGACCATTATTAATTGTTTTATGTCAATTATGCTACATGATTGTTTTGTTTTCTTCCTTAGGAAATTTCTTGGAGGGGGGCCAAAATTATATCTTTTCCTATCACACTTTATCACTCTTTTCTCTCTTCACTCTACGGCTATGCATTCTCAAAATGGATTCAATTAATTCATGTTAGTCAACAATAAATGGCCTACTTTTTGGAAGCACTCCATGGTCAAGAAATAATGGAAGACAAAGAAATCTATATTAAATGGATTTGTCACCTTCCTAACAACCATTTAATATATAGATATATTTCAGTTTTCCTTCCATGCATTTGCATGCATTCCTACGGCAATGGAGAGTAAATATATATTAGAATGTCTTTAATTGAACAAAGTAAGACTAAGTCAACAATGGTGGCTTCTTCATTTACTTCCTACGGTCATGCATCAAGTTAGAAGACAAATTTTACATTCAAATAATACTTGATCATTCTTCTAATAATAATTGAAGAAACTACACAAAATTAGTCAATTTTGGTGGCCATTCCTTTCAAGTCTACGGCCATGCATGTTTGGTAAAAGAAAAACATGCTATCTTTCATTCATTATCACTTTTGTTTTTATTTCAAGATGGCTCACGGCCAAGGAGGCATTAGAAAGCCAAAAATCATTTCATATCTCACTTTATCACCTTTTCTCTCAAATGAATCAATACCAATTATTTGATCAAATAATACATTTTTTTTCTCTCTTCACTCTACGGCAATCACCAAAGGAGGAGGGGTGTTTATGTTCATTTTATCTCACTTGAACTCCTAAGTCTTCTATCCATTCTCTTTCTCCTTCTCTCCAAATTGAAGCTCACGGCTAGCTCATCAAGAACCATCATCCAAATGTTTTTAATTTCATCCAACCATAGATCTTGAATCTACATGATATTCTAAGCAATTTTCATGTTGAAGACTATCTCTAAATCACTCATCTTCAACCTTATTCTTCAAGCTAAAGATTGAAGCTCTTAGATAATTTTCTCTCTTTTCTCTCCTTGATGGATTCGGTCATGACTCCTAAGTATGGCTTCCATCACTCTTTAATTTCAACCAACCATATTTCTTGAATCCTCACCTTATTCTAAGCAACTTTCATGTTGAAGACTTCTTCTAAATCATTCATCTTCAAGGAGTTTCTTCAAGATCAAAGTTATTGGGTTTTTGAGGTGAAGTATAAGGAAACTTCATTTTCTTCTCTCTTTTTCATGATCTAAACCATGTTTGATCCATGGTTCCTCTTAATCAAGCTTGATATGTTAATTAACTTGTGTTTTGTTTTGTATTTGAGAAGCCCTTGGTGGTGAAGGACTTGGAAAAAGAAACAAATCAAGAAGCTTTAGAGGATCTTCAAGAGGTAAGAGGGAGATCCATCTCACCAACCAAGCATGGTGGTGAGAGATGGTATTTTATTTGATGGATGTGGAATCCATGTGAGGATTCATATCCATGGTCATGTAATTAATTTGTGGGTGTTTATGAGCTTTGATTAATTTTCTATGCTTGATATGCTTTGCATGATTTTATAGCTTTGATGATATGCTTGATATGCTATACATGCTTTTATGGCTTTGATGGTATACTTATATTATTTATGATGAAATATATATGTATATGCCATGACTTGATGGTGGAAAGGAAATTGATTTTTGGCTCCAATAGCCAAGGAAGAGCTACGGTTTTGATGCCCTTGATTAGGGTTCATGTTGAAAATTTTCAAAAACAAAAGAATTGATTTTTGAGTACTTAGAACATGGTGGATTTCGAACAAGACACCTCAAAATAGGTGTTCACAAATTAATATTTTCTTGAATGATGAAAATGGATGTTTAGAAAAATAAGGAAAATAAACAAAGAATTTATTTTTCAAAGAGTACATGAATACGGTTTTAAAAGGATTTTTATTGATTTATTTTGTGTAAAAAGTTTCTAAGTGTTTTACTAAACATGAGATTTAAATGAAAATAACAATGATAATTTTAAGGATTTGCAAAGAAAGTGAAAAAGGATTTGTAAGGAAAGTAAAAATGGATTTGAACAAATGGATTTGGTTTTTATGACCATCGGTATTTCGGTTTTGAAAATAAAGAATTTTTAATGGTTTTGTTTGTGTAAAACCATATCAATTTAGGAGGAAAATATTTGATGGCTTTAATGGCCAAAGACTCTACGATTTTTGGAGGTTGGAATAATTTTGGTTTTTATGAAACAAAGTAATTTTAAAGTGGAAACAAAATGTTTGAACAAAATGTTTTAGTATAAGGATTTTGGAAAGGGAATCAAAATATTTTAAGACTTGAGAAATGAACTTTCATATGAAAATGAAAAAGAAAAGTTGCAAGAGGTTTGAATCTTAATTTGTTTTGAAGAAATTGATTTTAGAATTGATTTAGGAAAAATGGAGAATATAATGGTGTTTAAAATTTACTAACTTATAATTTATTTTCAAGTTTTGAAATACGTTAGAAAATGTTAAGTTTTGAAACGTTGATTTACATCAATGAAAAAGTGATTTTGTGAATTATATTTTGAAAAAGAATTTCTTGAGTAAAGAATCTGTGGAAAAATATTTTCTTGAGTAAGAAAATATATTAAATGAAGTGTAAAGTTATATTATTTTGAGAAAAGTTAAAAAGGAATTTTTAAAGGTCAAGAAATATTTTACGTAATGAAATTGTGATGAAAAATTATTTACGTATCTTAAAAATGTGATTTTTAATTTCTACACAATTTGAAAAAATGTGTTGAAAATGATATTGATTTATTTAAGTCCAAAATAATGTTTAGAATATTGAGGAATATTTTACGTGATTTGAACTACTGTTGATAAATCACTACGTGATTGAATAGAGATAGAATATTTTTTGAAAATAGGGGAAAATTGTTATGAGATTTGGAAAGTGTTTTAAATATTTTGGGAATAATAGAAAATGATTTACGTGACGTAAAAGAATGATTTTTAAGTTACGCGATTTTGAAACAATGAAAAAATACTATGCGATTTGAGAAACGTATGTTTTTACGCGATTGAGAAAAATGTTGAAAAAATTAGTACGTGTTTTAAAAGTGCAACAGAAGAGTTGCGGTATTTTGAAAACGTAACAGAAATGTTACTGTATTGTGAAAACGTAACAGAAGTGTCACGGTATTGTGAAAATATAACAAAAACATTTCAGAATTTTGAAAACGTAACATAAGTGTTACGATATTTTGAAAACGTAATATAAACATTTTGGAATTGTGAAAACGTAACAGAAACATTTTGGAATTGTGAAAATGAAACGGAAATGTTGCGCAATTTTGAAAACACGATGAAAGTGTTTTATAACTATAAAAATATGATAACATGATTTCGCTGTTGAAAATACAGTATGATTACTGTGGAACCAGTGTATAAACATTGTGTGAAAAAATGACGTGTTTTGCATGTGATTGGCATTTGGTGCATTATACATGCATTGGAAAAATATGCGTTGAGGCATATGATTGAACAAATGAAATTGGAAAAGATTTGGCCCTTTGGGGTTGGACTTGCACGGATATATTCGTGCATTGTATATGGCCCTTGTGGTGAAGAGGGAATGAGAATTGATAGTGAGGTCTATGATGGATCTTGGGGCGTCGAGCGCGGCGGTCGACCAGTGGACGGTGGCGAGTACCACTGTGCCACTTACGATGCGATCCGTTGCAACGCATTGACGATACCCGACAAGAACACAATTCTTTTCAACAACTGGAAGATTGTCTTTGGACTAAAAGCCGACAATTGTGAGCATTCTCCTCGAAATTGTGAAAACCTCCATGGAGTTGTTTTTGAAAAAGCGAGTCTATGTGCACATGCATAACATATGCATAAATTTGAGTGTCCATATCTGCATGATATATATTAATTGAGGAATATTGGCTATGACAATTGTTTTGAAATACTTGGATGATGATGATGATAATCATGTTGATGGCATTATTGTGATTATTGTATGATGATAATAATGTTAATAGTATGATGATGATAGTTGATTAATGTTGAGTGCATTATTGAAATTCTGGTATGACATATCGTATGATATTCTTGTTTGTGTTATCTCTGTCTTTGCCATGTTGGTATTGGCGTAGGTGATCTCACCTCATTGTTATGTTGTTTGCTGTGTCTGTACTGTTAAAATCAAATAATAGAAGGATCGAGTTGTCTTAGACATAACGGGCGATGGATACTATGAGATTGGTGACAAAAATAAGGAGTGGACATTCAGGACTCGAAGATGTGCAGTGTTGACAAAGAACAAAATGTAGAACAGATATCTGGTGCAACAAGATGGATACACAACAGAATAAGTATGTTAAGTTTTAACGCTAGTGTTGTACCGTGCTATTAAGTAGGACCCGTCATGGGGTTTGCTACTGTTAAAAAAAAGAAGAAGAGTCTGTTAGTTTTATATTTCTCTTTAAATTATGAAATATTAATTAGTGTCAATATTGCATAATGAATAGTTGAAATATGATTTTCAATATTACTTAATATTTTCAGTAAATTTATGTTTCAGTAAAGAAGAAATTTCAAAACCCACTTTTTATAACTCAAACTTTGTGCGAACTTTTTTTCAGATTATGAGTCGGGAGTCGAAAATGTGATACCCTAGGGAGGGTGTTACATTAGTTGGTATCAGAGCACGGTTTGAGTCTTTTGGGGTTTGTGGTTAGGTCTATTTTGCTTGTGTTGTGTTCTCTGTGTTATTGTTTTCCGAAAGGAAACAATGCTGTTTATAATGAATATCAGATCCATTGTATTTCGATCCGCACGCCTCAAGAGAAAAAAAAAGGAAATGGCTCAGGATAGTTGTACTTGTATGGAGGTGGAACATGTTACTAGTAATGCAGTTGCAGCTACGGCAGCAACGGGAGCAATGTGGAAGGATAACTGTAGGAACAAAGGACCGCTGTTCAGTGGGAAGGAAATGAAAGTTGAGGTTTAGGATCTGATGGAAGAGAATCAGTCTTGGAATATAAGATTTCATAATTTTGGAACCCGATATTTTTAAGGATATTTGGAAAGTGATTGATTTCGATGGGAAACGTATTTACAACCATTGAGGAAACCAAAGACAGTAAATGATGTGAAAGAAGGTACTTAATAAAGGAATATACGCCAAGGAAACAAACGTTTATTTGAAATGGTTACATCTGGTTTCCATTTTATTTTGATTCGTCTATCTTTGAAGAAAAGAAATGACTAGTGATAGACGTACGTATGTGGAAACGAGACATAATGGTGGTGATATGACTGCAACTTTGGAAGTAATACAAACAGTGGCTGAAGCAATTATACAGCAAACTCAGAAGATTGTTCCGCAGCAAGAATTGATTTCTTAAGCTAAGATTTTGTTAGAGCTAAATCAATCTCAGGATGAGAGACCCTGTAACGTTGGACTATATTGGTTACGAAAAAGGGAAAATCGTAAGGTCAAGCGATTCCAGCAGAAAACATACTTGCAATCTCCAAGAAGTCAACAACAACAACAATCTTGTGGAGAAAGTACTAGTAATGACAGGTTTAGTTTGACTGTGACATCTACACCGAAATGTAAGAAGTGTGGAAAGGGGCACTTAACGAAAGATTGTACGTCCAAGGAAATAATTTGTTTTAAGTGTGGGAAGTTTGGAACACAATCTTTGAAAATAGAATTTCAATGAAAACAGAGTTTTCTGTTAGTAAAATCTCAGGTAGTAGGAAGCGTTTGGAGTGGAAGATTTAAACAATGGAGATTGTGTCATTGGAGCTAATCCTATAAACCATACTGAATATTTCGGTGAATAACCTATTCCTTATGGCATATGATTGAGTAGATCAATTTTATGTTAGAGTTATTCGTAATCCTCTAATTTGCTTACTTCTGTTTCTATTCTTAGCCGATCAAGCTACTCAAGTTATTCAAATCATTGTTATAGATCAAATCTTTGTGTTAGTTTGATCTGTCGTTCAAAATTTTTTTGTTAGTTTGATCTGTTTCATAAACAGACATGATTTTTGAAAATGGATTGGTTATTTTCCAACCATATCCTATGAGATTGTCTCAATACAGTGTTAGTGTTCCAGAAAAGAAAAAAAAACCTCATTCCTGAAAATCAAGCAAAATCAAATTCTTGTTGAATATGTTTAGTAACATATTAGATCATTTCGCTACCTTTTCTTCCTAGACCTCTATAATGTTCTTTCATATATTGCATTTGCAAGAAAGAATATTTTACAAGAAAGGATATTCCTATTTAAAATCCATGTCATAGTATCTGGTATAAAATACAGTTGAAAGGAGAACTCGGTTAGTGAGACGTTTCTGTTAAAGAAGCTAAAGCTGGAGAATAAAGTGATATGAGGATAAGAAAATATTAAGTAATACATTACATTAGTTGGAAGTTATCTGAGAAAAACTATTCTAGGCATGAACGAAGGTTGGTAGCCGCTGTATTGATATCAGAGAATTCATTCTTGAAGATCGAGTTACATCCAATTCTTTGCTGAATATGTTTGATAACATATTCGATTCGTTTTATTCTTTTCCATGATGTTTTCTTTCATCTACTGCAAGAAAGAATATTTTGCAAGAGAGAATATTCCTATTTATATCCAGGTCAGAGTATCAAAGTGGCGCAGTGGAAGTGTGGTGGATTCTTCAAAAATTGAAGAAGTCTGTCTATGGGAAAAGTTAAGATGGTAATGGAAAACCGTAGGAAAAAATTATTAAGATATTTGTTTGATCAGGAGAAGTGAACAAGAGATAAAGAACTTTCAATGGTTTAGAATCGTTTGGAATAACGTAAGAGGTAAAACTACATGGGAACTGAAGAAAAGATAAAGGAATAATGTCATTATTTATTCCGAGGGTGGAAATCATGGTCATGAAATTTCGAGGACAAAATTTCTGTAAAGGGGGGGAGTATTGTAACACCCCAAAGAGTCTGTTAGTTTTATATTTCTCTTTAAATTATGAAATATTAATTAGTGTCAATATTGCATAATGAATAGTTGAAATATGATTTTCAATATTACTTAATATTTTCAGTAAATTTATATTTCAGTAAAGAAGAAATTTTAAAACCCACTTTTTATAACTCAAATTTTGTGCGAACTTTTTTTCAGATTATGAGTCGGGAGTCGAAAATGTGATACCCTAGGGAGGGTGTTACAACCTACGCCAATACCAACATGGTAGCATAGAGATAACATAACAGCATACCATATAACCACATCATATTACAAATATGGCATCAACATATTATCAATCAAAATTAACATTTAATAATTACAGGAAAATGCCATCTACACTAAGCAGATATTTTAAAAAGTATAATTGTCATAATCAATATTTCACAACTATTATATTTCACAGATGTAAGCATTTATGTTAATGCATGAACACATAGACTCGATTTCCTACTCTATGGAGCTAAACTCAGGTCGGAGAAATTGATCGAAAAGATCTGCCGGTACCACGTGCCTCAGACCAAGTGCTATAATTATATCTTGCACATCTAGCACATACACGACAGTCTTTATCAGATCTCGATTAAGAATAGTGTCTCGGTCCGGATCATCGGTGTGTTGCATCGGTCTAACCCACGGTACAGAAGAGCTACCAACTGCCCATTGTGAGCAACCTACACCTCGATGCCCCCAAGGTCAACGAGTGACCTACACTACGTGTATCGCACCCACTCAAGAGGTGTACGTTTCTCCTAGGCAATTAGCCATATACAGTCCATCGGACAATTTTAAATGCATATGTAATGCACCAATTACCAACCAAAGGTAAATCACATAATTTCTCATACCAGGTTCAAATATTGTTTTACGTTCGTATATTAACGCCAATTACAGAAAAACTTTTTAATTTCTTGTACAGTATTCATATACTGATTTTTAACTATAAAGTTTACTATATATTAACAGCGAAATCACATTACCATGTTTTTCTCATTCGCAAAATATTTTTGTCATATTTTTTTTTACAGTCACGTAATATTTTATTATGTAAACAATGATTTGTAATATTTCTATTAAGTTTAAAAATCGCATAACAATTTTCTACTGTATTAAAACGCATAAAAATATTCTTTTATTTTTAAATTGCCTAGCGATATTTTCTACAACATTTCGATCGTGTAAAATATTTAAACGTTTTAAAAATCGCGTAGAAATATCTTAACATTTTTCAAATCGCGTAACTTAAAAATTACGTTTTTGAGTTACGTAAATCATTTTTTTCCATTTTTACCCTTCGTAAAATATTTCTTAACTTTAAAAATATTATTTTGGATTTTTCTTACAATAATATAATTTCTTACTTTATTTTCTTCCTATTCTTAGTCAAAAATTCTTTTACGTAATATATTTTCTCAAAATCACTTTTTATTGATTTAATTTTACAAAATCACATTTAGTTGATTTAATTATTGTTTCTAATTTTAAATTTCCTAACATTTTCCAAAACCCAATAAATAAATTCTACGTTAGTAAAATTTAAGTTACAAACGTTTTCTTTTATATTTCTAAATCACTTCTAAACATTAATTCTCTTTAAAATAATTTGAAGTTCAACCCTTTCAATCTCCCTTTTCTTTTATTTATGAAAATTCCACTTGATAACACTTTAGTTCCCTTTCCAATATCCTTATTTGAAAATTCTTATATTTTATAACATCAAAACATTTTTCTAAAATTATCAAAACCTTATAGATGGCCATTGGAACCATGAAATATTTTTCTGCTAACTTAAATAAATTCCATTCTTGTTTCTACACAAAATAAATTCATGAAAACACAACTCCTAAAACCGTGTGCATTCTTTTTACAAAACAAACCCTTTTGTTTATTTTCTTTACTTCTCTAATCATTCAATTTTTATCATTCATGAAAATATAATTTTGTGAACACCAAATTGGTTGATGTCTTAACCGAAATTTACTTTAGTTCAAGGACTAAAAATTAACTTTATAGTTCTTAAAAAATTTCAATAATAACTTTAGTCTTGGGAGTTCAAAACTGTGACCTCCTCCATGGCCTGTGGAGCCAAAATTTTGCCTATTTCAACATACATCCATCATAATATATTCAACATATATCATCATGCATATTATAAGCATACCATATAAACAAATAAAAATCATACTAAGCATGCATACACAAGTAAATCATGCAAAGCACATCAAGCATAGGCAAAAATAATCAAAGCATATAACACACATAAATTATTATATGACCATGGATAGGAATCCTCACATGGATTCACCATCCATCAAATATAAAACCATCTCTCACCACCATGCTTGGTTGGTGAGATGGATCTCTCTCTTACCTCTTGAAGAACCACCAAAAAGCTTGTTACTTTGTGTTTTGAACAAGATCTCCACCAACACAAGTTCTTAAACATGAAACAAATATATGAAAATTAGTATATCAAGCTTGAATAAGATGAACCATGGATCAAACATGGTTTAGAACATGAAAAAGAAAAGAATAAAAGAAGTTTCCTTACACTTCACAAACAAAAACTCTAGAACTTGATCTTAGTAAAAGTCCTTCAAGATGGAAGATTTAGAGAAAGTCCTCAACATGAAAGTTGCTTAGAATAAGGTAAGGATTCAAGAAACTAGGTTGTATGAAATTAAAGAGTGATGGAGGAGAGAGTTAGGGTGCTTGGCCGAATGGTCTTCTTTGGGAGAGGAAATGGAGTTTTCTTTGGTTGGTTTCTTGAAACTTAGTGAAAAAGTGAAGGTGTGATAATGTGAAGTGTAAAAGAATGAATTATTTGGCCTTTAGGACTATGCATGGCCGTAGCATGCATTGGAGAGAAGTGGAAAATGAAGTTTGAAAAACATGATCATTAATGATCAATAGGAAAAATAATAAATGGTCTTGACACTTGGCTATTGTTTTTATCTTTTTCTTTGGCCTAAAAAGCCTACACAAAGTTGTCTCCCCTCTTCCTTGCTTCTCCAAACCATCCCCCTCCTCTTCATGCATTCCAAATGTGACAAATTTCATAACCATCACTATAAGTCATCCTAACCATTGATTAAAAGAATGGTTTGGATTAAAAATAGCTATTAGCTTTATGTTATAGATAGAAGACTTCATTTGAGCCATTGGATCATTTTTGGCTTGCAATCCTAACCATTGAATGTGTCTCCAAAATGAAGGGTCAAGATTACACCTTCAAACTTTACATCCAAGGGTCCAAAATGGTTGTAGTCATTTTTGATGACCAATTCTCCACCATTGATCTAAATCCAAATCCAATGGTCATTAATGATCCATCTCCACCATTGATTAATTTTACATCCAAGCGTTGATAATGGTCATAGTCATTTATAAGACTAAATCTATACCCTTGATTTAATTTCTATCCAACGGTTATAATTAATCCTATTCACTTTTAAGATCAAATCTCCACCGTTGATTAAATCAAGATTAAATTTCCAATGGTGATTAAATCGATAGTGGATATCCAAACCACTAATGTTGACTTAACAGTATAGAATTTTATTTTTATCTGTTATAACCCTACGAAAGAATATATTTACTGTATTTTTATCATTTAATAATTAAATACAGTACAAAATACAGTAAAGAAAATTTTCTAAAACTATTTCCGGATTTAGGTTTAGTAAGATCCCTTGTCTCCGTCTAAACAGTACAAATTTTTCTATGCGTAAAATTTTTTTCACTTTGTGGGACCCACCTGGGCCACGTATCATACATAAAATCACAAAAATTAGAAAACTCACAAATATCACATCAGATTACATAAAATAATTAAGACTTTTCAGTAATAATTAAATTATGTAAAATTTTTCTGGCCCGAAAATTATTATTTTCCTGACACGGAGCAAATTACTCAAAACGATCAAATATACAGACGAAATATTCAAAATAATTTTACAGTACACAGAAATCACTAAACAGTAAAATTCTGTTAACTGTCAAAATTACTGTTTAATAAATAGAAAGTTTGGGGTGTTACATGAAGTACATTAAATCAAGGGAAAAGTTCGAAACCAACATAAACTTTAATTTAGCTATAAACATGTACCTTTAACTTTAAATTTGTTTCTTAAACTTTCAATCACTAATATTTTAATAAACTCTTCTGTTAAAGGGATATTAACTCTTTAACCTGCAAATTAGTTTTGACCGTTGAATCTCATCTCTTTGTTGAAATTGGATAATAACTTTCATGAAAAAAAATAAAATTTAATGAAAATAAACTAAGATTAATTTATCAAGAATTAACACATCAAAAAATCTATTAAAATATTAATGAAAGTTTAAGAATGGATTAAGACAAATTTAAAATTAAAAGCAACTATTTAGTCTAAAATAATTATTTAGTCTAAAATTTAAGACATTTTTATGCACTTTTCTCTTAAATTAAACCAATAGTGTCAATTTTGGACTCCATGTAAGAAAAATAGTTATCAAACACGGACCGGACTGATTTGATCGGTGAACCGGCCAAGTAACCGGTCCGAACTCCTTTTCTGATTGGGTTGTATATTAACTCGATAAGAATCAATTTGTACTGGCCGATTTTTTGTTTTAGAGAAAACCGATGACTTGGATGAGTTTTATTTGAACCGGTCGGGTCATGCCAAAAAAAAAAACTTGACTCATAACGCCAGTGCCCCTAGATGCCGTGAAGCCTCCGTCGTGTTCCAACCAGCAGTCGCGCCCCAAAAGCTGTCCTGCCACCGAACGCACATCCTTCAGTTCGCACTGCAACCAGCAACAATAATGCTTTGGTCTCCAATCCCTACCATCTCTGTTGGTCTCTCGTGGTTGCTTGGAGAACTTTGATTTGTGGACATGTGAAGAGATGGGAACAGAAACGTTGAAGAGAAGGAGAAAAAGAAATGAAAAGTGAAAACAAAGAAAAAACGAAAGCAAAGAGATTGGTGGCATGTGGCAAACTTCCATTTGTTATCCAGATTATTGTGGGTCCCAATAATATCTCGAAACTTATCAGTATAAAAATTGAAAAGTTTTACAAAATGCTTGTGCACATGTATGTACACTCCTATAGTTACACATGGATGCACAAATGCATCAAATAAAATATTTTTTATTTAAAAAATCCATATATAAATATAAATTATTAAGTTTATTAAAAAATTATTATTATTTATTTCATTTGTGTTCTGAAACATGATTCGAAATCATGTCCCATAGATCCACCTGACTTGCATAATGTTGGCGTCCATCATTGACGCCCTCAGCAGAATGACACAAATGAGATCCTGACACCACACAAGTCGGAGTACTGCATTGGGTCAGAACATTATGATCGCGAGATTTGAGCGATAGATAAGTCCTAAAATTATTTATAATTTTCAATCATGATCTTTGATGAGCGCCGAACTCAGTCAAAATTATAACCGAAGTTATTACCTAAATTTGCAGTATAGTGAACAACACTAGATCATCTCCACGAGGATTGTAGATGCAATTTAATCAAATCAAGTGAAAGTTAGCAAAAAGGGGGGTTTGACAGTTTAAGATCGCACTTAACAAAATTAAAGGAAGAAATAACAATTAAAGAAGCGATCAATTTAGAAACCTATCCAAGATTGGGTGGATTCAATCATAGACCCTTCATAGAACACTTGAAGCGCAATTGAATTGTTAATTTGGATCTAACCGAGATCTCTGCATCAAATCCAGAATTCATACTAGACGATCGTCTAGAATTCAATTAACAAGTGATAAACACAAATCATGCAATCGCACCATTCATGAAGATCTATGTTAATTTCAATCTTGAATTCAATTAACTTAGGCACAAATCGGTAACCTAACCTTTTCAATTACGTGATTAATTTAGATCAATCAGTCCTAAGTTTCATCACAAATCTCAATCTTCATTTATGTGATTAGTTTAGATCAATCAGTTCTAAGTTTCATCACAAATCTCAATCTTAAACCAAGATCAATCAGATCAACATAAATAGAATCACCATTCATGCATTCAAGATCAAGAAGAAGAAGAAAGAAGAAGAAAAGAGGAATTCAATTACAAATCAAATACAATACATAACCAAGGTCTCAAGAATCCAAACCACAATCTCTTCAAGAGTTCTAAATTGACCCAAAGTAGCTTAGCCCTCCATTACCATGAAGGGGAGTATCAAAATATACAAAACTATGAGAAACTATGAAGAAGCAAGAAGAAACTTAGAGAGAAATGAAGGAGAATACATGTTGTTCATGATAAATGGTGCCTTTTATAGAAGTCTAAGGTAACAAAATGACAAAGGGAAGTGGGTGGATGAGTGGATGAGTGAGTGGAGTGTTTGAGTGGATGGATTAGTGGGTTGGTTTAGTGGATTGGTTTAGTGGATGAGTGAGTGGAATGGTTGAGTGGTTGAATTAGTGAAAAATGCCAAAGGACTTTTGGTGAGTGGGAAATTATGGACATGAATGGGTGAGTGGATGGATTAGTGGATGAGTGGGTGGAGTGGTTAAGTGGTTGGATTAGTGTATGAGTGAATGAATGGGTGAGTTAGTGGATGAGTGGATGAGTGGATTAGTGGATGGATGAGTGGGTGGTTGAGGATGAAAATTTCGTGTCTGACTTGGAAGCCAAAAACGACCCACTATACTTCAGAACCACGAAAAGTGTTCTTCATGAAAGTTGTAGATCCTTGTCTTGGCTATAAAATGAATAGCTGGTTCGTCCAATTTGGCTTCCTTAAGCCCAAGATATGTCCCAAATACCATAGGTTACTCAAACCCAACTTCAGCACCTCTGTTCCGACTTGCAAGCTCAAAATGACCTACTAGACTTCCTTTTTTCAAAATGTGTTCTTCATGAAAGTTGTTTATTTGGATCTTGACTATCCACTGTCCAAATTTGAGCCCATCTTCATTATTACATCTTGAGATAGGATTTTATGAGTGTACACTGTTCGGATTCTACTAACAGAACCCGTATTCTGATTTCCATGTAAACTTAGGTCCCTTAGACATCTGAATAGGACTTCGAGCTCTTCATCAAAGTTGTAGAGCTTCCTCTTAGCTTTCCTACAAGGTAAAATTCATGTTCATCAGATATTAGGAACTCAAGTTATGGCCAAAATACAGAAACAGTGTCAAATCTCAATAATGCTGGAAATATTCAATTAGGACCAATTTGAGCTCAAACTCACAAAATCATACCAAATTCAATCAATTAAGAATATGGAGAGTGTAAATGACTAAACATAAGGGTTTCTTAATGAATAAAATATGTGATTATCAAATTCCCCCACACTTAGCTTTTTGCACTCCTGGGCAAGACTCAAGACCAAAACAAGGATATAAGAGATTAACAAAAATTTAAATTCCAACGACATTCAAGAACCCAAAATTTTACAATCAAGAAGAACAACCAAAGGTTCAAGGGATCAAAACATTCATGAGTTAACAATTTTCCACATCTCAAACCAACAAGCAAGGTATCTTCAACATGAATCGAGAATGATAGATCTTCACAAGATCCCCTCTCAATCTCTCAAGTGTTTAAAAGGTAGGTATTTCACTCAATTCAACCCATGAAAATTGCACTACCATAAGCTTGCTTATCTTCTACTTCTCCACTACTCAAAACATATGCACACACAAATCATGAGGACTTTATTCAAGGTTGTAGTGAGGTCAAGGTAATGAGAAGAGGATAAAATGGATATGAGAAGATAAATACCAAAGAGAATAAAAGCAAATGAGAGAGTGAGTTCAAATAACAAGCATAAAAGTTCATCCCAACTCTAGTGTATATCCCTGTACATATTCATTTCCCAATCCTTTTCTTTTTTTAAACACTTGGTTTTTTTTTTTCTTTTTTTTTTATATATATATATATGAACATAACTATATACATCAATTTTTTTTCTTTTTTTGGGCACTCTTTTCTTTTTCAACAACCATTTTGTACACACACCCCCACACTTGTTCAAAAACTCATTCATTAACCAAACTAATGTTCTTTTATTCCCTAAGGTAAAGTAAGAACACGATTTCTCATTTAAGGCACATAATGAGCTAGAAACAAGGAATGGTCAAATAAGCTCAAAGGGGTTAAGCAAAGGAAAATATACAAGGTTGGCAGCAATCAGAGAATTTTCAAGAAGTCAAAAGAGTGCTTGATATCATATTGAAAACAAGGTTGGCTATTTGGTTAAACTAGCTATTTAAGAAAGAAGGCCTCAATCATGTTCATGCATGCAAGTGAAATGTAGCCTCAAAAAGAATCAAAGCAAGTTCTAGAGTGGTCATTAACATGAGTGAAAATCACACAAGAAAGAAGAGAATGACATAAATGTTAAATCCATCCATTAGGCTCAAAATCTCACAAGGTATGCATCCATCAAACTCAGTTCATTAATTCAATCATCCATCACCGAGCATATCAGTTCAAGAAGGGAGAAAAGTTATTCAATCATGCAATGAACCTTTTTTTTTTTTTTTTAACAAAAAAAAAACATGCTAAAATCTCTCCCCCACACTTAATATAAACATTGTCCTCAATGTGAAAGTGATAAATAAAACGGAAAGAAAAGAACAACACAACCTGATGAGGGGCGAGATAATGGCAAGCAGAAAAGATGCGTAAGAATCAAAGCGCAATGAGAACATGAAAACTCACAAAACGAATGAGTAAAATGTAAAACCAAAATAACATGACTGGAATAATATAAAATTAAAGAGGAAATGCGGGTCTTTTAGAGTCAGATTCCCAAGACTGTAACACTTCTGTTCATCTCTGAAGAGATTCCATAATTAAGAAGTTCATGATGTACCAGGCCACAAGAATGCGTCTCAAGAGTCAATAAGGTATAACTTACTGACTTCTTACTCAGCCATTTAAAGTGAAGTATGTTTTTATCTTCTCAGATTGCGAAAATCATCCCCAAAGATCTTGAAAACAAATCTAGTTGGGTTGCCTCCCAATAAGCGCTTGTTTAACGTCATTAGCTCGACGTTGGGACACTTCTTAGTGATCTTTATAATGTGGATGGTAAAAGCCCATCACTTTCACTTCCACATTTTTCGGCTTGAGATGGTGTCCATTGGTCTTATTAAGTGAGGTTGGTGAAAAGACTCCACCAGGATCCCATTGGTTGAAATATGATGACCAAGTTATGGTTGACACAACATGATAGCTTTTACTAGAGTCCCATTGGTTGAAGTGTAATGACCAAGTTAAGCTTGAAGCATGAGGACTCCCATTGGGGTCCCATTGGTCTTTCTTAATTTCCTTGACTTCACCAATGGCATGCAACACGTGTAATTTGGCAATTCTGCTTTCATTGATTATATTGGACCATGGCCCAAAAATGAAAATCCACTTCAGTAGTTACTGTCATATGTTGTCTTTCCTCCTTCTTTGAAAATTCCTCAATGGCCTTCAACTCCACCTCCCTATGTATTTCAGATTCAATTGCATTGTTGATAGACCCTTCAATATCATTAGATCTTTGCGTAAACAGAATCATCAGCTTTCAAATATGCAGAAATCTCAGCACACATAACACATTTTATATCACCGTCACAATCAGTACATGAGTTGCAATTGATAGAATCATTAAAATCAATAAAATCAGGAAATTTAGTACACAACTCATCATGAGTTTCCTCAACTAAATCTGCAGGTAAATCAATATGACAATTAGAATGCAGGGAGTTGGGAATTGTTTGGGAAGAGAGTTGGTCTGACTCTTGACTTCTCAGTTCATTAATAGTGGTTGTCATCTGTTCAATTTGGGTTGTTAAATCCTGAATAGTGGCAGTGAAATTCTGCTGGAACTCAATTTGGGTTTTCATCAAGTCCTCCCATGAAGGATCAAGTTTTGTGGTTGATGGATTTGTTATCTATTTGGAATGGTGCTCATATTGAAATGATTGTTCTTTGTAGTGATCCGTATTGCCATATCCCAGATCCAGGATAGTATTCCCGACTAGGGTTGTATGTGTTGAAGAAGGGGTCATAACTCATTCTTCTTCTTTGGAAGCGTGGTTCATCGGAAAATAACCATTTCTTTGCAACAAATTGATCTGGAAAAACAGAACTACCATACTGAAGTATAGGGCATGCATATGTGGGGTGAGATGAACAAAAACAAATGTTACACACAAGTGTAGCTTTCTGCACAGGTGATTGTTGTCTCACTACTATATGTCTTACCAAAGAAGTCAATTCCTCAAGTTTTGACTCCATTATGCATGGTCCATTGTATCCTTAAAATGCAACAGAATGCAACAAAATGATAATGAAAGAAAAAGAAAAAGAAAGAGTTAAATGATAACTTAAAAAGATCATATCACACTTACGGATTCCCCGGCAACGGCGCCAAAATTTTGATGAGCGCCGAACTCAATGAAAATTATAACCGAAGTTATTACCTAAATTTGCAGTATAGTGAACAACACCGGATCATCTCCACGAGGATTGTAGATGCAATTTAATCAAATCAAGTGAAAGTTAGCAAAAAGGGGGTTTGATGAGTTTAAGATCGCACTTAACAAAATTAAAGGAAGAAATAACAATTAAAAGCAGATCAATTTAGAAACCTATCCAAGATTGGGTGGATTCAATCATAGACCCTTCATAGAACACTTGAAGCGCAATTGAATTGTTAATTTGGATCTAACCGAGATCTATGCATCAAATCGAGAATTCATACTAGGCGATCGTCTAGAATTCAATTAACAAGTGATAAACACAAATCCGCAATCGCACCATTCATGAAGATCTATGTTAATTTCAAGTACCGAATTCAATTAACTTAGGCACAAATCAGTAACCTAACCTTTTCAATTATGTGATTAATTTAGATCAATCAGTTCTAAGTTTCATCACAAATCTCAATCTTCATTTATGTGATTAGTTTAGATCAATCAGTTCTAAGTTTCATCACAAATCTCAATCTTAAACCAAGATCAATCAGATCAACATAAATAGAATTACCATTCATGCATTCAAGATCAAGAAGAAGAAGAAAGAAGAAGAAAAGAGGAATTCAATTACAAATCAAATACAATACATAACCAAGGTCTCAAGAATCCAAACCACAATCTCTTCAAGAGTTCTAAATTGACCCAAAGTAGCTTAGCCCTCCATTACCATGAAGGGGAGCATCAAAATATACAAAACTATGAGAAACTATGAAGAAGCAAGAAGAAACTTAGAGAGAAATGAAGGAGAATACATGTTGTTCATGATAAATGGTGCCTTTTATAGAAGTCTAAGGTAACAAAATGACAAAGGGAAGTGGGTGGATGAGTGGATGAGTGAGTGGAGTGTTTGAGTGGATGGATTAGTGGGTTGGTTTAGTGGATTAGTTTAGTGGATGAGTGAGTGGAATGGTTGAGTGGTTGAATTAGTGAAAAATGCCAAAGGACTTTTGGTGAGTGGGAAATTATGGACATGAATGGGTGAGTGGATGGATTAGTGGATGGATTAGTGGATGAGTGAGTGGAGTGGTTAAGTGGTTGGATTAGTGTATGAGTGGATGAATGGGTGAGTTAGTGGATGAGTGGATGAGTGGATTAGTGGATGGATGAGTGGGTGGTTGAGGATGAAAATTTCGTATCTGACTTGGAAGCCAAAAACGACCCACTATACTTCAGAACCACGAAAAGTGTTCTTCATGAAAGTTGTAGATCCTTGTCTTGGATATAAAATGGATAGCTGGTTCGTCCAATTTGGCTTCCTTAAGCCCAAGATATGTCCCAAATACCATAGGTTACTCAAACCCAACTTCAGCACCTCTGTTCCGACTTGTAAGCTCAAAATGACCTATTATACTTCCTTTTTTCAAAATGTGTTCTTCATGAAAGTTGTTTATTTGGATCTTGGATATCCACTATCCAAATTTGAACCCATCTTCATTATTACATCTTGAGATAGGATTTTATGAGTGTACACTGTTCGGATTCTACTGACAGAACCCGTATTCTGACTTCCATGTAAACTTAGGTCCCTTAGACATCTGAATTGGACTTCGAGCTCTTCATCAAAGTTGTAGAGATTCCTCTTAGCTTTCCTACAAGGTAAAATTCATGTTCATAAGATATTAGGAACTCAAGTTATGGCCAAAATACAGAAACAGTGTCAAATCTCAATAATGCTGGAAATATTCAATTAGGAGCAATTTGAGTTCAAACTCACAAAATCATACCAAATTCAATCAATTAAGAATATGGAGAGTGTAAATGACTAAACATAAGGGTTTCTTAATGAATAAAATATGTGATTATCAATCTTGCATAATAATAGCATCAATAATCGCTTTAACTACCCATAATTGCAGTATCTATATTATGATATTATAGGGATGTTTAACAACTATTATGGGAGTGTATCATCTCATCCAACCTCAATAAATACACTACAACACAATTGGCTAACAACAGCGGTTCTTTTAGCCATCTGCGGCAGTTCAAACTGCCGCTAATTAACCTTTGCGGTGGTTAGGTTACTGTCGCTATTTCTAGCGTCGGGAGCTTGAATCTGTAGCAGTTTCTTTAATCACTGGAACAACCATTGCAGAATGAGTATGCCTTTTGCGGCAATTGTTAACTGCCATTAAATTAAATTATTAGAAATTTGGTTTAAAATTTGTAGCGAATTTTAACTGCCGTAATAAATTTTTTAAAAATTTTGTCTGTCATTTTTTAGGTGGTTAGTAACTGCCACTAGTAATTAAATTAAATATATTTTTCTTAAATTGGCAGTGGATGTCAATCACTGCTATTATTTAGAACTTTTTCACAGCTAAAGCTTACAGCTATTTTTGTAACAGTTGTAATCTTTTTTTATTCCTTTTTTAAAAAAATTTCATCCGTTTTAGCACTGATAGTTGAAGGAAATTATTATTTTTTGCATATTTTCTATTTTGCATTCACTAATGATTTTTAATTTGGTTTTTAAATTCTTTTAGACCATTTAAACATTAATTGATCTAAAGTATCAAATTCATTCATTACTTTAAACAAAAACTACATAAAAAACAATGCACAGAATGCAAGTCTAGTATATCTTGCTCAAAAGTGCTAAAAAATAATAATTTCTAACATAAATTCTTAGTCAAAGTAACAGAGTCGAATATCTTGCTCTAAAGTGCTAAGTAATAAAGAACTAAGCAGAAGATGATGGCCCAAGGCTTTGTGGTTGATGACTAGCGCCGGAACAGCGTCTTGCATTTGCTGGTGAGCCCAAGTCTATAGCCTGAAATTGAACGAAAAAATTTACAAAAGAAAAATAGTTGCTTATACAAAATTATGGCCTAAAACAAATATTGAAAGACAACAAAGAAAGACTCAGGCTGAGAAAAGACCAAACAAAAACGAAAAGTTGTAGAATGAGTTAACTTTAAATTCACGTACCTAATTTTTTTTTTAAAAAAAATAGTAGCATGCAAAACAACTAAGCTCACACATTCAGGCAACTTAATAACAATCATCAACCTATTATAATTTAAGCCAAAATCATTGTACTTTTAACAATGTCACAAAAACTCTCATGTATCAAGACCCTTCATACCACAAAAGACATATACCAGCCTACACACAAACAAAATCCACCGCTTGCTTGTAATCAACATAACACCATCATTCTGCCAACTGACAAAGATTAATATCATAAGAAAAGCTTGTTTGCAAAACATAGTAGGCTTTTTAAAAAAAACATCATATTTTAGTAATGAAGGATTATCATTATAGACTTAGCTTTTGAGCAGAGCCATATATAGATAAGCAAAAAAATGTATGGCAATTCTATTGCAGCAAAACAATCAAGGCATATCCAAGAAACCATACATATGAAATATAGACACTTTGAACATATAAAGACATCTAAAAACTTGTCATGATTTCTTGTCACTCTCTTTATAAAAAAAACAAAAACAAAAAACAAAACAGTCACTGTATTTGATATCCATGAGCTTAAAATTAAGAGATGTTAAGTCATGAGAGACACTAGCTTTCATTAATATGCCAACACGACATTAATGTACCCAAAATACATTTTGAAACAAAGCAGATCACAACATCAAATATTCACAAGAGTACAACCCACTATTTGATTAAACTAGGCAGCCATGAAACCAAAGGAATTGACAACCATGAGGGATATATAACTTTTTGAAACAGAATTGCATTATGGAAGTTAACAAGCATGTGAAACCCAATCAATAAAATAGTAGATCAAAATATCATTCAATGGACTTTTCAACAAGTAGGAGAATGAACAAGCATAGAGATAAGAAAACATGAACCAAACCAAATTTTAGCATTTTATGTGCCCAGATCTTTATATATAGACCAGGACTTTTTAGTTTTTGTCACAGACCAACTTTCCTGAGTCCTCATTGCTATTATCACCAGCACCAACACTGCCTCCTTTTCTTCAATCACTTTCTTTAATAACTTGCATTTTTCTAACCCATAGCTCTCATAATATGGCAGCTTTTTCATTCCAATACCATCCTTTTCTTGTTGACTCCTCAGCATTCTTGCCCAATATAAACACAAGTTCTCTTTCTTAGTTTCACCTTCATCACCAAACCTCTTTTCATGTCACAAATCAAGAGAATAGTTGTGTTGATCAAAGCTCCAAGATTACCATCAATGACAATGAGCCTTCTATGACCAAAAACCGTAGTCCTCAGTCCTCCATGGTAGTGGACAAGCTTGAAACCGGTGAGCATGTAACACCCCAAATTTTCTAACTAGTTGACAGTAATTTTGACAGTTAACAAAATTTTACTGTTTAGTAATTTTTGTGTACTATAAAATTATTTTGAGTATTCTGTCAGCGTATTTGATCGTTTTGAGTGATTTACTTCGTGTCAAGAAAATAATAATTTTTGGGCCAGGGGAAAATCTTTATGTATTTATTTCTCTTGATTGTTCATTATTTTTAACAATTTGATTTGATTTTAATACGTTTTCTAATATTTGTGATTTTTGTGGATGATTATAAATTTTTATATTTATTAGATTGTTTTTGGGCTATTTGTGGGCCCAAGTTGCCTTACGTGGACCCAAGTAGGTCCCGCAAAGTGAAATTTTTTTTGTAATCAGAAAAATTTGTATTGTTTAGACGGAGACAGGAGATCTTACTAAACCTGAATCTGGAAACAGTTTCTAAAATTTTATTGTACTGTGTTTTGTACTGTATTTAATTATCGGGCGATAAAAATACAATAAATATATTCTTTCGTGGGGTTATAGCAGATAAAAATAGAAATTATACTGCTTAAACAACAATAGTGGTTATGACAACTTTTGACAGACCAATAGGAAACAAGTTTAATTCTTTTGACAGACCAATAGGAAGCAAGTCTAATATTGAAGACTTTGATATCAACCGTCGATTTAATCAACGGTGTAGAATCGGTCTAATAAAATGGCTATGAACATTTATAACCATTGGATGAAAAATTAATCAAGGGTGGAGATTTGATCTTATAAAGTGGCTAGGACCATTTGTGATCGTTGGATTTGGATTAAATCAACAGTGGAGATGGATCATTTATGACTATTGGATGTGGATTTAATCAATGGTGGAGATTTAGTCTTCTAAAATGGCTATGACTAATTATGACCCTTGGATTGAAAGTAAGAAGGACTAATCTTGACCCTTCATTTTTGGAGATGGATCTAATGGCTAGAATTTCAAGGAGAAAGATCTAATGGCCTAGATTAAGTCTTCTAATCAAAAGTCTACCTAAATCCTAACCATTGATCTAATCAATGGCTTAAATGGCTCTAAATGGTAGCTAGAAAAGATGACAACTTTATGAATGCATAATGCATGGAGGGGGGACGGTTTTGTGCTTGTTTTAGGAGTTAAAGGAAAGTTTGAAGACCATTATTAGTGGTCTTGGTCAATTATGCATCATTATTGATCATTTTGCACTCAAGGAGAATGCATGAAGAGGGGGGGACGGTTTTTGTGTTTGTTTAGAAGCTAAAGCAAAGTTGAAGAGCATTATTAGTTGTCTTGGTCACTTATTGATCATTCTTGATCATTTCCTTCAAGCAAGCTCTTAGAAAAATTTCTCTCCTTCTCCTCCAAGCTAGCTCACGGCTATGACCCTCAAATCTCCCTCCATCACTCAAAAATTTTATCCAACCTTATTTCTTGAATCCTTACCTTATTCTAAGAACATCTCTAGTTATGAGTTTTCACCAAATCAATTATTTTGAGCTTCAAATCCAATCTTCAAGTTTCTATCAAAAAGGGTAAAGTTCACATTTCTTCGCCCAATCTTTTAGTTTTGATTTTCTAAGCCATGCTTGAATCGTGGTTTACCTATTCTTTTACTTGTTATTGATTTTAAGATTTGTTTATGATTTTTAGGGATTTTTCCAAGGAGTTCTACGAAATTGGTGGAAGGAAAACTAAGTGTCTTCACTTCATTCTTTATCTTAACCAAATCTAAGAAACCTTTCCCTCACAAAAATAAAAAACTTCATCCTTGTTCTTCAAGAGGAATTTTGGCCATACCACCTAAAATCACCATCCAATCTCTTTTAATTTTATCCAACCATAGATCTTGAATCTACATGATTTTCTAAGCAACTTTCATGTTGGAGACTTTCTCTAAATCATCCATCTTCAATCTTGTTCTTCAAGCTAAAGATTGAAGCTTTATCAGTGAAGTTTATTAATCTTCACTTTTCTTTTGATTTTCAAGGTTCTAAGCCATGTTTGATCCATGGTTTATCATGTTCAAGCTTGATTTACTAATAAATATATGTTTTGTTTTGCCTTTGAGAAGCCCTTAGTGGTGAAGGACTTGGAAAAAGAAGCAAAACAAGGAGTTTTTGAGGATCTTCAAGAGGTGAGAGGGAGATTCATCTCACCAACCAAGTATGGTGGTGAGAGATGGTTTGTGTATTTGATGGATGGTGAATCCATGTGAGGATTCATATCCATGGTCATGTAATAATTTGTGGGTGTTTATGTACTTTGATTATTTGCCTATGCTTGGTATGATTTGCATGATTTATTGCTTTGATTATGGCATGCTTGTGATATATATTTGAATATGTATATGTATGTCATGATTTGATGATGGAAAAGAAATTGATTTTTGGTTCCAAAGACCAAGAGGAATTTCGGCCAAGACACCTCAAAATAGGTGTTCATAAATTAATATTTTCATGAATGATAAAATTGGATGATTAGAAAAACAAGAAAAATAAACAAAGGGTTTGTTTTTCAAGAAATGATGTTCACAGTTTTGAGAAGAATTTTTATTGATTTATTTTGTGTAAAAACAAGAATGGAATTTAATGGAACTTAAGGACATTTTTGAATAAGAATATTTTAAGTATTTTACAAATCATGAGTTTTAAATGAAAAGAGCAATGAGTTGATGATTTTAAGGATTTGCAAAGAAAGTGAAAAATGAAAATGAACAAATGATTTGATTTCAAAGACTATGAATCTCACGGTTTTGTTAAAGAATTTTTAATGGTGTTGTTTGTGTAAAACCATATCAACTTAAAAGGAAAAGTATTTGATGGCTTCAATGGCCAAAGACTCCACGGTGTTTGGGAGATTGGAATAGTTTTGGTTTTATGAAACAAAGTGATTTCAAAGTGGAAACAAAGTGTTTGAACAAAATGATTTAGTACAAGGATTTTTGGAAAGGGAATTAGAGTGTTTTATCACTTGAGAAATAAAGTTTTCATATGTAAATGGATAAGAGAGGTTGAAAGTGTTTGAACCTTAATTTATTTTGAAAAGAATTGATTTTGGAATTGATTTGAGAAAAACAGAGAATATAATGGTGATTTAAAATTTACTAACGTAACACTCATCCTTTGGGTTTTGGAGTGCGTTAGGAAATTTTAAATGAGAAACATTGATTTAATTCAATGGAATTGTGAATTTGTGGAATTTGTTACAAAAAGAATTTTCTTGAGTAAGAAAATGTGAAAAATAATGTGAGTAGTCATATTATTTTGAGAAAGGTTGAAATGGAATTTTTGAAGGTTGAGAAATATTTTTCGTAATGGAATTATGGTGAAAAATGATTTACGTAACTTAAAAACGTGATTTTTAAGCTACGCGATTTGAAAAATGTTTAAATATTTCCACGCGATTTGAAAAATGTTAAAATATTTCTACGCAATTTGGAAAGCGTTTAAATATTTTTATACATTTGAGATATTGTTGAAAAATCGCTATGCGATTTATAAATGGTGGAATTTTTTTACGTGATTGAGAAAATGTTGAAAAATCACTACATGATTTGAAAATGCAACCGAAATGTTGTAAAATTGTGCAAATGTAACAGAAATGTTACGCAATTGTGAAAACATGACGAAAGTGTTTTGTGACTATAAAAACACGATAATATGATTTTGCTATTGAAAATACAGTATAATTACTGTTGGACCAGTGTGTGGACCCTGATTATGGATTATGAAATTAAACTGAGAATGGGCCAATGTGTGGACCCTGAATATGAAATGATGAATTTTGCCTGTGATTGGCATTGGTGCATTGAACATGCATTGGAAATGGTGAATTTTGCCTGTGATTGGCATTGGTACATTGAATATACATTGGAACAACAAGCATTGTGGCATATGAGGAAATTGAACAAAATTGCATTGAGATATTTGTGCATTGAACAAAAATTTGATAGCTGATGCTATTGTGACCCTTGTGGTTGAAGAGGGAATGAGAATTGATAGTGAGGTTTATGATGGACCTTGGGGGCATAAAGGCGTGGCGGTCGACCAGTGGATATCTGTTTGTGGGCTAAGGCTGGACCATATGCCACTTGGTGATGCAGTCCGTTGCAACCCATTGACGATACCCGACAATAACACGATTCTTTTCAACGACTGGAAGATTGTCTTTGGGCTAAGGCTGACAATTAACAGAGCATTCTTCTTGAAATTGTGAAAACCTCCATGGAGTAGGACATTGAGTCTACATGCATAACATATGCATAAATCTGAATATCTATATCTGCATGATATAATAATTGAGGAATATTGGATGATGATGATGATAATCATGTTGATGACATTATTGTGATTATTATGTGATGATAATAATGTTAATGGCATGATGGTGATAGTTGATTAATGTTGAGTGCATTACTGGAATTATGGTATGATATATCTATATGATATGCTGGTTGTGTTATCTCTATGCTACCATGTTGGTATTGGCGTAGGTGATCTCACCTCTTTGTTATATTATGTTGTTGTGCTTGTATTGGTAAAAATTATATAATAGATGAAACGAGTTGTCTTAAACATACGGGTGATAAATACTCTGAGATCGGAGACAACATCAGAGAATGACCATTCCAGATTCGATAGTGTGAAGGGTTGACAAGGAACAGATGTCTGATGCATCAAGATGGATACAAGAAGAAATAAGTATATTAAGTTTTCTCGTTAGTGTTGTACCGTGCTATTAAGTAGGACCCGTGATGGGGTTTGCTACTGTTAAAAAAAAGTCTGTTAGTTTTATATTTCTCTTTAAATTGTTAAATATTAATTAGTGTCAATATTGTATATTAGTAATACTTATGGATTTCAGGAAGTTTATATTTCTGTAATAAAAAATTTTAAAACTCACCCTTTTATAACTCAAACCTTTTATGAAATCATTTTCAGATTGGGAGTTGGTAGATAGGAATGTGATGCCTTAAGGAGGGTGTTACAGAGCAGGTCACTCAGAAGGTCACTCTTATGGAGAAGAAGAAAAGAACCAAAAATGGATATTCCTTGAGTAACCCCCAATCTAAGGTAAATTTGAGCTGCAATGGTTTATGTGTGGCTTTATGAATTGTAATGTAGCTTTTGTGTATTTTCTCAACATTTTGCTATAGTACTATATAATATACTATATGTATGTTATAACCAAAATTGGTTCATCTTATTAATTTAATTACTTTGGTCTCATTTTGTCAATTATTATAGGATACAACAAAAGCCAAAAATAAGATACAGAGGAAGAGCAACAATGGTGGGCTATAACTTGTGTGTTGTGTAACTTGTGTTTACAGATTCTAACACTACAAGAAATTTGCAATTTAGCGACAGAATTTTGCGAGGGAAAATTTCCCTCGCTAATTAGCGAGGGAATAGCGAGGAATTAGCGAGGGAAATTTGAGTCCTCGCTAAATTTCAGAAATAAGTTTGAGGGAAAAATAGCGAGCTAATAGCTAGGGAATTAGCGAGGGAAATGTTCCTCGCAAAAATTAGCGAGGGGATTGCGAGGGATAATTTCCTTCGCAAAAATTAGCGAGGGAATTGCGAGTGATAATTTTCCTCGCTAATTTTAGCGAAGGAATTGTGCGGGATATTTTCCCTCGCTAAAAATAGGGAGAGAATTGTGAGGAAAAGTTCCACTCGCTAAACTGATAAAATTTTAACGAGGGATATTTCTCTCACAAAGCCCTTGCAAAACTTGATAAATAAATAAATTAAAATATTTTAATATATTCTATCTGCATCCCACTTTCATATTCCCTCTCATTCACACTCACCATCACTTTCAGATTCCCTCTCACTCTCTCTTGTGCTCTCCCTCCCTCTCACTCACACTCACCCTCACTTTCATATTCCCTCTCACTCACACTCACCCTCACCCTCACCCTCACTTTCATCTCCCTCTCAGTCTCACTGCAGCAGAACCCCCCCTCTCACTTGCACTCTCGCTCTCACTCTCGTTGCTGCCTCCTTCTTGACCAAAACCCAGATCTGCGACGCACCACGCTCAGGTATGCTTTGCTCTCCCTTTTCTTCTTTTTGTCTCTGTAATTTGTAACCTTAGCCCTGTTTTCTCAACCCCAAAGATCACCCAAAGTAGTTCTGCGACACCTGAATATAATATTTATGTGTGTGTTTTACTTAAAAAAAAGGTTATTTTGTAAATGGTTATTCGAGTTGAAAAGCATGTTCGCCCAGAAAATGAGGGGAAAAAGGCATGGAGGCAAGAGATTTCACAAAAAAAACCAGAGCTTGTCAGCAATTAATTAGGAAACTAAGTAAAATGATAAGCAATTGTGTGGAAATTATAACGGCAAAAACCACAATAAATCATACAGGAAAATAATGCACTTGGCTTGAATGGGAGAGACGAGACAAAAGGGGGATCTACGAAGACCTGAGAGTAGAGCAAGTGCCATATTCACCCATTTAATATTAATATAATATAGGTTCCCCCATTGAAGAGCAATATTATTATTATATGGGTGACTTTTGTTTTATTTAGTAATTAGCAGCTTATGATTTTTTTTCTGTTGTATTTCTTACTTTTTAATGTTTTTCAGAGTTTAATTCTTATCCTAATTTTTTAGAAAGTGTCGGTTCTCCATATCATATTCATATTTAGGAACATGCTTGCTAGAAGATATGCATAAGTCAACGAGAAGAAATTTACAAGAAAAGATGGAGCCTCCACCCAACTTTTGTCTTATTAATATTTTTATGATTATTGTATTTGCACTACAGTTTCTTTTACATAGATATTTTGCTATAATATTCGTGTTCTACCAGAAATTCCGGTCAGAACAATCCCAAGCCTTCGTCTACATCAAGAAGACAAACTGGCCTATTCACAAATAATATATATTTTACCATTTTGCATATTTGAAAACTATTTATCTTGGAAACAGTCTTAAGCTAATTGAATCTTGTCTAATACACTTCCCCTAATAATCATAACATGTATGGTTCTTGGAAAAGTGAACAGATGGATATTGGAGATGCCAAGATGTTTCTAGATAGATGCTATTTGAGATTATTTTCTAACATGAAGCAGTAAGTTTCTACTGTTTGGATGAAATCCTATTGCCCCATTATCTACACAATCTTCTGCTACTCTAATGATACAAGAACATGAGCTCTATCACTAAGGTACTGGAAATGGTATAAAATTATTATAGCACAGATCTCAACATCAATCATATAAACATCCACTTCCAAACTTCATTGCAGGCTCAAAGTTACAGTTTAGTCACTACCTAAATTAGTTAATTAGTTATGATATTTTATCTTCTAATATATATATATATATATATATATATATATATATATATATATATATATATATATATATATATAGAGAGAGAGAGAGAGAGAGAGAGAGAGGGGATCGGCTTACACCAGTGTAAGTCTTTTTTGACTTACACTCATTTTCAACCGTTAGATTCACTTTCATCTAATGGTTGAGATTATTTCATTAAAAGTAACCATTAGATGAAAGTAGATCTAACAGCTAAAAATGAGTGTAAGTCAAAAAAACTTACACTTGGTATAAGTTGATCCTCTCTCATATATATATATATATATATATATATGAAAAAGTCACCATACAATACAAATACAATGGAGTTTAATTCACTTTTGGAACATGCTTGCTAGCTCTTGCCACACAACAAAACAAATTTTTCTTTACAACTTAATCTGTTTAGCCCTTTCTTGTCTTCACACAGTTCTGCCTTTTCTGTTCCACTAATTTCAATTTGATTTATAACATTTTATGATATTTTAAAAGCAGGGCATATCTTTCTAGTGTATATTAGAATGTTTAGCACTACACTATATATATGAAAGCACAAATAAATCTTATTCGTGAGAGATTAAAAGAATCAGAATACAATGTATGCAGTACTATCCTATATTCCCCCTATTATAAAGAGTTCCTTGATGGGTACACTGTTGGTTCTGCTCTTGTTTACCTATATCTGTGGAGACTAGGCATGGAGTCATATAAGATTGTCCTTTTTCGCCCAACTTCTCAAGTTTACATTGTGTAAATTGTTCTTTTTAAGTTTAGTGCATAGATCTGCTAAAGAGTTGAAATGTTCTATCCTTTCAGAAGCCTGCGCTGGTATTCAAGTAGAAGTATTATTTTTTCTGTATAGAAAGTGGACTTAAACATTTGATCCAGTTTTTGGACCTTATTAATGGTTTTAAATGAGTGTTTTTGGCAATAAGGATGTTATCTTCTCAGGCATTGACCTCCCTCTGATAATGGCACCTGTCTGCCTATTATATGTTCAAGATATGCATACTATGGTGACTAGTTTTCTGACCTTGTATTGTGACTATTTTATGTATTTTAAGTTACTATTGTAAAATGGTTTCTGAAGCAGATAATTGGTAGCCTGAAGGTTGATCGTTGTTTGTTGATTTTGTGCTGTAAAGACATTGACCACTATATACCTAATTCAATTTGTTGTAGCCTCATTTACATGATTGGTTCATCTGGTTCTTAGAAATGTTTGCATTGATATACTGAAAATTAATTGTTGATGCCCTATTTAGTGTTTGCCAAGGGTTGGGTTTTTTTTCCTTCGAAACAAACTTGATTCCTTCCCTTCCAAATTGCCCACAGTAATCAGCAATCATAGAGGCACCTTGCAGAAAGAACTAACCTTTTTCTTTTAAGGCTTGGAATTTAGTCCAAAGCCACTCATCAAACCTATTGATGCTTTACTGTTTTGGGATTTATGGTAGTTGAAAGGCATACCAAATAGGCTCTATCTAGTCACACCTCAATATGGTATGCTCTATGGTTTCTGGTTCCCTCCAGCATATTCAGCTTACTTGTGATTGAGCTAAGTGCCTTGTTAAAATGTTTGCTCTCACCAATATGGCATTGTCACATTAATCCCTACTTGTCCCTTCTTTTAGTCAAGGCTATATTCACTTCTTCCGCAGTCTGAAAGGATTGCATTAAATTCCAAGATATTTTTTTTAATACTAAATATATTAAAATTATTTTTCTTGCATGGTGAATAGCTACTAGAGTTCATGTCCAAAATCCCTCTTGTACTTACTTATGGAGAGCTTGTTGATCTTACGTTTACTTGTGCTGATTTTGTTGCAGCCATGTATGTAGGAATTGCACGAGAGCTGGTTATGTCCTTCTTCCTCTGAACACTGCCTCCTTTGAGGAAAAGACTTTCTTGAAGCAAATTTTCCATCAACTCTAAAGAAGCTGTTTCTTTTGGTATATTGGCTGCTTAAGTTTTAAGAATATATTGTACTCTTAAGAAGAATGTACAATGGCATTTGTTCAGAAATTTTGGTGAAAATTTATTCTTTTGTCCTTGATCTAATATTTTTTGTCTATGAAGTTGAATCTAGCTTTGAATAAAACTGAAAAACCAAATTTTTCTTCATTCTAAGATTTTCCTCTATGCGATTTGTGTTTCACGTGTACCTGTAATTCTATCACTATGTTTTACTCTATAGTTCTTATTTCTATCACTGTTACAATATTATTGTACACTAGAAATCGTGGATATTAATGTTGTGTGTTTCAGAGTTGTTTATACCATATGGTATATTGATGGATTTCATTCTGGGCTGCCTTGGTTCTTTTTGCTTTTGTTCTTGGCTATTCTTAATTGTTTTCCCCCCTATGACCCGCACCTTCAAAATAATAATAATAAAATGTTACCAAGTTTTATAGCCAAAAGAGATTTTGTGCTGTTGAGGGCAGTTAGAAGCATTAAATGCCCAACAACTTAGTTTTATAGCCAAAAGAGATTTTGTGCCGTTGAGGGCAGTTAGAAGCATTAAATGCTCTACAATAGAGCCGTTGTTCGTGTGTTCTGATCTCGCAGTTAACCGGCTAGGAAGTATTCCTAATCGGTTAGACATTTAAGATTGGTCTCCATCTTTATCAGATAACTAGTTAGCCAAAGAGCCTAATCGGTTAGGCTTCATTAGAAACCTTTTTACGTGTGTTTTAAAAGCACACTAACTGGTTAGCTTAACTTCCTAATCGGTTAGGCTTCCTTTTGAAACAGAATTTGTTTCTTAAAAACGTACATACTAACTGGTTAGGCCAAGTACCTAATCGGTTAGGCTTTTTGAACTTTAGCCACTGACTTTGAAAATAACTAATTAGTTGGGCATATTAATCGGTTAGGATCTTTTAAAAGAGAGAAGGCAATGCTTCTATTTTCACAAATAACCGATTACTTCTATTGCCTAATCGGTTAGGCAATTTAAAACCAAATTGTCGCGTTTCTATTTTAGCACCTAACCAGTTAGATGAATAGTGATAACCAGTTATTGATTGATCAAGAAAAGAGAGTTTTTAAAGGTTTATGCAACCAAAATTTCCCAAATCATTTTTAATCTTTCTAAAAACTATGTTGCCCAAACCATAACACATTTTCACAACTGTAACACAAGATTTTGCAAACCATTTAGAAAAACCTATAAGTGATCTTAGTGTGAATCCCAAAATACCTTTACACAAGATCTAAGGACCTATATGCTAAACTTGAGTCCCTTGGTACTTGATCTTCGCATTTTCGTTTCCTTTCTTGTTTGTTGTCATCAAAACCATCGCTTATGTCAATACCAATCACATAAAACAAAAACAAAAACAAAAATACGAAGCAAATGTTTATAACAGCCAGCTGCCAGCGGCTACAAAATACAAGGGAAAGATTGATCAATGACAGAATGCACAGAATTAGAAAATTTAGATGCAGAATCACTAGTATGATAACTATGTGTAGAATCACTAGAAACAACAAAATATACACTATTTCCTACATGCTCATCAAGTGTAGAATCAATCCTATTAAACCTATGTAGGGAATGAAAAATCTTATCTATCTCAGGATCAAAATGATGCAATATACCAGGGTTGGACTTCATCATGCAACATTGAAAACTCAAAAACACAAAACAAACAAAATTGACTTACTAACACTAAAAATACACCAAAATAAATCTAATTGACCTATCAAATGATTTTTAAAAAATATGGGACCACCACAGAATGAAAACTATGATTTTTTAGAAAATTACCATGGAAAGAAAATATTTCAAAAATTGAAAAAGTAGTATAAACGATAGAATTTGGCTTAAAAATGAGTGCCCTTTAGCTTTTACTAAAGCCTTGCTTAAAATGCCATTTTCCTTCAAGGAAACAAGTTTCAGCTCAATCTAAGATTAGGCCCTTTTTCCAAAAATTACAAAATTACCCAAAAACCTTACCAAATGATAAAAATTGGCTAAAATCTGAGTACCTGATCCTAAGGATCATTTTGCTCCAAATGATGTTTTACCCTTGGAGACCAAGTTTCATCTCAATCAAAGCTAGCAGTGTGTGAAATAGTGGTAGGCAGCTAGGAACACGTCTAAAATGAATGAATGACACTCACAATGAGGTATTGCAATGCAATTGGAAAAAAGATCAACAAAAGGATGGTTAACAGCAGCAAAAACTAATGGAGGATTGCATGTGTGTGTTTCGTCGCTATTTGTGGGCTTTAGATGTCTCATATTTCTTCTTAAACTTCCTAAAGGAGATATAGCCAAACTCTAAGTCAAAGACCACATTTTACGTATAAAACCCCCTATTGGAGGATGCTTGTGATAGGTAAATTCTGAAATTGAGACTGATTCATAGTGCTGCCCCTTAGTTTGATTGTGTCTCATGACAAAGCATGCACCATATGAAAGGATCATGCCATGGCTGAATAAGGGAGATCATCCTGACATGAAATAGAATAGTGTGGGTAAAATGAATATAGTCCTCGATTAGTGAAATTTCATGAAAATTTCATGTATCGTGGAAGCTCTTTACTAATGTATTGATTATGTGTATACCTATATATGTATCTATTGAATGGATTGTGTAATTGAAATGGTTGCATGTTTCTCGACTGAAGTAAATAGTGGTTTAGAAATTCTGTGTTGATATTACTGAGCACTCTCTAGTTGATAAAAATCTCATTTTTCCTTAACTCAAATGCATAAAACTCTCTCACCTTTATTTTTTGTAATTACTTGAGTTATTTGCTATATTGAGTATGACATAAAGACATTGGTATTTTAGAGGATTTGTCTAATTACTTTTGATATGTGTTTATCATATATTCTTCAATATGTGATTATAGGAGACAGAGTTAAAGCATCAAGTTTCTTACAAAGATCTCTATGCCAAAGTTCATAAGAAGAAAGATGGAAGTTATGTCTCTGAGCGCTCAAGGAACTTCATTGTAGGTGTCTTTATAATTTAAGTCATTTATATTTGTTAAGTTATTGATTTTTTAGCTAATATTTTTCTTGTTTTGTTATTTTATGAGTCATACGATGCAGCGATGTCAGAAAAATATGGAGAAAACTCTTCCATTCTTCCTATGGTTGACCCGCAGGTATGGTTGGATGTGGCGGGTCCCAACAAGAAGGGACGAGTGCATGGCATAGGTAACAACTTACACATTGGTATTAACAATAACACCATGCATGCTTCATCCTCGGAGGTTGTGGGTCCTTCTCACTCTACACCTTTGACACAGGGCATAACTGAAGCCGTAAATACAGCCGTAAGTGCAGCAGTGGCAACAATAATGACTTCCTTTGTCCAGACTCAACTAGTCCCAATGTTTGCACCCTTCCTATCTACGATCCAATCAGCAAATGTTGCTCCACAAGCACCATTGCAAGGTGAAGTAACTGGGGAGGGTCAAGAGGATGATGATTATAAAGACGAAGCAAACTTAGATTGATTGCATGTTCTATTTATTCTTGTTTTGTATGACATTATATGAAATTTTGAACTTACATAACTTATATAATAACTTTGAGTAATTAGTAGATTTATTTTGGATTTGTATTTTGTTGCTTTTTATTATTTGCTGGATAATCTTGATTGAAAAGATTTACAGGTATATTGGATATTAAAAACTAAGTCTTTTACATTTAAATTGAAAAAAAAAACTAATTTGCGAGGGATTAACAACGGAATAGCGAGGAAAATATATAACGTAACTTGCGAGGGATCAACGAGGGAATAGCAAGGGAAATCAGCGAGGGATTAGCGAGAGAATAGCGAGGGAACTCAGCGAGGGATTAGCGAGGGATTTTGATTGTAATAGATTTAAAATTGGTGCGTATATTCTTCATATAGTGACGGAATAGCGATAGAATTTCCCTCGCAAATTTGGGAGGAAATACAGTCGCCAGCAATTTTAAATTTTGCAAGGGATTAGCGAGGGAATACGTGCCCTCACTAATTAGCGACAAAAAAAAAATCGACGAACATTTCCCTCGCTAATTCCTCGCAAATTTTTTTTGCGAGGGATTAGCGAGGGAAATTTCCCTTGCTAATTTATTGATTTCTTATAGTGTAAAGAAATTAGCAGTGGATGTTCTATGGCTAACAATCCCTCACAACTTCTTCCATCAGGTTTACCCTCTTCTGATCTCATTCTTTGTTTGATTTTATTTTATTTTATATAATTGGACAACAATAAATATTGTGTTTGAAAATATTCAGAGTTGATTGACCACTGTATTGGGTAAAAAATATGGGTGATAATGAAAGGCGACATAGAGCTTGTTGGTTCTCTCAGAGGCTTTGATGTCTATGTCAACATGGTTCTTGAAGATGTTACTGAATAGTAAGACCTGCACTCACTTATTAAGTCTTTACGCACAATATAATGCCATTCTTCCCAATGATTTATTATTGGATTATTTGCATTTTTGTGTTTTCTATATAAAACGTTTGAGTATGTGTTTGTTTGATAGGATGTTTGTAAAAAGAAACAGAAGATATTTTAAGCTTTACTATAATGCATAAGGTATCAGCTAACAGGAAACTCCTTTAGTATATTGGATGGTTTCATTAAACACTGAGAGGTCAAAAATCTCCCTTTAATCGCTATAACTTTTCTATCACCTTAATTGTTTATTTTTAGATCCAACTTTTAAAGGAATTTATATTACTTGATTCTCAATTGTTATGGTGTTGAGTGTTTATCTAACCAATCCCAAACTGTTTGCAGATCATTTGACACTTGTCCCTTCCATAATACAATTTACAAATAATCTATGACATCACAACTATTTTTTTTCACTATGTTTTTTTCACGAAGTCCTTATCCATAAATCTTTCATGTGGTAGGATATTTTTCATGTCTTCAGTGCATTAAACACTCAGCCATGTCCTTAGTTGGTGGCCAAAACTGTGACAGTGTAATAAACTAGCTACAATGAATTTAGGCTACTTATTTATCATGGTTTACATAGCAAACCATAGATGACATTAACTGCACTTATCCATAGAAATGGAACTCATAAAATGATAAAAGTAGTACTAACATGGAAGAAGAAAATATCATAATATGATAAAAGTAGTACTAATATGGAAGGAGAAAATATCATAATATGATAAAAGTAATACTAGATCAAAATTCAGAATCAAGGAGAAAATAAGATATAATCAAGGAACAAGGAAGAATATCAAAGTGCACAGTAGAGTAGAGATATTTCTTGGAATAGCTCTAATACCATCACAAATTTCTGAATTGAACTAAATTGTATTGAATGAAAGTTAAAACTGTACACTACCTATCTCACCATATATATACATTATCATATGAGAGTTGACAATAGAAGAACAAACTAACTATCTACCAGTAACTAAAATGAATCACACGGATCATATGTGTAATTATAACTTACAATCTGACTCATCTGACTATCTTTGATGTGGTTGCCAAGTAAGCAAATTAATAACTAACAAGTTCACATGCATTGAGGTATTATTGTCATAATAGGAACCATTGTTATGGGCAAATCCATTTAATTCAAGCTTTAGTAGCATCCTAAAAAACTCCCTGCATACAACAACTTGACCCCCTTCTAATAGCGCCATGCACTTTAAACTTAACCCAACCATCCCTAGGAAAGCTCCGGCTAATCAGGTGCTAAATCCAGACATGGCTATGCTTCAATACATGTATTGGAAAGATATTCCAATATATCTTCATTTGGGACTATTTTAAAATCAAACTTCAAGAAAGTGTTTGGCAACTTTTGAAATCAATTTAGAATGGTACACGATAAAATCGGTTATATATATAAAAGCCCATATAAAAACAAACGTATTCAAAATCAAACTTAGTTTGGTACAAAACTAATTTAAAACTGGTTGTGATATAAATATTGTTTGGCTTAAATTTAGTTTGATAGTGAACAAGTGTCAATAATTAAACATCTAATTTTAGAACTATAAGCACCGATTACCATTGTCAAAAGGTGTTGTGTAGGTTTCACGAGTTAAGAGAATGAGTAAGAGAGTGACCGAAGGCGGAGGTTTGGAGGGTACAATGAATTAGTACAATGAAACAACACAAAAATATACAAAGTCTCCATCTCCAAATATCTCAATTCCATTGTCTTGAAAAAACTAACCAATTCAAATCAAAACAATGAAATGAAGGAAAACAATTTGGAAGTGTGCTTTCACTAGAAGATGATTTTGACGATGGACTACCAAAGGAAATGTAGAATGATTTAAGAAGCCTATGTATCAAGAGAACAAACTTAGAAAATGGATTGTGTGTCATGAACTCCATTTTTCTTACTTGTTGCCCAACAAACCCAAAATGGAAATAATAGAGTAAGTTTCGACATTCAAGGAAAAACCTACACCTTCCCCAATGATCAAACAAACCAATGACTTGTTATAAAGCAGAAAGCAAAACAGAGCCAAAACAAGAATATGCATCATATCCAAGAAAATTAGACTACAACTACCAAGATCTTCAAAGACTTCAAATTTAAGAACCCATTAAAGAAGTAAAGATGATAACGCACAAGAAGAGACCAACTCATCTTACAGTAGTTTATGTTAATTTAAATTTAACTTTTAACCTTACACCCTCCAATTATTGCCTCATCTCATGCGTCTTTTGACATGAGACTAGACTAACCCAATCCCAATTTTTTCACTAGCACAACATGCATAGATAACAAGTCACCTTAGGAGAAGAGACCCTTAATCTAATAGTTGATTTGGAGACATCTCCTGAAGTAATGAGAATTTTGTCAAGACTCGAGAGCATCCCAAATTCTCAATTGATTCAGTTATTCACAACAACAAAAAAAATGGAAGCTTCAATGTTCAAAAGAAACAACACAAAGATCACCAAAGTCTATGGGGAACAAAAATTACGCATTTAGAAAATATCAAACAAACAGACACACAATTATATGAAAGAATAGTAAATGCAATCAAGCATCCATATAAAAAAATAAAATTTAGCTATAATTATTATTCTCCAGAATATTTAAAACTAAGTGCACGAGACGAGACAATGAGCAAACTAAGAACTCCTTCAATAATATATAACAAGCTTGCTCATCAATCTTTGAATAAAATCAAACCCAGATTCCTTACTTAAGAAAGGGTTCACCTAAATTCCAGAATGTTCAATATTTGATCAAAATGAAGAAAAAACAAAAAAAAAGAAAAATGAAGATGATTCCTAGTGGAAAGAAAAAAGAAAAGAAAAAGGAAAGAAAGGTGTAGCACTCACAATTGAGAAGTGAAAATGAGAGGGTAAAGGCGTCAATGTTGAAAGAAGATGTTTTGCTTCTTCCTTTTACCTGGGTTCGTAGAGGAGAGAGAGAGAGAGGCCCTAGCCATGACAAAAATTACAAATTAGAAATCCGAAGGTGTATTTATGTAAAACTACCAAAAACACTCACCAAAAAAATGTGTAGAGAATATAAAATGCTTTAGTCAGTCTAATACATTGAGTTTGTCTTTCCAAAATATATAATTAAACTGGTAAAAGAATAAATCATTTCCCAAAAAATCAAACAGCAAAGAGACACCAGCTAATGCCATAAAATACAATACAAATAAAGTGTATTCTTTAAAGCTATTCTCGAAGGAGAAAATCCTAATGAAATTGTTCACAATAGGGACAACCTAAGCATTAAACAGGGGAGTATCAAAAGAGAACATGTAATAGCAAGTAAACTTGAATGATAAGATAGGTTTTGTTGCATCTTCAAAGCTTACCAACATATTTTTTTAATTTACAATATTATGAAAAGCATAGGAAGAAAAAAAAGTGTGTTCTTTATTTCAAAACAAATTATTCAATCCCCAAATTTAAGCGCACACTCTCATAGAGGATCCCCAAATTTCCTAAACCAATCATTAATTTGACCATACCCCAAACCCACTACCCCACGCCTCTACCCCTAAGTAAAAAAGCTTCGCAACCCAAACCTAAACCCAAACCCCATGTCGATGCCCCAAAAATCCATTGGGAGTGATTTAAGTGTAAGAGTCACCATACCTGAACCAAACGACGAACCAAGAGCCAGCTAAGCGACGTCACCAAACGATGACCAAGGGTGACACCAAACAGTGACCAAGGCGTCATGAGCCACGAGCTAGACAAAGAGAAGAAGATGTTGATCAAAAGAGAAAGTAGGCACTGTGTGATATTTTCTTCAAACTAAGACACTTTCAATCTTGGGCATCGAGAGATTGGATTAGAGGGAATGAGAAATTTGCGCAGTTTGGGAAATTTAGGAGTTAGAGGGAATGAGAATGAAGGGAAACTTCAGCGCCCAAATTTTTTTCCCTTGCATACAGCGACAGTTCAATAAAAACAGCCTGGAATCGCCACATAACTGCCATAAAATTTTATAACTACAGTTATTATGAGAACTGCTGTAGTAGCTGCCATTATATAGTTAACGACGGTAGTTAACAGTAACTATTGTAGTATACCAGCCGCGGGTTGATAGATTCTGTGTAGTGATACCAGGCTTATTCATCTTCTTAGGTAACTTATGACTCATAGTATAAGCTTACTTGTGCATAACCTGACTTGAGCGTTGAAGTCCTTTTGCTGGTAACAACCCTCCAGTTTAATACACTCTGCTACTGCTACGCAAGGAGGAAACCACTATGACATGCCTATCTCAGGTACACCTCTGAATCCACTTCAGAACATTGGCGCCGTCTGTGAAAATGATAAACTTTTATTCTCACTTAATCATGGTAAACACGAGACAGAACTCAAAAAAGGGAGAGGTTGTGCAAACCGCTACGGCCTGAAAGCGAGGACCAATTACGCAACCTCCACCTCACCCTGTCCCACCGCCAGCTGTTCTGACCCCCACTGCGAGGAACTAGGCACCTGACCTTGAATCTCTATGCAATGGGCACAAAACTTCGATTTTGAATGAAAGCCCACACCCATTGCGCATGGTTTCCACGAGGGATAGGCTTGGTAACTGCATACAAGAAGTCAATCCTGTAACACCCTAAATTTTCTAACTATTTGACAGTAATAATAGAATTCTACTGTTTAGTAATTTCTGTGTACTGTAAAATTATTTTGAGTATTCCGTGAATACATTTGATCGTTTTGTGTGATTTACTCCGTGTTAAGAAAATAATAATTTTCAGGCCGGGGAAAATCTTATGTATTTTAATTATTACTGTTAAGTCTTAATTATTTTACATAATCTGATTTGATTTTCGTAAGTTTTATAATTTTTATGATTTTGTGGATGATTATGAAATTTTTATATTTCTCTGATTATTTTAATATTATCCATGGGCAGTCTGTGGGCCCAGGTGGGTCCGAAAAAGTGAATTTTTTTGCAGCCGGAAAATTTGTACTGTTGAGACGAAGACGGGGAATCTTACTAAACCTGAATCCGGAAACAGTTTTCAAAATTTTCTTTTACTATGTTTTGTATTGTATTTAATTATCGGGTGATAAAAACTACAGTTAATTGTGTCCGTAGGGTAATAGCAGATAAAAATAAATATTATGCTTCTTAGTCAACATTAGTGGTTATGACAACTTTATGATGGACCAATAGGAAGCAAGCTTAATGTTGAAGCCTTTGGATATCCACCATTGATTTACTCAAGGGTGGAGATTGGTCTTACAAAGTGGCAAGGACTCTTTATGACCATTGGATGGAAAGTATGAAGAGGTGATCTTGACCCTTCATTTTGGAGATACATCTAATGGCTAGGATTTCAAGGAGGAAAGATCTAATGGCCTAGATTTAGTCTTATAATCTAGAGGCTATAATTAGAATCTACATTAATACTAACCATTGATCTAATCAATGGCTAATAATGCTCAAAATGGTGGCTAGTGAAATTGGTCACTCATTGAGTGTACAAGGAGGGGGGCGATTTTGTGATGGCTTAAGGCCATAGCAAAGTTTGAAGACACAATTATTACTCATCTTGATTATTCCAAAAAGCTAAGCTCATCAAACTTTTCTCTCCATTTCTCTTCTTCTCTAGCTCATGGCCAAGACCCTTAGAGCACACCATCACTCTTCAAAAATTTTAAACAACCTTACTTCTTGAATCCATACCTTAATCTAAGACACTTTGTGGTTTAGGCCAAGTTCTAAATCCATCATCTTCAAGGACTTTCTTCAAGAGCAAAGTTCAAGGGGTTTTAAGGTGAAGTATAACGAAACTTCACATCTTATCTTTTTTTCATGTTCTAAACCATGTTTGATCCATGGTTTTCCTTGTTCAAGCTTAATATGCTAATAAACTTGTGTTTTATTTTGTGTTTAAGAAGCTTTTGGTGGTGAATCACTTACTCAAGGAGCAAAGCAAGGAGCTTTTGAGGTTCTTCAAGAAGTAAGAGGGAGATCTATCTCACCAACCAAGTATGGTGGTGAGAGATGAATCTTGTATTTGATGGATGGTGAATCCATGTGAGGATTCATATCCATGGTTGTGTAATAATTTGTGGGTGTTTATGTGGTTTAAGTGCTTTGCATGATTTATTTGTGCTTGCATGTTAGTATAATTTTTATGGCTTTTATGGTATGCTTGAAATATAATATGTTGATTTTATGTTATGTATGCCATAATAATTGTTGGAAAGGAAAATAATTTTTGGTTCTAATGACCATGAGGATTTCGGCCTCAACACCTCAAAATAGGTGTTTACAAATTAATATTTTCATAAATAGTAAAATTAGATGTTTAGAAGAGCAAGGAAAATGAACAAATGGTTTGGTTTTAAAGAACAAGAGTTTCATGGTTTTTGGAGGAATTTTAATGGTTTTGTTTGTGTACAAACATGAATGGAACTTAGTTGATTTAGAAGAAAAAATATATGATGGTTTCAATGGCCATCATGCCCACAGTTTTTGAAGGCTTGTAATGCCTTGGTTTTATGAAACAAAATGATTTCAAAGTGGAAATGTAATTGATTTAGTATAAGGATTAAAGAAATGGAAACAAAGTGTTTTGTCACTTCAAAAATGGAATTTTCGTATATGAATGGAAAAGAGAGGTTGAAAGTGTTTGAACCGCAATTTATTTTAAAGAGGGTTGATTTTTAGAATTGATTTAGAATTATAAATAATACGTTAATAACTTAAAATTTGCTAACGTATAACTCATCCTTTGGGTTTTGGAGTGCGTTAGGAAATTTCAAGTTAGAAACATTGATTTAAATCAATGGAAAGGTGATTTTGTGGAATATATTGTGGAAAGGATTTCTTAAAGGAGAAAATGTGGAAAATGACATTAATTTTTGGAAAGTCCAAAATGATGTTTGGAATATTGAAGAATACTTTACGTAGTTGAAAAATGATAGAAAAATGAGTTATGCGACTTGAAAATATGATTTTTAAGTTACACAACTTTGAAAACGATGGAAAATCGCTATGCGATTTGAAAAACATGTAAATATTTTTACGCAATTGAGAAAACATTGAAAAATGGTTATGAGATTTGAAAACGTAACAAAAGTGTTACGCGATTATGAAAACGCGTTAAAAATTATACATGATTGAAAATACAGTAAAAATACTGTAAAGAATGATGTACTGGATGGGAACCTTTTTAATGATGAAATTGTGATATGCGTTGAGGCATATGATGAAACTGAGATATGCATTGAGGCATATGATGAAATTGAACAGAACTTGCATTTAGATATTCGTGCATTGAACGGAATATAGCTGATATCTATTATGGCCCTTGTGGTTGAAGAGAGAATGAGAATTGAAAAGTGAGATCTATGATGGATCTTGGGGGCGTCAAGGCACGACGGTCGATCCAGTGGGCAGTGGCAAGTACCCTGTGCCCCTTGGCGATGCAGTCCATTGTAACGCATTGACGATATCCGACAAGAACACAATTGTTTTCGAAGACTGGAGATTGTCTGTGGGCTAAGACTGGACAATTAACCAGAGTATTCTTATCAAAATTGTGAAAAACCTCCATGGAGTAGGAAATTGAGTCTATATGCACTCGCATAATCTGAATATCTATATCTGTGTGATTAATTGAGGAATATTGGATGATTTTGATGGCATTATGGTAATTATCGTGTGATTATACAATGAATTGTGGAATATTTGGATAATGTTGAGAGCATTATCGTAATTATTGTTTATGATAATTGAATTGTTGAATATTTGGAGAATGTTGAGGGCATGATTATAATTACTATTTATTACGTCTATTGTGATGATAAATAATGATGAGGGCATGATTATAATTATGGTATGATATACCTGTATGGTGTGCTGTTTGTGTTATCTCCATGTTACCATGTTGGTATTGGCATAGGTGATCTCTCCTCTTTGTTATATTGTTTTATTGTGCTTGTATTGTTAAAATTGTATAGTTGATGGAACGTATTTCTTAGACTTGACTGGAAGCAAATATTCTGAGTTCGGTGACAACATCGAAGAGTGACCATCCCAGATTCGATGGTGTACAGATTTGAGGAGGAACAGATACATGACACATCAAGATGGATATAAGACGGAATAAGTATGTTGAGTTTTATCGATGATACCAACTAATGTAACATCCTCCGTAGGGCATCACATTTCTTACTACAAGCTCATAATCTGAAAAAGATTTCATAAAAGGTTTGAGTTATAAAACATGAGTTTTAAAATTTCTTTTCGCGGAAACATAAACTTACTGAAATTTATAGGTAATACCGAAAAATAGATTTAAACTAATGAATATATATTATTGATATCACATAATATTTAATAATTATTTAGGAAACATAACACTTACAGACTCAATTTTAAACAGTAGCAAACCTCATAGCGGATAGTTTAAGTCTTTTGGGGTTTGTAGTTAGGTCTATTTTTGCTTGTGTTGTGTTCTTTGGGTTTTTGATTTTCGAAAGGAAACAATTTTGTTTGAAATGGTTACATCTGGTTTCCATTGTATTTTGATTCGTCCATCTTTGAAGAAAGGAAATGGTTCGTGGTAGACGTACGCGTGTGGAAGCGGAACGCGACACTAATAATACTGTTGCAACTATGGGAGCAATGCGGAGGACAATTGATGTGATAGTACAATAGGAACAGAGGATCGCTGAATAGCGAGAACTAGAAGTTGAGGTTCAGGATCTGATAAAAGAGAATCAGTCTTGGAATATAAGACCTTGTAACCTTGGAATCTGGGCATTCCAAAGGAGGAATGATAGGAAGGTAAATCAATTTCAGCATAAAATGTATTTACGATCATTGGGAAATTAGCAGAAGCAGCAAATGTGTGGAGGAAGTGCTTGTAGTAGTAAACCCAGTTGGACCGTGATGTCTTTACTGTTATGTAAGAAATTTGGAAATGGGCACTTAACGAAGGATTGTACATCTAAGGAAATAATTTGTTTCAAGTGCGAAAAGCCTGCACACATTTTCAAAGATTGTGTTCCACCGAAAAACGAAGTCTTCTATTAGTAACAGGTAGTAGGGAGAGTGTTCCGAGCTGAAGACCTAAACAAGGGAGACTATGCCACAGAAGGTGATAATTTAACTATACTGTATATTTCTGGAGGCAACCCATTCTTTATGGCATATGATTGTGTGGATCAATTATATGTTAGAGTTATTTATGTCTTCGTTATCTTCTAACTTGTTTATTTATGTTTCTATTACTAGCCTATTGTGCTACTCAAGTTATTCAAATTATCCTATTGTTGTTATAGATTAAATTTTTGTGTTAGTTTGATATGTTTATCTCTTTCATAAACAGACGTGATCTTTGAAACGAATTGGTTATCTTCCAACCATATCCTGTAGATTATTTAAGTAAAATTTTCGTATCCTAGAAAAACTCATTTTTAAAGTCGGGCAACATCAATTTTTTTGTTGGATATGTCCGGTAACACATCAGATAGTTTTGTTATCTTTCATAATGTTTTTCATATATCGCAAATTGCAAGAAAGGATATTCCTATTTAAATCCATATCATAATATCAGACACAGTGTTGTTGAAAGAGGACGCGATGTGTGAGACACTTCCTATTAAGAGCAAAGGTAGGAGAATAAAGCGAAATGAGGACAAGAAAATTTTAAGTGATGCCGTGCGGAGTGACTGATGCTCTTGTAATATTTATAAATTATAGGAGCAGAATCTTTCGTCCTTATCTAGACAGAATTGTCATTATCTTTGTTAACGACATTCTGATCTATTCTCGAAATTATAAGGAATATGCTGAACAACTCAGTGTGGTCTTCCAAATTCTAAAGGAGAAGTGGTTATATGCTAAGTTGTCGAAAATCGATTTCTGGTTGGATGAAGTTCAGTTTTTAGGTCATGTGATTCTAAGGAAGGGTCTGTGTGCCTAATGATTAAGGACTTAAAAGATTGATTTTGGATGAAGCTCACAGGAGTAAGTTGAGTATGCATCCGGGAGCCACAAAAATGTATCAAGATTTGAAACAAATACATTGGTGGCAAGGAATGAAGAAGGATGTCGCTGAGTATGTATCATCCTGTTTAGTTTGTTAGAAGGCTAAGGTGGAACACCAAAGACCATCTGGAATGTTGCAACCTTTGCCTATTCCTGAATGGAAATGGGATGATATAGCAATGGATTTTGTGACAGGACTACCAAAGACTCAGAAAGGTTATGATTCTATTTAGGTAATTATTGATCGGCTTACAAAGTCGGTGCACTTTTTACCGATTAATATTAAGTACTCAATGGAAAAGTTGGCCTAAGTGTACATCAATGAAATTGTTAGACTTCATGATGTACCATCCAGTATTATTTCGAATCGAGATCCAAGATTTACGTCGAGATTTTAGAATAGTTTACAAGAAACTATGGGAACAAAGTTACGTTTGAGTTTTGCTTACTATCCACAGACAGATGGTCAGTTAGAAAGGACGATTCAATCATTAGAGGACTTGTTAAGAGCTTGTGTTCTAGAACAAACTGGCGGTTGGGATGAGTTCTTACCATTGATAGAATTCACGTACAATAACAGTTTTCATTAGAGCATAGGGATGGCACCCTATGAGGCATTGTATGGGAGATGATATAGAACACCGTTATGTTGGTATCATGATCGTGAAAGTGATATTGTGGGACCAAAATTTGTACAACAGACAACTGAGAAAGTGAAGATGATTCAAGACAAGATTAGGACAACTCAAACTGGGCAAAAGAGTTATGTTGATAAAAGAAGAAGACCGCTTGAGTTTGAAGAAGGTGACCATGTGTTTTTGCAAATGACACCTATGACTAGAGTTGGACGAGTGCTTAAGTCAAGGAAGCACACTCCAAAGTTTATCGAGCCGTATCAAATTCTAATTCGGATAGGTCCAGTAGCTTATCAGATTGCATTACCACCATTACTATCAAATCTTCATAATGTATTTCACGTATCGCAATTGCGGAAGTACATTTCTGATCCCACTCATGTTATTGAACCGTGCGGTACAACTGAAGGAAAATTTAACCTATGAAACATTTCCAATCAAGATTGAGGATCGTAGGATAAAACAACTCCGAGGTAAAATATCATTAGTTAAAATAGTCTGGAATGATGTAAGTGGTGAAGCTACATGGGAACTGGAAGAAAAGATAAAAGAGCAATATCCATATTTATTCTGAAGATGTGAAATGAAGTTTTTCAAGTTTCGAGGACGAAACTTCTTTTAGAGGGGGAGAGTTGTAATACCCCAAATTTTCTAACTATTTGATAGGAATAACAGAATTCTACTGTTTAGTGATTTCTGTGTACTGTAAAATTATTTTGAGTATTCTGTGAATACGTTTGATCGTTTTGTGTAATTTACTCCATGTCAAGAAAATAATAATTTTTGGGTCGGGGAAAATCTTACTTATATTAATTATTACTGTTAAGTCTTATTTATTTTACGTAATCTGATTTGATTTTCGTAAGTTTTATAATTTTTACGATTTTGTGGATGATTATGAAATTTTTATATTTTTTTGATTATTTTAATATTATCCATGGGCTGTCTGTGGGCCCAAGGGGCTGTGCATGGGCCCAGGTGGGTCTGGAAAAGTGAATTTTTCTACAGCCAAAAAATTTTATACTGTTTAGACAGAGACGAGAGATCTTACTAAACCTGAATCCGGAAACAGTTTTCAAAATTTTCTTTTACTGTGTTTTGTACTGTATTTAATTATTGGGTGATAAAAACTATAGTTAATTGTATCCATCGGGTAATAGCAGATAAAAATAAATATTATGCTTCTTAGTCAACATTAGTGGTTATGACAACTTTATGACGGACCAATAGGGAGCAAGCTTAATGTTGAAGCCTTTGGATATCCACCATTGATTTAATCAAGGGTGGAGATTGGTCTTACAAAGTAGCAAGGACTCTTTATGACCATTGGATGGAAAGTATGAAGAGGTGATCTTGACCCTTCATTTTGGAGATATATCTAATGGCTAGGATTTCAAGGAGGAAAGATCTAATAGCCTAGATTTAGTCTTATAATCTAAAGACTATAATTAGAATCTACATTAATACTAACCATTGATCTAATCAATGGCTAATAATGCTCAAAATGGTGGCTAGTGAAATTGGTCACTCATTGAGTGTACAAGGAGGGGGGGGGATGGTTTTGTGATGGCTTAAGGCCATAGCAAAGTGTGAAGACACAATTATTACTCATCTTGATCATTCCAAAAAGCTAAGCTCATCAAACTTTTCTCTCCATTTCTCTTCTTCTCTAGCTCATGGCCAAGACCCTTAGAGCACACCATCACTCTTCAAAAATTTTAAACAACCTTATTTCTTGAATCCATACCTCAATCTAAGACACTTTGTGGTTTAGGCCAAGTTCTAAATCCATCATCTTCAAGGACTTTCTTCAAGAGCAAAGTTCTAGGGGTTTTAAGGTGAAGTGTAAGGAAACTTCACATCTTATCTTTTTTTCATGTTCTAAACCATGTTTGATCCATGGTTTTCCTTGTTCAAGCTTAATATGCTAATAAACTTGTGTTTTATTTTGTGTTTAAGAAGCTTTTGGTGGTGAATCACTTACTCAAGGAGCAAAACAAGGAGCTTTTGAGGTTCTTCAAGAAGTAAGAGGGAGATCTATCTCACCAACCAAGTATGGTGGTGAGAGATGAATCTTATATTTGATGGATGGTGAATCCATGTGAGGATTCATATCCATGGTTGTGTAATAATTTGTGGGTGTTTATGTGGTTTAAGTGCTTTGCATGATTTATTTGTGCTTGCATGTTAGTATAATTTTTGTGGCTTTTATGGTATGCTTGAAATATAATATGTTGATTTTATATTATGTATGCCATAATAATTATTAGAAAGGAAAATAATTTTTGGTTCTAATGACCATGAGGATTTCGGCCTCAACACCTCAAAATAGGTGTTTACAAATTAATATTTTCATGAATAGTAAAATTAGATGTTTAGAAGAGAAAGGAAAATGAACAAATGGTTTGGTTTCAAAGAACAAGAGTTTCATGGTTTTAGGAGGAATTTTAATGGTTTTGTTTGTGTACAAACATGAATGGAACTTAGTTGATTTAGAAGAAAAAATATATGATAGTTTCAATGGCCATCATGCCCACAGTTTTTGAAGGCTTGGAATGCCTTGGTTTTATGAAACAAAATGATTTCAAAGTGGAAATGTAATTGATCTAGTACAAGGATTAAAGAAATGGAAACAAAGTGTTTTGTCACTTGAAAAATGGAATTTTCGTATATGAATGGAAAAGAGAGGTTGAAAGTGTTTGAACCTCAATTTATTTTAAAGAGGATTGATTTTTAGAATTGATTTAGAAATATAAAGAATACGTTGGTAACTTAAAATTTGCTAACGTATAACTCATCCTTTGGGTTTTGAAGCACGTTAGGAAATTTTAAGTTAGAAACATTGATTTAAATCAATGGAAAGGTGATTTTGTGGAATATATTGTGGAAAGGATTTCTTAATGGAGAAAATGTGGAAAATGATGTTGGAAATGACATTGATTTTTGGAAAGTCCAAAATGATGTTTGGAATATTGAAGAATATTTTACATAGTTGAAAAATGATAGAAAAATGATTTACGCGACTTGAAAATATGATTTTTAAGTTTCACGATTTTGAAAACGATGGAAAATCGCTATGCGATTTGGAAAACATGTAAATATTTTTACGCAATTAAGAAAATATTAGAACATGGTTATGAGATTTGAAAACATAACAAAAGTATTACGCGATTGTGAAAACGCGTTAAAAATGATACGCGATTGAAAATACAGTAAAAATACTGTAAAGAATGATGTACTGGACGGGAACCTTTTTAATGATGAAATTGTGATATGCATTGAGGCATATGATGAAATTGAGATATGCATTGAGGCATATGATGAAATTGAACAAAACTTGCATTGAGATATTCGTGCATTGAACGGAATATAGTTGATAGCTATTATGGCCCTTGTGGTTGAAGAGAGAATGAGAATTGAAAAGTGAGATCTATGATGGATCTTGGGGGCGTCAAGGCGTGGCGGTCAATCCAGTGGGCAGTGGCAAGTACCCTGTGCCACTTGGCGATGCAGTCCGTTGCAATGCATTGAAGATACCCGACAAGAACACAATTCTTTTCAAAGACTGGAGATTGTTTGTGGGCTAAGGTTGGACAATTAACCGGAGCATTCTTCTTGAAATTATGAAAAACCTCCATGGAGTAGGAAATTGAGTCTATGTGCATATGCATAATCTGAATATCTATATCTGTGTGATATATTAATTGAGAAATATTGGATGATGTTGATGGCATTATGGTACTTATCGTGTGATTATACAATGAATTGTGGAATATTTGAATAATGTTGAGGGCATTATCATAATTATTGTTTATGATAATTGAATTGTTGAATATTTGGAGAATGTTGGGGGCATGATCATAATTACTGTTTATTACGTCTATTGTGATGATAAATAATGATGAGGGCATGATTGTAATTATGGTATGATATATCTGTATGGTGTACTGTTTGTGTTATCTCCATGCTACCATGTTGGTATTGGCGTAGGTGATCTCACCTCTTTGTTATATTGTTTTGTTGTGCTTGTATTGTTAAAATTGTATAGTAGATGGAACGAATTTCTTAGACTTGACTGGAAGCAAATATTCTGAGTTCGGTGACAACATCGAGGAGTGGCCATCCCAGATTCGATGGTGTACAGATTTGAGTAGGAACAGATACATGATGCGTCAAGATGGATACAAGACGGAATAAGTATATTGAATTTTATCGATAGTGTTTTACCGTGCTATTAAGTAGGACCCGTCATGGGATTTGCTACTGTTTAAAATTGAGTCTGCAAGTGTTATGTTTCCTAAATAATTATTAAATATTATATGGTATCAATAATATATATTAATCAGTTTAAATCTATTTTTCAGTATTACCTATAAATTTCAGTAAGTTTATGTTTCTGCGAAAAGAAATTTGAAAACTCATGTTTTATAACTCAAACCTTTTATGAAATCATTTTCAGGTTATGAGCTTGTAGTCAGAAATGTGATGCCCTACGGAGGGTGTTACATTAGTTGGTATCAGAGCACGGTTTGAGTCTTTTGGGGTTTATGATGAAGTCTATTTTTGCTTGTGTTGTGTTCTCTATGTTTTTGATTTACGAAAGGAAACAATGTTGTTTGAAATGGTTACATCTGGTTTCCATTGTATTTTGATTTGTCCATCTTTGAAGAAATGAAATGGTTCGTGGTAGACATACTTGTGTGGAATAAAAGAAATATAATAGCAAATGATAACATACCTATATGTACAGCTTTCATGGCGTATCTTTATACTGCACGTCATGAGTGCAGTAGTGGCATATCTTTATACTGCATGTCACCAGTACAGTAGACACTCACGTCCGTTTATTCGAAGAAAGGAGAAAGAAGAAACCATCGTGGGTTTCCATGTTGGGTCTGGAACCTGGAGCGCTCACACTTTGGCTCGTAACATCAACAAAGATGCTAAAATCTGAAACCCGTAATGTCCAAGATCCAAAACATCCCATCCTAGGGCGCTGAGAGCCCCTTATAATAAAAGAGAGGATCAAGCTCAGATGCCTCATACGCTTTGGCAGCCGCGGGTTACTTCCACTAATAACCAGAGTGGGACGCTTCTGCCTGTCCATAAACTCCACAGTGCCTAGATGGTACACATTGGGTTATGGAGTGCGGCTCTCTACAGAGCATGGTACACAAACTTTTTTAAGGACCAGCGTGCAAAGGTCCTCCCGAGTTAATGACGGGTCAGCCAAAGGCTGGGGCTCCACAACTAATTAAAGCCATGGTACTCCTTCCAGACGCCCTAGCTTAAACATTTTTTTTTCTTTTTTTTTTTTCTTTTTTTTTTTAATTTTTTAATTTTTTTCTTTTTTTTTGCTTTTTTTTTTTTTAAAGATGACATGAAGAAGAAGAGGATGATATGTACAGATTATTGTGGATATGGCTCACATTTGCCTCTGGTTTAACATCCAGTAACGGCTTAAACGCCTTCTATGAGTCGAGGTTAAGCTTCCCATCCAATTTTCTTATAAATTGGCAAACAGGGTCTTTTAGAGTCAGATTCCTAAGACTATAGCATTTTTCTTTATCCTTGAAGAGATTCCACAAATTAAGAAGTTCACGATGCACCAATCCACAAGAATGCGTCTCAAGAGTCAATAAGATATTATCTAATGACTCCTTACTCAGTCCATTCTTAATGAAGAAAATTTTATCTTCTCTGTTTGCGGAAACCATCCCCAAAGAACAACATCGCTTGTTACAATTCCATCGTCCACATTTGTAACAGACTTGTAACATTTTTGCTCTTCTCCTTTTAGAATACGAACTTCTTCCAACCCAAGAAGTTCACGATGCACCAATCCACAAGAATGCGTCTCAAGAGTCAATAAGATATCATCTAATGACTCCTTACTCAGTCCATTCTTAATGAAGAAAATTTTATCCTCTCTGTTTGAGGAAACCATCCCTAAAGAATGACATCGCTTGTTACAATTCCATCATCCACATTTGTAACAGACTTGTATCCTTTTGCATCTTTCTCCAAATTTCAACTCTACAGTGCCTAGATGGTAAACATTGGGTTATGGAGTGCGGCTCTCTACAAAGCATGGTACACGAAATAGAATAAGAAATAAAATATTGAAATCCTATTAAGGTTAGATTAATAGAATGCTATGTTCATCTTTCTCTTTTTCTCTCTTTCTTTCTTCTTATCTATGGTAATGAATAATATATCCTTAAGAAATACAACACTTGGGCTTATACATGCCAGGTCTTGGAAGAAGTTCGTATTCTAAAAGAAGAAGAGCAAAAAGGTTACAAGTCTGTTACAAATGTGGATGATGGAATTGTAACAAGCGATGTCGTTCTTTGGGGATGGTTTCCGCAAACAGAGAAGATAAAGTTTTCTTCATTAAGAATGGACTGAGTAAGGAGTCATTAGATGATATCTTATTGACTCTTGAGACGCATTCTTGTGGATTGGTGCATCGTGAACTTCTTAATTTGTGGAATCTCCTCAAGGATGAAGAAAAACGCTACAGTCTTGGGAATCTGACTCTAAAAGACCCTGTTTGCCAATTTATAAGAAAATTGGATGGGAAGCTTAACCTCGACTCATATAAGGTGTTTAAGCCGTTACTGGACGTTAAACCAGAGGTAGTTGTGAGTCATATCCACATACAATCTGTACATATCATCCTCTTCTTCTTCATGTCATCTTTCAAAAAAAAAATTAAAAAAAAAGAAAAAAAAGAAAAAAAAAAAAAATGTTTGAATAAGGGCGATCCGGAAGAAGTACCATGGCTTTAATTAGTTGTGGAGCCCCAACCTTTGGCTGACCCGTCATTGACTCGGGTGGACCTTTGCACGTTGGTTCTTAAAAAAGTTCATGTACCATACTCTGTAGAGAGCCGCACTCCATAACCCAATATTTACCATCTAGGCACTGTGGAGTTGATGGACAGGCAGAAGCGTCCCACTCTGGTTATTAGTGAGAAGTAACCCGCGGTTGCCAAAGCATATGAGGCATCTGAGCTTGATCCTCTCTTTTATTAGAAGGGGCTCTCAGCGCCCTAGGATGGGATGTTTTAGATCTTGGACATTACGGGTTTCAGATTTTAGCATCTTCGTTGATGTTACGAGCCCAAGTGTGAGCGCTCCAGGTTCCAGACCCAGGATGGAAACCCACGATGGTTTCTTCTTTCTCCTTTCTTCGAATAAATGGACGTGAGTGTCTACTGCACTGGTGACACGCAATATAAAGATATGCTACTACTGCACTTATGACGCGCAGTATAAAGATACGCCATGAAAGTTGTACATACAGGTATGTCATCATTTGCTATTATATTTCTTTTATCTTTGTATGATTTTGCTGTATTTTGGTTTTGGATAGACGATCCTTTGAACAAGGTCCTTCAGGGGTTTCTAGACTTCTTTACCCTGATGGTTTTCTTAAAGTCAACAAAAAAAAATACAAAAAACAAAATTTCCTTTACCTTTGATCTTTGATCCTGACCCAGCAATAGCTCAGATAGATTGGTCAGCAGGAAGCAGTGAGGGAAGCAGTATGCATCGCAAGCCCGATCAGACACTCCAATTATTTAAATAATATTAAGTTTTGATTTTATTTATTATACTTTGTTTCTGTTTAAATTTGTGTCAGGTTTCTCTTTTCAGTAATTTCTCTAACAGGTAATATCTTCTATCCTTTACTCATCTATATTTTAACATTGAGGACAATGTTGTGATCTAGTTGGGGAGGAAGGATAGTTGACCAAAAAAAAATTTTTTTTTTGGGAAGTATGATATGATTGTTAAGGACTTACTAAACCAATGAATGATGATAGAGTAAGGAGTAATTTTACTTCTGAGACGCATCTAAATTGGGAAGTATGTTTAGTGATATGACTATCAGAAACCTATTTGTAGTAAAACCAATTAAGGATAGTAGAGTAAGGAGTAAATTTTGAAAACAATTTATTACTCTTGAGACGCATCTTAGTTGGGGTAGTAACTATTTAGTGTTTATTTATAGAAGTAACAAAGTTTTGCTGTTTGATTTCCTTTGAAAGATTCAAGTGAATGCACTCTCACATCCTTTGAAGCAATTGAAATTCAGGAATCATAGCATGATTGAATAAATTATCTTCTTTCTTAAATTTCACATGCTTAGTTATGGATGCTGAATTGGTGGATTGAGAATGATAGAAATATATCTTGTGAGATTTTGAGCCTATTGATGAATGGATTGAATATCTGTACCATTCTCTTCTTTCTTGTGTGATTTTCACTCATGGAATTGTTACTCTAGAACTTGCTTTGATTCTTTTTTAGGCTACATTTTCACATGTATACATTAATATGATTGAGGCATTTTGAAATAGCTACTTTGACCAAATACCCATCCTTGTATATTTTTCATTGTGTAACTCCTTTGAACTTATTTGACCATTCCTTGTTTTTAGCTCATTTCGTACCTTCAAAAAAAAAAAGAGAAAAAAAGAAAAAAAAATTTTTACCCAACCTTAGGGAATAAGAGAACATTGACCTTGTTCTTGAACAAGTATGGGAGTGTGTGTGTAAAATGATAAAAAAAAAAACAATTGACCACCGTTGCAATCAAAGGATTATCAGAGTCTTGAATAAAGGTGGATGCTTGGAAATAACAGGAAGAAAAGGAGAATGTTCAAATCTAACAATTAATTCAATTCACCAATTTGGGATTGATCTTCAATAAAACATTAGTCAAATATTGGTGATTGTCCTTTATGATGAATGTTCTCAAACATTTTCTCCACTCTAACTGTACCATAATGCTTTTTTATTCTCTTTGGTATTTATCTTTTCATATCCGTATTATCCCTCTCCTTTACCATAACCCCATTACAACCTTGAATAAAGTCCTCTTGATTTTTGAATGCATGTGTTTTGAGTAGTGGAGAAGTAGAAGATAAGCAAGCTTATAGTAGTACAATTGTTTATGGGTTGAATAGAGTGAAATACTTACCTTTTAAACACTTGAGAGATTGAGAGTGAGTTCTGTGAGGATCTATCATTCTTGATTCATTCTTTTCAACTGAAGTTTCCTTGCTTGTTGGTTTGAGATGTGAAGAAATATTACCTCATTAATGCTTTGATCCCTTGAATTTCTGATTGCTCTTCTTGCTTCATCGAGTCTTTTAGAGTTTTTGGCTTTTGAGTCTGTATCAATTTTTCTTTATTTCCTAGCTTTGGTCTTATGTGTTTTGCCCGAGAGTGCAAAAAGCTAAGTGTGGGGGAATTTGATGATCACATATTTTATACATTAATAAACCCTCATTTTTAGTCATTTACACTCTTTATATACTTAATTAATTAAGCCTAGTTATGTTTTGTAAGATTGGACTCAAATTGGACTTAATTGATTTTTTCAGCATTATTTGGGTCTTACACTATTTCCGTATTTTGGTCATATCTTGAGTTCTAGATGTCTAAAAATTATGAATTTTACCTTTAGGAAAGTTGAGAGAAAGCTCTACAACTTTGATGAAGAGCTCAAAGTCTCAATCAGACATCTAGTGGAGCTAATTGAACTTAGAAGACAGAACACAAATTTTGTGTCTGGAACCTGAATAGTGTACAGTAATCAAAGCATAACTCGGGCTGTAGGAATTATCTTGGGCTGAAATTTGGATATTTGAAAGTTAATACCCAGATCTACAACTTTCATGCAGAATACAAGAGCTCATTCGGACAGCTTGGAGGTGATATTGGGTCTGGAAGTCAAAACAGAGGTGCTGAAATTGGGTCTGAATAGTCTACAGTAAATGGGTCATATCTTGGGCTGTAGGATGAATTTTTGGATGATTTTGGTGCCATTGGAAAGCTGAGACAAAATGCTACAACTTTCATGAAGACCATGTTGCTTCATTTTGATAGCATCCATGAGTTCAACAATGAATGATTTTAGAGACAAAGAATCTTAATAATCCAACCACTAATTCAATAATCCAACCAATCATCCAACCACTCCACCCACTCATCCACCTACTCTTAATCAGCCCCCTTGTCATTTTGTATCCCTAATCCTCTATAAAAGGCACCATTGGCTGATCATTTGGTGCACTTGGTGTTAGGCTTAATTTTTACAAGTTATGGTTATGTTTGTTTCTTGTTTTACTTTGTTATAATTTTCTCTTATTCTAAAGTGAAGTTATGTTCATCTTTCTCTTCTTCTCTCTTTCTTTCTTCTTATCTATGAGTAACTAAATCTTCATCTTGCTTGGGTGAAAGAGTGAAGCTCTTGGTAATGAAATAAGGTTAGATTATTCTATTTCTTGTGCTTAAAAGATATATTATTAAATGGACATTATATGTGTTGTATTTTGTTTCCAATTAATTTAGAAACCTTCTTTGTATAATGGAGATCTCGATTTATTGTAGATAATAGGATTGACACAGTGAATGCTTGAACTCATTTACAAATGTTGATAGATAATTAAAGGAATCATAATATGATTGCATATATAATTGAACTTTGAATGTTATATTTTCCGATTGGAGCTTCCGTTGTGTGTGGATTTCAATTGAGTTATAAAGAGAAATAATCTTGCCTTTAATTTATTACTAAGAGTGGATCTTCTAACCCAAGCAAGTTCTTAAATTCATTTGTGAACATTTTCTATTACTTTTGGTGTTGTGACAAATCCTTTCCTACCTCAATTAATTTTTCTTCATCAATTCCCTGTGGATCGACCCCGGATTCCCAGGAAAAGATGAACTATTAACTTTTTTTTCTATTATCTTTTCCAAAAACTTGACTATGGGATTTAAAGATACAAACCCAAGTACAGGTTGTTTCAAGTAATAAATTTCTCGGGAGTCCAAGATCGATCCACAGGGAATTGATGAAGAAAAATTAATTGAGGTAAGAAAAGGATTTGTCACAACACCAAAAGTAATAAAAGATGTTCACAAATAAATTCAAGAACTTACTTGGGTTAGGAGTTCTACTCTTGGTAATAAATTCAAGGTAAGATTATTTCTCTTTATAACTCAATTGAAATTCACACACAACGGAAGTTCCAATCGAAAAATATAAAATTCAAAGTTTAATTATATATACAATCATATTATGATTCCTTTAATTATCTACCAACATTTGTAAATGAGTTCAAACATTCACTGTGCCAATCTTATTGTCTACAATAAATCAAGATCTCCATTATACAAAGAAGGTTTCTAAATTGATTGGAAACAAAATACAACACATATAATGTCCATTTGATAATATATCATTTAAGCACAAGAAATAGAATAATCTAACCTTATTTCATTACCAAGAGCTTCACTCTTTCACCCAAGCAAGAAGAAGATTTAGTTACTCATAGATAAGAAGAAAGAAAGAGAGAAGAAGAGAAAGATGAACATAGCTTCAATTTAGAACAAGAGAAAATTACAACAAAAGAAAATAATAAACAAGCATAACCATAACTTGTAAAAACTAAGCCTAACACCAAGAGCACCAAATGATCAGCCAATGGTGCCTTTTATAGAGGATTAGGGATACAAAATGACAAGGGGGCTGATTAAGAGTAGGTGGATGAGTGGATGAATGAGTGGAAAATGCCAAATGGTGAGTTGGTGAGTGGAAAATTATTGAGATTCCTTGTCTCCGAAATCATTTAATGTTGATCTCATGGATGCCATCAGAATTAAGCAACATGGTCTTCATGAAAGTTGTAGCATTTTGTCTCAACTTTCCAGTGGCACCAAAATCATCCAAAAATGTATCCTATAGCCCAAGATATGACCCAATTACTGCAGACTGTTCAGGCCCAGTTTTAGCACCTCTGTTTTGACTTCCAGACCCAATATCACCTCCAAGATGTCCAAATGAGCTCTTATGTTCTCATGAAAGTTGTAGATATGAGTCTTAACTTTCAACTCTCCAAATTTCAGCCCAAGAAAGTTCTTACAGCTCAAGTTATTCTTTGATTACTGTACACTATTCAGGTTCTAGTCACAAAACTTGTGTTCTGAATTCCAAGCCCAATTAGCTCCACTAGATATCTGATTGAGACTTTGAGTTCTTCATCAAAGTTGTAGAGCTTTCTCTCAGCTTTCCTACAAGGTAAAATTCATAATTTCTAGACATCTAAAACTCAAGATATGACCAAAATACAGAAACAATGTAAGACCTAAATAATGCTAAAAAAATCAATTAAGTCCAATTTGAGTCTAATCTTACAAAACATAACCAGGCTTAATCAATTAAGTACATGAAGAGTGTAAATGACTAAAAATGAGGGTTTATTAATGTATAAAATATGTGATTATCAAATTCTCTCACACTTTACTTTTTGCACTCCTAGGCAAAACACATAAGACCAAAGATAGGAAACAAAGAAAAATGACAGACTCAAAACCTAAAAACTCTAAAAGACTCGATGAAGCAAGAAGAACAACCTGAAATTCAAGGGATCAAAGCATTAATGAGGTAACATTTCTTCACATCTCATACCAACAAGTAAAGAAACTTCAGTTGAAAAGAATGAATCAAGAATGATAGATCCTCACAGAATTCATTCTCAATCTCTCAAGTGTTTAAAAGGTAAGTATTTCACTCTATTCAACCCATGAACAATTGCACTACCATAAGCTTGCTTATCTTCTACTTCTCCGCTACTCAAAACACATGCATACAAAAATCAAGAGGACTTTATTCAAGGTTGTAATGGTGTCATGATAAAGGAGAGGGGATAATATGGATATGAAAAGATAAATACCAAAGAGAATAAAAGAGCATTATGGTACAGTTAGAGTGGAGAAAATGTTTGAGAACATTCATCATAAAGGACAATCACCAATATTTGACTAATGTTTTGTTGAAGATCAATCCCAAATTGGTGAATTGAATTCATTGTTAGACTTGAACATTCTCATTTTCTTCCTGTTGTTTCCAAGCATCCACCTTTATTCTAGACTCAAATAATCCTTTGATTGCAATAGTGGTCAAAATTTTTTTTTCATCATTTTGCACACACACCCCACACTTGTTCAAGAACAAGGTCAATGCTCTCTTATTCCCTAAGGTTGGGTAAAAACAATTTTTTTTTGAAGGTACAAAATGAGCTAAAAATAAGGAATGGTCAAATAAGTTCAAAGGGGTTACACAATGGAAAATATACAAGGATGACTATTTGGTCAAAGTAGCTATTTCAAAATGCCTCAATCATATTAATGTATGCATGTGAAAATGTAGCCTAAAACAGAATCAAAGCAAGTTCTAGAGTAACAATTCCATGAGTGAAAATCACATAAGAAAGAAGAGAATGGTGCAGATATTCAATCCATTCATCAATAGGCTTAAAATCTCACAAGGCATATTTTTATCATTCTCAATCCACAAATTCAACATCCATAACCAAGCATGTGATTTTTAAGAAAGAAGACAATTTATTCTAAGATCCAATAATCCATTTGCTACTTCTACACAAAATAATTATTTCCTCAACTAAGATGTGTCTCATGAGTAATAAATTGTTTCCAAAATTTACTCCTTACTCTGCCATCCTTAATTGGTTTTACTATGAATAGGTTTATGATAGTCATATCACTAAACATATTTCCCAATTTAGATGCGTCTCAAAAGTAAAATTACTCCTTACTCTGCCATCATTCATTGGTTTAGTAAGTCCATGACAATCATATCATACTTCCTAAAAAAAAAGAATTTTTTTTTGCTCAACTATCCTTCCCCCCCAACTAGATCATAACATTGTCCTCAATATTAAAATATAGATGAGTAAAGGATAGAAGATATTACCTGTTGGAAAAATCTGACACAAATTTAAACATAAACAAAGTACGATAAATAAAATCAAAGGTAAAGGAGAGTTATAAACGAAGTGTCAGATCTGGCTTTCTTTTCATCCTGCTTCCCTCACTACTTCCTGCTGACCAATCTATCTGAGCTATTGCTGGGTCAGGTTTATGAACAAAAGCTTCTAATTTATTAATCAACTGCTCAATAGTGGAAGTAGAGATAAGAAGTTGTCTCGCCGAAGGTGTGATAAATTTTTGTTCCACAGCATGGTCAAGAAAAAGTAACAAAATATCAAAGAAATTATTTACATTCAAGAAACTTATGGGTTTATGGTGGATGTTCAGTTGAGCCCAAGAGACAATTTGAAAAACTTCTTCCAAGGTACCAAAATCACCTGGTAAGGTAATGAATGCATCAGAGTTTTCAAGCATTATCTTCATTCGTTCATGCATTGATGATACCTTAAGTTCCTCTCCAATTGTCTTTCCAATGATGTTCTATTGAGCTAAGGGTTCAGGAATGACACCTAAAATCTAACTGCCTCCTATATATGCAGCAAGTGATACAGCCCCCATTAACCCACGGCAACCTCCCTCATATACAAGATGAATATTCCTCGCAGCAAATGATCGACCAAGAGTGATAGCTGCATTTACAAACTCTAAACCCTTCCTATACTTAGATCCACAAAATACACATATTTTTAAGTTAACGAACAGAAACACCTTCCATTTCTATTCTTACCTTCCCTTTGAATGATTCTGAGTTAGAGGAAAGTGGAGAAAATGGAGTGTTTAAATAGAAAAAAGAATGGAAATGGTAATAATTGCACTTATAAGGGTAGGTTGGTTGTTGTCAGAAAAGTTTAAAATTAAGAAACACAGAATCTCTTTTTTTTTTTGACTTCAAGAAAACTATCAAGGTAAAGAAGTCTAGAAAACCCTGAAGGACCCTGCTCAAAGGATCGTTTGTCCAAAACCAAAATACAGTAAAATCATACAAAGATAAAAGAAATATAATAGCAAATGATGACATACCTGTATGTACAACTTTCATGGCGTATCTTTATACTGCGCGTCATAAGTGCAGTAGTAGCATATCTTTATATTGCGTGTCACCAGTGCAGTAGACACTCACGTCCATTTATTCGAAGAAAGGAGAAAGAAGAAACCATCGTGGGTTTCCATCCTGGGTCTGGAACCTGGAGCGCTCACACTTGGGCTCGTAACATCAACGAAGATGCTAAAATCTGAAACCCGTAATGTCCAAGATCCAAAACATCCCATCCTAGGGCGCTGAGAGCCCCTTCTAATAAAAGAGAGGATCAAGCTCAGATGCCTCATATGCTTTGGCAACCGCGGGTTACTTCTCACTAATAACCAGAGTGGGACGCTTCGCTCGTCCATCAACTCCACAAAGTGCCTAGATGGTAAATATTGGGTTATGGAGTGCGGCTCTCTACAGAGTATGGTACATGAACTTTTTTAAGAACCAACGTGCAAAGGTCCACCCGAGTCAATGACGGGTCAGCCAAAGGCTGGGGCTCCACAACTAATTAAAGCCATGCTACTCCTTCCGAATCGCCCTTGTTCAGACATTTTCTTCTTCTTCTTTTTTATTTTTTTTTGCTTTTTTTTTAATTTTTTTTTTGAAAGATGACATGAAGAAAAAGAGAATGATATGTACAGATTGTTGTGGATATAGCTCATATTTGCCTCTGGTTTATCGTCCAGTAACGGCTTAAGTGCCTTCTATGAGTCGAGGATAAGCTTCCCATCCAATTTTCTTATAAATTGGCAAACAGGGTCTTTTAGAGTCAGATTCCTAAGACTGTAGCGTTTTTCTTTATCCTTGAAGAGATTTCACAAATTAAAAAGTTCACGATGCACCAATCCGCAAGAATGTGTCTCAAGAGTCAATAAGATATCATCTAGTGACTCCTTACTCAATCCTTTCTTAATGAAAAAAAATTTATCTTCTCTGTTTGCGGAAACCATCCCCAAAGAATGACATCGCTTGTTACAATTCCATCGTCCACATTTGTAATAGACTTGTAACCTTTTTGCTCTTCTCCTTTTAAAATACGAACTTCTTCCAAGACTTGGCATGTATGAGTCAATTGAAATTGAAGACTCACTTGCTAGTCGGACCTTTGCTTCAATTATCCAGCATACATCTTCTAGCATACCTTTGTGCATTAACAGTCTCAATCTTTCACATCGAACTTTGTAAATTTTTTTCAGAGCATTTTGAGGGAGAGAAGGAAAATGTTTTCTCAGGTTTGAAAGAATGACATCCATTTTAAAGGAGAAGAAGGATTCAGTTACTTTGGAAAACTGAAAAACAAATCGACTTGAGAGTCATGGAGTACCATATCCGCCACTTAACCAGCAACACAAAGAACTGCAAAAACAAGGCAACCAAATTAGAGTGAATTATATTCATAACAAGGATCAAAAAGAGAGATGAATTCTACCTCATCAACTTGGTTTTCCAGAAATGGTTTGAGCCTTTGTCCATTGACTTTAAACACATTATCATTCCTAGGATTTTCAATATCTATAGCCCTATGAGGATATACATGTTTGATAACAAAAGGACCATTCCACCTAGATTTCAATTTTTCAGGGAATAGGTGCAGGCGAGAATCATAAAGCAGAACTTTTTGACCATTTCAAAAGATTTTATCAAAATTGTCTTGTCATGAAAAGCTTTTGTTCTGGCTTTATAAATCTTTGAGTTCTCATATGCATCATTTCTCAATTCCTCAAGTTCATTTAATTGCAATTTGCGTATCTTATAAGCATCATCAAGATTTAGATTGAAAGCTTTAATGGCCCAGAATGCTTTATGTGCCAATTCTATAGGCAAGTGACAAGGTTTTCCATAGACTAACCGATAGGGTGACTTGCCTAAAGATGTTTTGAAAGCAGTACGGTAAGCCCAAAGTGCATCGTTTAGTCTTAAAGACCAATCTTTATGATTTGGGTTAACCGTTTTTTCTAAAATTTGTTTAATCTCCCTATTTGCCAATTCAACTTGTCCACTTGTCTGAGGGTGATAAGGGGTGGCAATTTTGTGTGTAATACCATATTTCTTCATTAAAGATTCAAATGGTTTATTACAAAAATGTGTTCCCCCATCACATATGATAGCTCGAGGGATTCCAAATCGACACAAGATATTTTCTTTTAAAAATTTGAGAACAGTTTTATGATCATTGTGTCGGCATGGAATCGCTTCAATCCATTTTGAGACATGATCAACTACAACCAAGATATACACAAATCCAAATGAAGATGGAAATGGACCCATGAAATCAATTCCCTAACAATCAAAAATTTCAATGACAAGGATGGGGTTTAGAGGCATCATGTTTCTTTTTGAAATTGAGCCCAACTTTTGACAATTTTCATAACTTTTGCAAAAAGTATAAAGTCCTTAAATAAAGTGGGCCAATAAAATTCACATTGCAAGATTTTCACAGCTGTTTTCTTTGAAGAAAAGTGACCTCCACATGCTTCTGAGTGACAAAATTTAATGACACTACCTATCTCATTATTGGGCACACATCTCCAAAAGATTTGGTCAGCACAATATTTGAACAAGTATGGGTCATCACAATAAAAATTTTTCACCTCTGTCAAAAATTTCCTTCTATCTTGGTGCGTCCATTGAGGCGGCATCTTTCTTGTTACAAGAAAGTTGACTATGTTAGCAAACCAAGGCATGGAATTGACAGAAAATAAAAATTTATCAGGAAAAGAATTATTGATAAGTGTGCTATCAAAAGGTGAGCCTATTGTAAGTCTAGACAAATGATCAACGACAACATTTTCAGCTCATTTCTTATCTTTTATTGTGATGTTGAATTATTGAAGCAACAAGATCCACCTTATCAATCTTGGTTTGGCATCCTGCTTAGACATCAAATATCTAGCAGTAGAATGATCGGTGAAAATCATAATAGAAGAACCAATTAAGTAAGATCAAAATTTGTCCAGTACAAAAATTACAACAAATAGTTTTTTTTCAGTAGTAGTGTAATTCATTTGTGCACTATTTAAAGTTTTACTTACGTAACAAATCACATGAGGCTTACCTTCTTTTCTTTTGCCTAAAACAGCGCCCACAACAAAATCACTAGCATCACACATTAACTCAAAAGGTAAAGACCAGTCAGGAGATTGCATGATAGGAGCAGATGTCAGAAGACCAATTAATTTTTCAAAAGATTTTTGACATTCTTGAGTTCAATCAAATGGTGCATCTTTCACCAGAAGATTACATAATGGTCTAGATATGGTACTAAAGTCCTTAATGAATCTTCTGTAAAATCCTGCATGTCCTAAAGAGGAACGAACTTCTCTGACTATTTTTGGGGAAGGCAAATGAGCAATTAATTCAACTTTGGCCTTATCAACTTCAATTCCTTTAGAAGATATCACATGACCTAACACTATTCCTGAGGTAACCATCTAATGAAATTTTTTCCAGTTTGGCATAAATCCTTTTTCTTCGCATCTTTTAAGAACTTTTTCCAAATTATCAAGATAATTTTCAAAAGAATTTTCAAAAACTATTAGATCATCCATGAAAACCTCTAAATAATGCTCAATCATGTCACTAAAAATGCTTAACATACATCTTTGAAATGTTGCCGGAGCATTACAAAGGCCAAAAGGCATTCTTTTATATGCAAAAGTACCAAAGGGACATGTAAAAGTGGTCTTTTCTTGATCTTCCAATGCAATTGGTATTTGATTATAACCCGAATAACCATCAAGAAAACAGTAGTATGGATGTCCTGATACCCTTTCCAGAATTTGGTCAAGAAATGGTAAGGAAAAATGATCTTTCCTAGTAGCAGCATTTAATTTTCTAAAATCAATACACACATGCCAACTAGATGAGACTCGCGTAGGTATTAATTCACTCTTATCATGTTCGACCACTGTTATTCCAGATTTTTTGGTACAACTTGTGTAGGGCTTACCCATTGACTATCAGAGATAGGATGGATAATTCTAACATCAAGCAATTTAAGGACTTCAGCGCTAACTACCTCTTTCATGTGTGGATTTAATCTTCTTTGAGGTTGTTGAGAAGTTTTAGCATTATCCTCTAAATGTATTCTATGTGTACAAATTAATGGATTAATACCTTTTATGTCCGTTAATGTCCATCCAATTGTACTTTTATGCCTTTTAAGTACTTTTGTTAACATATCTTCTTGTTCTTTAGTAAGAGACAAGGAAATTACCACTGGAAAGTTTTGCTTTTCTCCCAAAAATGTGTACTTCAACCTAGCAGGTAATGACTTTAGTTCCAGTGTGGGTACTTCTTTATGGGCATTATCATTCATGGGTTTTAGCTCTTCAAATCTTGGCTTCCATCCCTTGTACTCCATTGCCTGTGTACAATCAAGCAAAGAGCATATTTCAGAGATAACATCTTCTAATTGCATGTCTGAATCAAATGAATTGACTAAACAAATTTCTAATGGATCAGAAGAACTCCTTGTTTGAAGATGATCATCTATAATGGCTTCAATTCCTTCAACTTCCTCCTTTTCATCAAGGACTTCTTGTGGTTGCTTGCACATGTTAAAAACATTGAGCTCCAGTATCATGTTTCCAAATGTTAGCTTCACCACTCCATTTCTGCAATTTATCAAAGCATTTGATGTTGCTAAAAATGGACAGCCTAAAATAATTGGAATTGACTTACAACTATAAACCATAGGTTCAGTATCCAAGACAATAAAATCCACAGGATATATGAATTTATAAACTTGAACCAACACATCTTCCACTATTCCTCTTGGAATTTTAATTGATCTATTGGCAAGTAGAAGAGTTACAGAAGTTGGTTTTAACTCACCCTAGTTGAGTTGCTGATAAACTGAATATGGAAGCAAATTGACACTAGCACCAAAATCAAGTAAAGCTTTTTCAATTTTATGTTCTCCAATAATGCATGAAACTGTAGGACAACCAGGGTCTTTATATTTCAACGCATTATTATTCTGAAGAATGGAGCTTACCTGTTCAGCCAAAAATGTTTTCTTTTTTACATTTAATTTCCTTTTAACAGTGCACAAGTCCTTCAAATATTTAGCATAAGAAGGAATCTGTTTCATAGCATCTAACAGAAGAATATTGATCTTCACTTATTTCAAAATTTCAAAAATTTCAGTGTGGTGGTCCAATTTTCTTTGGATTATTCAATGCTTGAGGAAATGGGGGTGAAGACGAGAGTTTGGTCTCCTTTTAGTCAACTTTATTTTCTTGGGGAATTAGTTCATCTTCTTTCTCACAAGGTTCGGGAATTTGTTTTTCAACAATCTTTCCACTCCTAAGAGTTATCACTGACTTGACTTGGTCCATTTGTTAGTTTTCTGAACTCCCTTCATTTAGATTGTACTGACCCTTGGGATTTGGTTGAGGTTGAGAAGGAAATTTTCCTTTCTCGTGAATGGTGAGTGCAGAAGAAAGTTTAGCAAGAGTGTCTTTTATGTCATTCATGGTTTGATTGTTTTGTTTATTAATGGCCTCTTGCTTTTCTATGAATGCATGCATTGTTTCTTCAAGGTTTTTCCTATATGGTGGGACATAAGGTGCATATCCTTGAGAATTTTGAGAGTCTTGTTGTGCCTGAGGAGGTGGTGGTTGCACAAATTGTGATTGATTATTATTCCTCCAGCTGAAGTTCGGGTGATTTCTCCATCCCGGATTGTATGTATCTGAAAAAGAAGAAGTAAATGGCTTTTTAAAATTATTCATTGCATTTACTTGCTCATGTACAACTTCTTTAAAAACAAGAATGTTAGGACATTCGTGTGTTGAGTGTTCTAAGTCATCACAAATGCCACAAATTTCTTCATTTTGCACAGATTTGATTTCTTTTGCTTTTCTTAATTCCATGGCTTCAACCTTTCTAGCCAAACTGGCAAATCTAGCATTTAGATCTTCCTCTTGACTAAGGTGATATTTTCCTTTATTAACACTTGTAAGATTAGATTTAATTGAATTTTCAGAAGTGTTAGTACTATGCCAAGATTGAGAATTTTTAGCCAACTGGTTCAAATAGTCTAAAGCTTCATCAGGTTCTTTATCAAGAAACTCACCATTGCACATTGTTTCCACAAATTGTTTAGTTTCAGGTATTAAACTTTCATAAAAGAAGCCTATAGTGCGCCATTTTTCAAAACCATGATGTGGGCAAGAATTTAACAAATCTTTAAATCGTTCCCAACATTGAAAATATGCTTCATTTGAATTTTGGGAAAAATTTTGGATTTGTCTTTTCATAGCATTGGTTTTATGTGTTGGAAAAAATTTCTTTAAGAACTCACCTTGCATTTCTTGCCATGTGCCAATTGATCTTGGTTTCAAAGTGTTAAGCCTAGATTTTGCTTTATCTTTTAAAGAAAAAGGAAACAATTTAAACTTAACAATCTCTTCAGTACAATTTTAGTCATTGAAAGCAATATATACTTCCTCAAATTCTTGCAGATGTAAATATGGACTTTCAGACTCTAAACCATGAAAATTAAGAAGTAAATAAATCATATCTGGCTTAAATCTAAAATTGTTGGCATTGAGTGGAAAGATAAAACATGATGGACTAGAATTTTGAGGTGGTTGCAAATATTCACGCATGGTTTACAACGGTTGATTTTCATGTTCATCATGTACACTTTCATTATCAGCCATTGTGTCAATTGTGTGTGATTGTGATTCAAACAAATCAATATATAAAGTACCAGGATTAATTTTAACTAAATGACTAGAATTTAAATCACGATACTAATTAAGCATAAATACATAAATAACTTAAAATAAATAAACAAAAATAATGTACAAGCTAGCGGTATAACCCGCCAGTAAATATTAACAAGGATGTGATATAAACCGACCACCCAATAACTATTAACAAATAAAAAGTTTAAAAATAAAATACGAGAAAATAAAGTACGGAAAGTAAATTGCAGAAAATAAATTTAAAATATGAAAACAGGGAGAGAGACATAGCCCCACAGAGCTGGTGAAAGAGAAGAGAAGAAGAAAGATTATTTTGTTATGTTAGAAAGTAATAATAAATAACAGAAATTAAAAAGTTAGAGAGAGAAATTAAAAGTTAGAGTAATGTAAATTAAAAAGTTAGTAAGCGAGAAAATAAATGACATAAAATAAAAGTTAGTAGATGTTCTGAAAATAAATGATTGTAAATATAAAAGTTAGAAAGTTAGTATGTTAGCAAGTTATTAGGTTAGTAAGTTAGATAGTTAGAAAGTTAGAGAGTTAGTAAAGAAACCGAAGGATCAGCAAGCCGATCTTTTGCTCTGGTAAGGGAGAAGAGAGAATAGATTTTATTAAAGAAAAAGAGCCTCAATAAATTAAAACTTCAAATCAAGTCCCCGGCAACGGCGCCAAAAACTTGATTGCGGGATTTAAGGATGCAAACCCAAGTGCAGGTGGTCTTAAGTAGTAAATTTCTCAGGAGTCCGAGGTCGATCCATAGGGAATTGATGAAGAAAAATTAATTGAGGTAGGAAAGGATTTGTCACAACACCAAAAGTAATAGAAGATGTTCACAAATGAATTTAAGAACTTGCTTGGGTTAGAAGATCCACTCTTGGTAATAAATTAAAGGCAAGATTATTTCTCTTTATAACTCAATTGAAATCCACACATAACGGAGGTTCCAATCGGAAAATATAACATTCAAAGTTTAATTATATATGCAATCATATTATGATTCCTTTAATTATCTACCAACATTTGTAAATGAGTTCAAGCATTCACTGTGCCAATCCTATTATCTACAATAAATCAAGATCTCCATTATACAAAGACAGTTTCTAAATTAATTGGAAACAAAATACAACACATATAATGTCCATTTAATAATATATCTTTTAAGCACAAGAAATCGAATAATCTAACCTTATTTCATTACCATGAGCTTCACTCTTTCACCTAAGCAAGATGAAGATTTAGTTACTCATAGATAAGAAGAAAGAAAGAGAGAAGAAGAGAAAGATGAACATCGCTTTACTTTAGAACAAGAGAAAATTATAACAAAGTAAAACAAGAAACAAGCATAACCATAACTTGTAAAAACTAAGCCTAACACCAAGTGCACCAAATGATCAGCCAATGGTTCCCTTTTATAGAGGATTAGGGATATAAAATGATAAGGGGGCTGATTAAGAGTAGGTGGATAAGTGGGTGGAGTGGTTGGATGATTGGTTGAGTGATTGGATTATTGAATTAGTGGTTGAATTATTGAGATTCTTTGTCTCTAAAATCATTCATTACTGATCTCATGGATGCCATTAGAATAAAGTAACATGGTCTTCATGAAAGTTGTAGCATTTTATCTCAGCTTTCCAATGGCACCAAAATCATCCAAAAATTCATCCTACAGCCCCAAGATATGACCCAATTACTGCAGACTATTCAGGCCCAGTTTTCAGCACCTCTGTTTTGACTTCCAGACCCAATTTTACCTCCAAGCTGTCCGAATGAGCTCTTGTGTTCTTCATGAAAGTTGTAGATCAGGGTCTTAACTTTCAAATGTCCAAATTTAAGCCTGATATAATTCCTACAGCCCTAGTTATGCTCTGATTACTATATACTATTTAGGTTCTAGACACAAAACTCGTGTTCTGTCTTCCAAGCCCAATTAGCTCCACTAGATGTCTGATTGAGACTTTGAGCTCTTCATCAAAGTTGTAGAGCTTTCTCTCAGCTTTGCTACAAGGTAAAATTCATAATTTCTAGATATCTAGAACTCAAGATATGACTAAAATACAGAAACAGTGTAAGGCCCAAATAATGCTGAAAAAATCAATTAAGTCCAATTTAAGTCCAATCTTATAAAACATAACCAGGCTTAATCAATTAAGTTCATGAAGAGTGTAAATGACTAAAAATGAGGGTTTATTAATGTACAAAATATGTGATTATCAAGTATGTATCATCCTGTTTAGTTTGTCAGAAGGCTAAGGTGGAACACCAAAGACCATCTGGAATGTTGCAACCTTTGCCTATTCCTGAATGGAAATAGGATGATATAGCAATGGATTTTGCGACAAGACTACCAAAGACTCGGAAAGGTCATGATTCTATTTAAGTAATTATTGATCGGCTTACAAAGTCAGCGCACTTTTTATCGATTAATATTAAGTACTCAATGGAAAAGTTAGCCCAAGTGTACATCAATGAAATTATTAGATTTCATGGTATACCATCCAGTATTATTTCGGATCGAGATTCAAGATTTACGTCGAGATTTTGGAATAGTTTACAAGAATCTATGGGAACAAAGTTACGTTTGAGTTCTGCTTACCATCCACAGATAGATGGTCAATCAGAAAGGACGATTCAATCATTAAAGGACTTGTTAAGAGCTTGTGTTCTAGAACAAACTGGAGGTTGGGATAAGTTCTTACCATTGATAGAATTCATGTACAACAATAGTTTTCGTTCGAGCATAGGGATGGCACCTTATGAGGCATTGTATGGGAGATGATGCAGAACACCGTTATGTTGGTATCATGATAGTGATATTGTAGGACCATAATTTGTACAATAGACAACTGAGAAAGTGAAGATGATTCAAGACAAGATGAGGACAATTCAGACTCGGCAAAAGAGTTATGTTGATAAAAGAAGAAGATCGCTTGAGTTTGAAGAAGATGACCGTGTGTTTTTGCGATTGACACCTATGACTAGAGTTGGACAAGTGCTTAAGTCAAGGAAGCTCACTCCAAAGTTTATCGAGCCGTATCAAATTCTATGTCAGATAGGTCCAGTAGCTTATCAGATTACATTACCACCTTTACTATCAAATCTTCACAATGTATTTCACGTATCGCAATTGTGGAAGTACATTTCTGATCCCACTCATGTTATTGAACCGGATGTGGTACAACTGAAGGAAATTTAACCTATGAAACGTTTCCAATCAAGATTGGGGATCAGAGGATAAAACAACTCCGAGGTAAAGATATATCATTGGTTAAAATAGTCTGGAATGATGTAAGTGGTGAAGCTACATGGGAACTGGAAGAAAAGATAAAAGAGCAATATCCATATTTATTCTGATGATGTGAAATCAAGTTTATCAAGTTTCGAGGACGAAACTTCTTTTAGAGGGGGAGAGTTGTAACACCCCAAATTTTCTAACTATTTAACAGTAATAATAGAATTCTACTGTTTAGTGATTTCTGTGTACTGTAAAATTATTTTGAGTATTCCGTGAATACATTTGATCGTTTTGTGTGATTTACTCCATGGCAAGAAAATAATAATTTTCGGGTCAGGGAAAATCTTACGTATTTTAATTATTACTGTTAAATCTTAATTATTTTACGTAATCTGATTTGATTTTTGTAAGTTTTACAATTTTTGTGATTTTGTGGATGATTATGAAATTTTTATATTTCTCTGATTATTTTAATATTATCCATGGGCTGTCTGTGGACCCAGAGGGACTGTACGTGGGCCCAGGTGGGTCCAGAAAAGTGAAAAAAAATTTGTAGCTAGAAAATTTTAAACTGTTGAGACGGAGACGAGGGATCTGACTAAACTTGAATCCGAAAACAATTTTCAAAAATTTCTTTTACTGTGTTTTGTAATGTATTTAATTATCGGGTGATAAAAACTACAGTTAATTGTGTCCGTAGGGTAATAGCAGATAAAAATAAATATTATGCTGCTTAGTCAACATTAGTGGTTATGACAACTTTATGACGGACCAATAGGAAGCAAGCTTAATGTTGAAGCCTTTGGATATGCACCATTGATTTAATCAAGGGTGGAGATTGGTCTTACAAAGTGGCAAGGACTCTTTATGACCATTGGATGGAAAGTATGAAGAGGTGATCTTGACCCTTCATTTTGGAGATACATCTAATGGCTAGGATTTCAAGGAGGAAAGATCTAATGGCCTAGATTTAGTCTTATAATCTAGAGGCTATAATTAGAATCTACATTAATACTAACCATTGATCTAATCAATGGCTAACAATGCTCAAAATGGTGGCTAGTGAAATTGGTCACTCATTGAGTGTACAAGGAGGGGGGGACGGTTTTGTGATGGCTTAAGGCCATAGCAAAGTTTGAAGACACAATTATTACTCATCTTAATCATTCTTGATCATTCCAAAAAGCTAAGCTCATCAAACTTTTCTCTCCATTTTCCTTCTTCTCTAGCTCACGGCCAAGACCCCTAGAGCATACCATCACTCTTCAAAAATTTTAAACAACCTTACTTCTTGAATCTATACCTCAATCTAAGACACTTTGTAGTTTAGGCCAAGTTCTAAATCCATCATCTTCAAGGACTTTCTTCAAGAGCAAATTTCTAGGGTTTTTAAGGTGAAGTGTAAGGAAACTTCACTTCTTATGTTTTTTTCATTTTCTAAACCATGTTTGATCCATGGTTTTCCTTGTTCAAGCTTAATATACTAATAAACTCGTGTTTTATTTTGTGTTTAAGAAACTTTTGGTGGTGAATCACTTACTCAAGGAGCAAAGCAAGGAGCTTTTAAGATTCTTCAAGAGGTAAGAGGGAGATCCATATCACCATCCAAGTATGGTGGTGAGAGATGAATCTTGTATTTGATGGATGGTAAATCCATGTGAGAATTCATATCCATGGTTGTGTAATAATTTGTGGGTGTTTATGTGGTTTAAGTGCTTTGCATGATTTATTTGTGCTTGTATGTTTGTATTATTTTTATGGCTTTTATGGTATGCTTGAAATATAATATGTTGATTATATGTTATGTATGTCATAATAATTGTTGGAAAGGAAAATAATTTTTGGTTCTAATGACCATGAGGATTTCGGCCTCAACACCTCAAAATAGGTGTTTACAAATTAATATTTTCATGAATGGTAAAATTAGATGTTTAGAAGAGCAAGGAAAATGAACAAATGGTTTGGTTTCAAAGAACAAGAGTTTCATGGTTTTTGGAGGAATTTTAATGGTTTTGTTTGTGTACAAACATGAATGGAACTTAGATTTAGAAGAAAAAATATATGATGGTTTCAATGGCCATCATGCCCACAGTTTTTGAAGGCTTGTAATGCCTTGGTTTTATGAAACAAAATGATTTCAAAGTGGAAATATAATTGATCTAGTACAGGGATTAAAGAAATGGAAACAAAGTGTTTTGTCACTTGAAAAATAGAGTTTTTGTATATGAATGGAAAAGAGAGGTTGAAAGTGTTTGAACCTCAACTTATTTTAAAGATGATTGATTTTTAGAATTGATTTAGAATTATAAAGAATACATTGGTGACTTAAAATTTGCTAACGTATAACTCATCTTTTGGATTTTGGAGCGCGTTAGGAAATTTTAAGTTAGAAACATTGATTTAAATCAATGGAAAGGTGATTTTATAGAATATATTGTGGAAAGGATTTCTTGAAGGAGAAAATGTGTAAAATGATGTTGGAAATGACATTGATTTTTGGAAAGTCCAAAATGATGTTTGGAATATTGAAGAATATTTTACGTAGTTGAAAAATGATAGAAAAATGATTTACGCGACTTGAAAATATAATTTTTAAGTTACGCAATTTTGAAAATGATGTAAATATTTTTACGCAATTAAGAAAATGTTGGAAAATGGTTATGAGATTTGAAAACGTAACAAAAGTGTTACGCGATTGTGAAAACACGTTAAAAATGATACGTGATTGAAAATACAGTAAAAATACTGTAAAGAATGATGTACTGGACGGGAACCTTTTTAACGTTGAAATTGAGATATGCATTGAGGCATATAATGAAATTGAACAGAACTTGCATTGAGATATTCGTGCATTGAATAAAACTTGCATTGAGATATTCATGCATTGAACGGAATATAGCTAATAGTTATTATAGCCCTTGTGGTTGAAGAGAGAATGAGAATTGAAAAATGAGATTTATGATGGATCTTGGGGGTGTCAAGGCGCAACGGTCGATCCAATGGGTAGTGACAAGTACCTTGTGCCACTTGGCGACATAGTTCGTTGCAACGCATTAACGATACCTGACAAGAACACAATTCTTTTTGAAGATTGGAGATTGTCTGTGGGCTAAGGCTGGACAATTAACAGAGCTTTCTTCTCGAAATTGTGAAAAACCTCAATGGAGTAGGAAATTGAGTCTATGTACACATGCATAATCTGAATATCTATATCTATGTGATATATTAATTGAGGAATATTGGATGATGTTGATGGCATTATGGTAATTATCGTGTGATTATACAATGAATTGTGGAATATTTAGATAATGTTGAGGGCATTATCGTAATTATAATTTATGATAATTGAATTGTTGAATATTTGGAGAATGTTGAGGGCAGGATCGTAATTACTATTTATTACATCTGTTGTGATGATAAATAATGATGAGGGCATGATTATAATTATAGTATGATATACCTGTATGGTGTGTTGTTTGTGTTATCTCCATGCTACCATGTTGGTATTGGCATAGGTGATCTCACCTCTTTGTTATATTGCTTTGTTGTGCTTGTATTGTTAAAATTGTATAGTAGATGGAATGAATTTCTTAGACTTGACTGGAAGCAAATATTCCGAGTTCAGTGACAACATCGAGGAGTGGCCATCCCAGATTCGATGGTATACAGATTTGAGGAGGAATAGATACATGACGCTTCAAGATGGATACAAAACGGAATAAGTATGTTGAGTTTTATCAATAGTGTTTTACCATGCTATTAAGTAGGACCCGTCATGAGGTTTGCTACTGTTTAAAATCAAGTCTGTAAGTGTTATGTTTCTTAAATAATTATTAAATATTATGTGGTATCAATAATATATATTAATCAGTTTAAATCTATTTTTTGGTATTACCTATAAATTTTAGTAAGTTTATGTTTCTGCGAAAAGAAATTTTAAAACTCATGTTTTATAACTCAAACCTTTTATGAAATCATTTTCAGATTATGAGCTTGTAGTTGGAAATATGATGCCGTACGGAGGGTGTTACAAATCCTAACATACAAGGATCTAGAATACCAGTCCATCAGCGCTTGGGACTTACGAATGACAATGCAGAGGATCACATGTCCCATACGGAGGGCACAATTCCATCTCATATGTCCAAAAATCACCGCTTGGACTTATTGCAATGGCAACTCGAGGAACAACGTCGCGGAATGAAAGATCTAGAGTAGTCCATGCACGATAGCCAATCTGGATTTCACCGTAACGACAGAGGGCGGAGTGCGGGCAACAACCATAGGAGACCACATGTTGACGCCAGAATATCCAATGTTGTTAATAACAACCCAGACCTTGGCAATCAGGACCAACCATTCTCTACATGACTCATGGAGTATAAAGTCCCAAGAAATTTTAAATTCCTAGCCAATGTAGAGCTCTATGACAGGACTACAGACCCCAAGAACATATAGACGTTTACGTCTAATCTATGTGCTTCCATAGGGGATCCTCACAGTTACTGTGTCGTGCCTTTTCCCTTTCCCTAAAGAAGAGAGCCCTTAGATTGTTCGTTACTTTGCCATAAAGATCCGTCACCAACTAGCCAAACTTTAGACAATGTTTCTTGCTCCAGTACAGTACTAGCAAGGAACAACCCAAGTCTATCAAATCTTTATCTAAGATTCGCCAAGGGCATGACGAGCCCCTTCGCAAATACATTAAAAGGTTCAACACGACTTATATTAACTGGAGAACTTCGATGATAGAATTGCCCTCCATTATGCCAGGAGTGGCCTTCAGACTGGTTCTGAGTTCTTTGGCAAAGAGAAAGCTAGAGACTATGGAGGAATTTTGATAACGGTCCCAAAAGTATATAAGCCTCGAGGAGGCAATTAAGGCCCAAAAGAGTTTGGAGAAGGGTGAGTCTTTTCACCAGAAAGCCAACCATAACTTCTCTCTATCCTAGAAACCCTCGAAGGATAGTCCACCCCGGGGTAAATACTCCAATTACACCCTTTTAAATACCCGATGAGAAATAATCTTGAGGGAAGTGTTACAGACAGAATTCCAGGACATTAAGAGGCCATCCTCTTTGAAGAAGCATAAACAAAAGCATCGTTCCAAGCACTGTACATGGCACAAAAGTTATAGCCATGAAACTGAAGACTGCTACCAATTCTGCAATGCCATTAAGTTCTTAATTAGGGCAGGACAATTGGAACAATATGTCAGCCACGCTCAAAACGATGAACATCGTAGAAGGAGGAGAGAAAAGAGGCGCAACCCTCAATGAAGCTCATCTCCAAGCCAAAGAATGAGGACCTGGAGCCCCATGAGAAGATCCCAGAGTCCACCTTGTCGTGATAAAAATGTCCGACAAGACAAGAATAGGGACACTCCATCTGATGATAACGACAATTGTCATGCCCAACCCAATAGAACCATCAACACTATTACAAGTGGATTCGCTGGCGGTGGCTCATCCAATGGTGCTCGGAAGAAAGCCCTTAGGATAGTAGTGTTAAACGTCTCCCACTCTAAGCCTAAACTATAGACTGGAGAACAGAAAATGACCCCATCACTTTTTTAGATGAGGACTATGACAGAATTATCCCAAATCATGATGACCCACTTGTTATCTTGGGAATAATTTTCAATGCTGAAGTCTGACGCATCTTCATTGACCAAGGAAGTTCGGTAGACATCATGATGGACCTTTACTAGAACCTAGAACCTCCACGTACGAAGCCAACTCCCTATGATAAGGAGCTTATAGGGTTCACTGGTGAGAAGATCACCCTAGCGGGATACTTTGAGTTCCACTTGACTATAGGGTCCCCTAAACTTTTACTGACCGTCAAGTCAGGTTTCTGGTTGTAGACTGCCCCTCAGCCTACAACATCATCTTGGGTCATCCTGCTTTAAATGCCCTTGGTGTCGTGGTATCCATTGCCCACCTGGTCATGAAGTTTCACAATAGGGGTGACGAGATTGTCATAGTAAAGGGCAACCAAATTGTGGCCTAAAAATGCTATAACGAGAACCTTAGAATTTGCAGGGTCCCCAAGAAAGCAAAGGCTGGCACACCCGACCTAGTTCTAGATTAGGTCAACATCCTTATAACTAAGTTAGATGTACGAGGAGAGATTCTGGGTACTAGACCTCAGTTGAAGGGTGAACTACAACCCCTTTAAATTGGTGCCAAGTCGGATTAGGTCACCAAGATTAGAGTGAACTTGGAAGAAGATGAGAGGCGCCAGCTGATTGAGCTCTTGTATAAAAACAAAAATCTCTTCGCCTGGACATCATTAGACATGCCTGGCTTAACCCCGCTTTCATCTGTCATCACCTGTCTATTAAGGAAGATACAAGGTCGGTCTCCCAGAAGAAAAGAAAAGTTAGCCCAGAAAGACAACAAGTTATTAAAGAACAGATAAAGGAGTTGCTCAGTGTCGACTTCATCAGGGAAGTATCTTATACCACATGGCTGTCCAATGTGGTCCTAGATAAGAAGTCAAATAGGAAGTGGAGAATGTGCATAGACTATACAGACTTAAACAAAGCCAGCCCTAAAGATTCATACCCATTTCCTAATGTAGATAAGCTGTTGGATAGCTCCTTAGGATTTCGTTTACTGTTATTCATGGATGCATACTCCGAGTACAACCAGATTCCAATGTATCCCAAAGACGAAGACAAAACTACCTTCATCACTGACAGGGCAAGCTACTACTATAGGGTTATACCCTTTAGTTTGAAAAATGCAGGAGCCACTTACTAAAGAATGATGAACAGGATCTTCAAAGACCAAGTCGGGAAAATGCTAGAGGTTTACATTGATGACATGATAGTGAAGACCCCACAAGGCAGACCACAGCTAAGAGGCTCAGGCAGTACTTTTAGTGCCATCCGGTGGTGTTAAGAACGGACCAACCTATCCGTCAAGTGCTGCACAAACCAAACTTAGCATGAAGAATGATTGTTTGGTCCATCGAGTTGTCTGAGTTCAAAATCACGTATGATACTCGATTAGCAATAAAGGCACATACGATCTCTGATTTTTGGGCAGAACTTACATCAGACCCCGATGACCCCAAAGGAGTTTCTTAGACCATATTAGTTGATGGATCCCTGAACCCTAAAAGAAGTGGTGCCGGAGTGATTTTGGAAAATTCTAAAGGAGTGACAATGGAAAACTCCCTGAAGTTAGAGTTCTCAACATCAAACAATCAGGAAGAGTATGAAGCATGTATTGCTGGACTGGTAATGGCCAAGGTTATGGGAGCGGCCAAAATTACACTTTGCAACGACTCCCAACTTGTGACCTCCCAGATCCGAGGTGACTATCAGGCTAAGGATCCCTTCCTTTAGAGATACTAGGCTAATGTACAAGAGCTCCTTGAAAGCTTCAAGGATGCTAAGATAGAGCACAAACCTATGGAGCAAAATTGCAAGGTGGACCTATCCAAATTGGCCAACACTAAAAGCCCAAGCAACAACCGCTTCGTGATCTAAGAAACCCTCTCTCAACCTTTAATCACAGTTGCAGTCATTTTCCAAGTGGAAGAAGGAGAGCATACATAGATCACCTCATTCATAGAGTATCTACAATCTGGAGTTAGGCCCTCTGATCTAAAGGAAGCCTCTAAACTAATGAAAATTGCAGTCAGGTACACCATCTATAATGGGCAGTTATACCAACGTGGGTTTTCCTCGCCTCTCCTCAAATGCCCCATGCCAAAAGAAGCAGAATATATACTGGCTGAGGTTCAGGAAGGGAGCTGCGGACATTACTTAGGAGGTAAAGCCTAAGCCCTAGATGCACTCATGGCCAAATACTATTGGCCAACTGTGGAAGATGATTCCCTTGCACATGTTCAGGTTTGTGATAAATGTTAGCGCCACTTGGATCATTATCAGGCTCCCCTAGAGGAACTATCTATGATGTCTATACCCTGACCATTCTATAGATTGGGTATAGTTATCATGGGTCTGTTCCCTTAAGCACCTGGACAATTGAAGTACTTGGTTGTGGCTGAGGACTACTTCACAAAATGGATTGAGGTAAAACCCTTAGTCATGATCACCTCTGCCTAGGTCTAGAAGTTCACTTGGCACTACAACATCACCAGGTTCGGGGTTCCGGAGTCCATTGTGATGGACAACGGAACCCAATTCAAGGATAAAGTTTCAAAGAGCTATTTGCTGAGCTAAAAATCAAACATTATTGCAATTCCATTGAGAACCTTGGACAAATGGATAAGGGGAAGCCGCCAACCAGGTTACTGTCCGAGGAATCAAAAGAAGGCTAGATGAAGCTAATGGAAACTGGGCTGAGCAACTAGACCATGTCCTATGTCTAACATCCTAATATCGGTAACCTAGTATATTTGACATATATTGGGATAAGCAGTATAAGCTATGCTACTTCTAACTAAATCATTAAACTATCCCATAACATTTATACAAATCATTATGGAGAGCCATAACTAAAAAGTCATACATATATATACATCACAACCTCAAAAGGGCAAAGAGATACACACATATAACTTTATACATACTCAAAGTGAATATAATTAATTATACAAGCTTTGTCTACTAAAGCAATAAAACTAAACTAGTCTTCATGCTTCTACTTCTTTCTCTTTATAGGGTCTTGACCTGGATTTATATGGAGACATAGCAAGGTGAGAAATCATATATTCTCAGTATATGCATCCCAAAACCAACATTGGTAATATTCATAAAGAATAAGCAAACCAATCTTAAATAAAATTATAACACATGAACTTAATAATAATAGATTATGGTTGCAACAAGTTATTAAATCTCTATTCAATATCGCTAGAACATTCACATTTTACTCTTATATAAACGTTCACTAAGCATTGTATAAAAAAAAAAAGGTTAACTGCGCATAACATATAATCTATAAACATTAGTTCATCTTTCATGTGATAAGAACAACTATCTATGCAATTGTAACATATCACAACTACTTCATTCATAAACTTGTTATCAGTATTATACATATAACCTTTTTCTATGAATAAACCTACTAACTTCTGTAACACCCCAAATTTAATAACCATAGTATAATCGTTATTACACCACAGTCATTAAATTCATGCCTACTACAACAGTGACATGTTTTCAAATATAACCATTATATATATATAGAAAATATGAGCCATGAATGAATATATTTATTACACAACACTATAACATCCTCCAAAAGAAATTACATTCTAGATATGTAGTATAATCATCATTACACCATAGTCATTAAATTCAGGCCTACTACAACAGTGACACGTTTTTAAATATAACCATTATACATATACAGCAAATATGAGCCACGAATGAATATATTTATTACACAACACTATAACATCCTCCAAAAGAAATTACATTCCATATATATATATAACATAATACACTAACATATATAAAACGTAAAACTTACTTATTCAAAAACATAGATGCAACTACCACAACCAAGCCTAAACTGGCCCAAACCAAAACACTTTAGCTAAGCAATAGCATCAAATGGAGAAGTAGCAACCCATGACGGGTCCTACTCAAAGACAAGGTAATGTTCCCAACGTACCCAACGTGCTTTAACTCCAAAAGAGCAAACTATACGTCGATGCCGCCAAGAAACTACATTTGAACAAAACCACGAAGATTCTGCCTCGCTGCTATCACAATCTTCACAGATCATAAAAATAAAACAGAACCAACAGAACAATACAACAAAAAGGTAAGATCCCCAACATCGCATACTAGCATGGCAGTAAAGAAATGATATATACAATAATACTATTCAACACAGAAATAACATAAAAACAACAGGTATAATCATGACATCAATAAAATAAATAATTCAATGAACATATATAATAACAATACTATACCACAACAATATTATATCACAACAATGTGAATGCTGACTATGCATATGAACCATATGTATACTGACCATACACAACATGTATGCTGACCATGCTAGATCCACAATGGACCAAACCCTACTTTATGGAGCTAAAACTAACCTCGGAGAGAATGATCTAGAAGACATGTCTGTATATCGTTGGCCTCAAATCAAGTGCTATAATTTTCTCAAGTATGCATCATGGCTTATACAAGACATTCTACACCAGATCGTGAATAGGAATAGTATCTCATCGAGATCGTCAGTGTGTTTGCATCATTTGCCATGACACAGTAGCGTTATTCAACTGGCCACCTGTGGAATTCTGCACCCCGACATCCCCAAGATCATTCATAGATCTTCACTACGCAACTTGCACCAGCACTGAGGTATAAGTTCATCTCTTAGGCAAACAACCTCAACAAACACAGTCTACACGACTTTAAAATGCATGTTCAAATGCCTTAATAAATCATTTATTAACAACAACGTGCTTTTCCACAAAAACAAGCCACCACTGGCTATACAGTCTTTGTTAACATCAACAGGTCCAGTAGGTTGGCCCGACAGCAAACTACTTTTTTTTTCAATTGCGTAACTCAAAAATCATCATTTTTAAATTGCATAAGGTTTTGTCATCATTTTTTTAATTGCGTAAAACATTTCTTGACCTTCTAAATTTAATTTTGAGACTTTCTATATTTAATAAAAAGTTTGAACTTTATTTCCAATGTTTTATTTCCAAATCTCCTCTATGTGATATTTTCCAATGTTTCTCACAAAATCTGTGTTATTTTTATTTAATCAAGCATTATAGAATAAAATCTTCCAATGGGCTCAAAATCTAGATGAATGAGCTATACGTCAGTATCCCCAATGCGCTCAAATCCAAATGAATGAGCTATACCTCATTAACTCCAAGTTTTCAAACTATCATTCAAACTTATTTTTCATCATCATGGCCGAAAGTCACTTGGTGTTCAATGATGAAAAATTTATTCATCTTCCTTTTCCATTACCATAGCTAAAAACTTTCTTTAAACAAAATACCTTAAATTTAAAACCATCTTTCAAACTTATTTCCATTTCTTTTACTAAAACTCTTTTAAATAAAACACTTTAAATTTCACACTATCATCCAAATTTATTTTCCATTACTTGACCAAAAATCCATTTCTTTCCAATAATAAAAACTTTGTTCATTTCCTTTTTCACTTGTAAATCCTTAATCCAATTCTTTGTCACCTAATCATCTAAGTCCACAATTAATAAAACATTTTTAACTTGGACTACCCAAAATAGGCATGATAGCCATGAGCTCTAATGGTCATTGTAACACCCCAAATTTTCTAACTATTTGATAGTAATATTGACAATAATAACAAAATTCTACTGTTTAGTGATTTCTATGTACTGTAAAATTATTTTGAGTATTTTGTGAATACATTTGATCATTTTGTGTGATTTACTCCGTGTCAAAAAAATAATAATTTTCAGGCCAGAAAAAATCTTACGTATTTTAATTATTACTGTTAAGTCTTAATTATTTTACATAATTTAATTTGATTTTCATAAGTTTTATAATTTTTATGATTTTGTGGATGATTATGAAATTTTAATGTTTCTCTGATTATTTTAATATTATCCATGGGCTGTCTGTGGGCCCAAGAGGGCTGTACAAGGGCCTAGGTGGCTCCGGAAAAGTGAAAATTTTTCTGCAGCCAGAAAATTTTGTACTATTAAGATGGGAATGGGGGATCTTACTAACCCGAAACTGAAAACAGTTTTTAAAATTTTCTTTTAGTGTGTTTTGTATTGTATTTAATTATCGGTCAATAAAAATACAGTAAAAATATTGTTCGAACGGTAATAGCAAATAAAAATAAATATTATACTGCATAGTCAACATTAGTGGTTATGACAGCTTTATGACGGACCAATAGCAAGCAAGCTTAATGTTGAAGCCTTTGAATATCCTCCATTGATTTAATCAAGGGTGGAGATTTAGTCTTACAAAGTGGCTAGGACCATTTATGACCATTGGATGGAAAGTATGAAGAGGTGATCTTGACTCTTCATTTTGGAGATACATCTAAGGGCTAGGATTTCAAGGAGGAAAGATCTAATGGCCAAGATTTAGTCTTATAATCTAGAGGCTATAATTAGAATCTATATTAATACTAACCATTGATCTAATCAATGGCTAATAATGCCCAAAATGGTGGCTAGTGAAATTGATCACTCATTGAGTGTACAAGAGGGGGGATGGTTTTGTCATGGCTTAATGCCATAGCAAAGTTTGAAGACACAATTATTACTCATCTTGATCATTCTTGATCATTCCAAAAAGCTAAGCTCTTCAAACTTTTCTCTTCATTTCTCTTCACTCAAGCTCATGGCCATGACCTCTTGAACCCACCATCACTCTTCAAAAATTTTAAACAACCTTACTTCTTGAATCTATACCTCAATCTAAGGCACTTTGTAGTTTAGGCCAAGTTCTAAATCCATCATCTTCAAGGACTTTTTTCAAGATCAAGTTCTAGCGTTTTTAAGGTGAAGTGTAAGGAAACTTCACTTCTTATCTTTTTTTCATGTTCTAAACCATGTTTGATCCATGGCTCTCCTTGTTCAAGCTTGATATGCTAATAAACTTGTATTTTGTTTTGTTTTTGAGAAGCCCTTGGTGGTGAAGGACTTGAAAAAGAAGCAAAGCAAGGAGCTTTGGAGGTTCTTCAAGTGGTAAGTGTAACGCCCCAATTTTTAGAAAATATTTCGAATGTACTGTTTGCTGTTTTTCAAGTTATTGTGTAAATGACCGTTGTGTCCTTATTTTACTGTTTCTCGATTTATTTTTGTGAAATACAAATACGTTTATACAGGCTCAAATTTTATTTGGTCTTTTTACGTAATTTGTTTAGATACGGTAAAATAAAAGTTTTTCCGAAGCATGTTTTAATTTTTCTGGAAGATATACGACAATTAATACTGTCTGTAATTTTATTTGAACTTTTTGGACAGTTAACTACGTTGTGGGAAAAAATGGGAAAATGACCATTACGTCCCGAACGTGCTGTTTTTGCTTTTTTTGCTGTTTTTAATTGTTTTCTACTTGATTTAATGCCCGATATTACTTGTCTGTGATTTTATATGGACTTTTTGTGTGATTTGCTCGTAAGGCAGAAAATAATATTTTTCGGGCCGGGAAAATCTTATTTTATTATTTAGAATTGGGGATCTTACTCAACCCGATTCTAAATGAGACAAGAATAATCTTTTAATTTTTAGAATTTTATGTCAAATAAAATAATTTTATAATATTATAATATTATTTTATTAGTCAAGATAATAAAATGACAAAGTGGACCCGGAAATGTTTTGCGGGACCCACGTTTAGCTAATCTGATTAACTTAGTAGCTTAATTAAACATCATTAGCAGTAGAACTTTCCAGAACAAGCTGACTCAGCTAGCTGACTAAGCTGATAATTTATGAGCAGTGTGACTAGGCTTGGGGAGTCATCACTAACCAACCAATAGGAGACAAGCTTGTTAAGCAAGCTTTAATCCTAACCTTTGATGCATCCAAGGGCTTGGATGAAGCCAAGCAAGATGCACACCTTGCATGCTCTTTGAGAGCTACGGCTAAGGGAGGTGGGAGGTCAATCTTCACTTTGCTTGCATGCAAAAATTCTCTCTTCTCTCTCATCAAAAACCCTAGCCACCATTCTTGTCTTTTCTCTTCACCATTCGGCCAAGACAAAAACCCTACCCTCCAACCATCCAAATTTTCATCTAACTAACTTTTCTAAACCTAAACACCATCCTAAGAACATCTCTAGTTGAGAGTTCTTGCAAATTATTGCATTTGGAGCTTGGAAACCAACCTTGAAGATTTTACCTAGAAGGTGAAATCTCATGCTTTTCTTTTCTCTCTTCTTTTTCAAAGTTCTAAGCCATGATTTATCCATGGTTTAGGTTCTTTTTCATGGTTAGTAACTTGTAAAATTTCGTTTGAGATGCTAGGTATTTTGGTGGAGAAAACCGAACCCTAGGAGGAGTGAAAACAAACCATTTGTCTTCATTTAAGGTAAGAGGAAGACAAATCTTATCACCTATGGATGGTGGTAAGAAGATGGAGTTTTGATTTTGTGATTGTAGAATCCATAAGGATTCATGTTTGTGCTTGTTAGTAGCTTATTTGATGTGGTTGTGTATTTGTTAATAGCTTTTCTATTTGTTGTTTGTAATAATTTGCATGTCTACAAGCTTTAAGTTGCATGTCTACAAGCTTTGATAATATTGCATGTGTTAGAATTGTATGATAAAGTATAGAATTGCATGATAATGTATAGGATGTGAACAACATGTCAAGGAAATGCATGTGTGTTCCAAAGAACACTCCATGATGGCTCACAGCCACTAACAAAATGGAGAACCAAAATGTTCTCTAAATTTTCTTAAAAGGTGATTTAATTAACCTAGGAGAATTAAGAAGGTTTCAAGTTGTTTAAGTCAAGAAAAATGAATTTGCAAATCAAATGGCATAACCTTACATTTTCGGCCAACAAGTATAACTTCAACATTTTGATTTCTAAAATTATTTTCTAAGGTAATGATTTGATCAATGTAGACAATACAAGAGACTTAACATGTATTTAGAAAATGAAAAACAATTTAGAAATCAAATGCAAAGTTTTTATCAAATTCGGCCAACATGCCAAATTAGGTATTCATGATTTCTAAAATTAATTCCAAGCTATTTTCAATCAAGAAGAAGCAATACAAGTTAAAGTAAATTTTCTACAATGAGTTTTAAAGAAATAAAGTGGTTAGAACTAAGTTTAAGAGGTTAATACTAATGATTTTTACTGTAATAAGAAATATAGTAACTTTTGAAAATTTCTAACATATAGCTCATGCTGTATTTTGAAGCATGTTAGTTGTTTTCAAAAGGATTAATTACATGGTTTAAAAATTTAATAAACAGAATTTTTATGGTAAAATTAGGAAACCATTAATATAATTTTCTAAACAAAATACTGTCAATTTTTAGTAAAAACGGACAAATAAGGTAGAAAAGATGTCTAAAAGACAGTATACGGTATGGAAAATATTATACGCAGTTTAAAAGTATTATTTAGTATTTCTGTTTATTTAAACAGTGATTTTTCAGGAATTCGGTCAAGAAAATGATTTAAAAATCTTACACGATTGAGAAAACGTATTAAAAATCCTACGCGATTTTGAAAACAGAAAAATATATTTACGCGATTTCAAAACGATTATAAAAACGACGAGATTTTAAAAACGCGATAAAATTCTACACGATTGACCGTTACTGTATTTTTCGCTGTCGGAAAACTGTGAACCCGTACAGGTTTTCTTTATATATATATTTGTTGCCAATGATGAGCTTTCATTGTCGGGAAAATGAGAAGGGCAAGCTTTCTATTTTTTTGCCATTGGGAAAATGAGGACAGAACCCGTATGTATTGCTTTTGCCAATTTTGGTATTTTTCTGCCACATGTGTACGGGATCTTTAGTGTACGGGATCCACATTGTTCTAATGAACTTGGTAGACTTTAGTGTACGGGGGCCATGGTAAACCGATAGCACACTAATGGACTCGACACGCACTATATTTAATCGAGGTTTGTAAAGTCTAGTAGTACATTGCCTATAGTGCCACAACGGAAGACCATGAACTATACTACGCCTGGATGGTGGATTCCCAGTGTCGTAGGCTATTGACGCAACGTGTGACAGCGTAATAGTTGGTTGGGCAGCCGTGGTACTAATAGATTTTGCAAATCATTCTCTCTGATATCTGTTTGTGTTTAACTCCATGGAGTAGGATTGTGTCTTAGTGTATATGATTATATCTGGGATGATATTCTATTTTCTCTATTTATCTTTATCTGGTTATATCTTGGATGATATTCCATTTTCTCTATTTATCTTTATCCGGTAATTATTATGATGATTGTCTATTTCTTATTTTATTCTATCCGTGATATTGTTTTATCTCGTGTTTTTTTTTATCCGTGTTATATCCGTGATGTTATGTAACGTTATGATATCTAAGTTTTACTCTATTTCATTATTATTTGTTATAGCTTTTCGTATTGCCTGAACTGTATAATTGTTATTTGTCTTCTTCTTATTGGCCATGTTTGTGGTGATTTTAGATTGTCTTACCTCTTTATTGTATGTGTTTCCTGTATATTTACTTTGTGCAATAAAGAGTTTGAGGAAGAAGAAGAGGAACAGCCTCTTGAGATCCTGTACCCCGAGGAGGAGGAAGATCAGCAAACCGACGACCAGTTTTACGATCAAGAACCATCTGATCATCCATATCCATTGGATTGATTAGTTTTGGTATGGCGGTACCCAGATTTTTGGGGTTCGTGACGCTAGAGTTTCACGGTGGATCTCTATCGTGGAACATGAGAGGAGACAGAGACTCGGTGACATATGCGGGACGGATGACTATGACCTTACGTCATAGGTTTGATGGAGAGCCGATCATGACTACGACAGTGTTTCTACACTTAGAGTTATCCTTATCCATTAGGCGTCATTTTGGTGGTATGACCACGGAGCCTAGTGAGATAAGTATCGTATCGACTGCGCGATGACGTTATCGCCGAGAGTCGAGGCATCCAGGATATTTGTCCCCTGATGATCATTTTCATGATGAGAGTGATCCTTCAGAGGAGTAAATATGTTTGATGTTTTTTTTTGGGCGCGTCTGCGTATGGATGTATATATTGACTCTTTTACTGTTTTTATTTACTGTTTCTGTTTAAATATTTGTAATTGTAGTTGTAAATTATTTGTATAACTTATAACTTAAAACATATGTATATTATGAGTGGTGTTGTTCTATTTGTTTTATGTTTTCCGTAATCTTTTAATTTTAATAATCTGTCTATCAGGAACTACTTTATGACCCATATTATTATTTAACGAATGTTTTACAACTTAGGTAGATTTTATTTCTATTTCTTTTATTTTCTTTTATGTGTAACATCCTCCAAAAGGGTGTTACATTAGTTGGTATCGAGCCCAAGTTAGAGTCTTTTGGGGTTGTGGTTGGGTCTATTTTTGTTTTGTCTTTGTGTGCTTCTCGTGATTTATATCCTTTCGGATTTATCTAAAAGGATGTATCTAATTTTGTTTGGTTATGTTTGAAGATGTCCGGACGAGGTAGAGGACGTGCTAATGTGAATCGGGATGTGGACCCTATGATTTACAATTTCTTGAGGCTATGCGCAAACGTATGGTGAAGTGATTACTCAACAAAATCGAGAGAGCTGACTCAACAAACAAGATGCTACTCGCTTCGATGCCCTGAATTTATCTGAATTTAGGCGCCACAATCCGCCACAGTTTAGAGACGAGGTTGATCCGGAGAAAGCAAGTCAGTGGATGCAAGACTTGGAAAGAATTTTTGAAGGGATGAGATGCACAGACGATAAGAAGGTGACTTATGTTGTCTTCATGCTGAGAAGTGATGCAAAACATTGGTGGAGAGGAACCCGCCGAGTATTGCAAGCTGAAGGGACTGAAATCACATGGGAAGTGTTTTCAAATGTTTTTCTAGATAAGTATTTTCCTGCGAGTGCTAGGCATGCCAAAGAAATGGAATTTCTTGGTTTGCGACAGGGGAATATGACAGTGAATGAGTATGCCACAAAATTTGAGAATTTGTCTCAATTCTCGATTATGCTCGTTCTGTACACGGCAAGATGATGTGTGGAGATGCAGGAAGTTTGAATCAGGGTTAAGGGTGGAACTGAAACGAGGAGTGGTATCCTTAAGAATGACTCAGTTTCATGCTTTGGTGGATGCTTGTGCTCGACTTGAGGAGTTGGAGCCATCTAGAGATCAGAGGAATCGGAACTTTGGGCCGGCAAGGTTTCAGAGAGGTGGAGGTAGTAATACAAATCGGTTTCAGCGTAAGCCGTATTCCAGGCCAACAGGAAATCAATCTCAACGACCATCAGTTAGTGGAGGTGCAAGTGGTAGTGGAGCTGGACAGAGAGTGGCGTTTACGCCGACATGTTTTAAGTGCGGGAAGAAAGGTCATATCTCTCCCGAGTGCACAGTTAAAGGTACAGTTTGTTTCAACTGTAAGCAACCTGGGCACATATCGAAGGATTGTCCACAGCCGGAGAGGAAACCTGCTGTTCGGTATGTTAAAGCTAGTCAGCAAAAATCTGGAGGTACTCAACCAAGATCAGGAGGACGCGTATATACAATGATGGGATCTGAGATTTCTAAGTCTGATGATCTTATTCAGGGAGAATGAGACATTGGAGGTAATCTTCTGACTGTATTGTATGATTCTGGTGCTACACACTCCTTCAAAATAGGTGTTTACAAATTAATATTTTCATAAATAGTAAAATTAGATGTTTAGAAGAGCAAGGAAAATGAATAAACGTTTTGATTTCAAAGAACAAGAGTCTCACGGTTTTTGGAGGAATTTTAATGGTTTTGTTTGTGTAAAAACATGAATGGAACTTAGTTGATTGAAAAGGAAAAATATATGATGGTTTCAATGGCCATGTACCACGGTTTTGAATACTTGTAATGCCTTTGTTTTATGAAACAAAATGATTTCAAAGTGGAAATATAATTGATCTAGTACAAAGATTAAAGAAACGGAAACAAAGTGTTTTGTCACTTGAAAAATGGAATTTTCATATATGAATGGAAAAGAGAGGTTGAAAGTGTTTGAACCTCAATTTATTTTAAAGAGGATCGATTTTTAGAATTGATTCAAGAATTATGATGAATACATTGAGAACTTGAAAATTTACTAACGTATAACTCATCATTTGGGTTTTGGAGCGCGTTAGTAAATTTTAAGTTAGAAACATTGATTTAATTCAATGAAATGGTGAAATTGTGGAATATATTGCGAAAAGGATTTCTTGAGTAAGAAAATGTGGAAAATGAAGTGAGAAGTCATATTATTTTGAGAAAAGTTGACATGGAATTTAGAAATATTTTACGTAGTGGAAAAATAGTGGAAAATGCTTTTCGTAACTTAAAAATGTGATTTTTAAGCTACGCGATTGCGAAAACAATGAAAAATCGCTACTCGATTTGAAAAATGTTTAAATATTTCTACGCGATTTAGAAAGCATTTAAATATTTTTACGCATTTGAGAAAACGTTGAAAAATCAATTCGTGATTTGAAAATGCGACAAAACTGTTGCGCGATTGAGAAAATGCGATAATATGATTTCACAATGAAAAATACAGTAAAGATACTGTTGGGCCAATGTGAGGACCCTGAAAATGAGATTATGAATTTGAACTGAGAATGGGCCAGTGTGTGGATCCTGAATGAGAAATTATGAATTTGAATTGAGAATGGTGCATTGTACATGCATTGGAAAGGTCCGATGGACTGGATAAGGCTAATTGCCTAGGAGAAAGTACACCTCTTGAGTGGGTGCGATATGCATAGTATAAGTCACTTGTTGACTTTGGGGGCATCGGGGTGCAGGTTGCCTACAGTGGGCAGTTGGTAGCTCTTCTGTACCGTGGGTTAGACCGATGCAACGCACCGATGATCATGACCGAGACACTATTCTTAATCAAGATCTATTAAAGACTGTTGTGTATATGCTAGATGTGCAAACACTAATGAGAATAGTGGCATGTGGTCTGAGCCATGTTGGTACAGACAGATCTTTTGGATCAATTTCTCTGACTTGAGTTTTAGCTCCATGGAGTAGGAAAGTGAGTCTTTGTGCATATGCAAAATCTGAATATCTATATCTGTGTGATACATTAATTGAGGAATATTGGATGATGTTGATGGCATTATTGTACTTATCGTGTGATTATACTATGAATTGTGGAATATTGGATAATATTGAGGGCATAATTGTAATTATTGAATAATTGGGAAATGTTGAGGGTATAATTGTAATTATTATATTTGTTATGATAAATAATGACTGAGGGCGTGATTATAATTATTGTATCTATTATGATAAATAATGTTGAGGGCATTATTATAATTATGGTATGATATATATGTATGGTGTGCTGTTTGTGTTATCTCCATGCTACCATGTTGGTATTAGCGTAGGTGATCTCACCTCTTTGTATGCTTATTTTATACTGTATTTATATTTGTAAAGAGGTTGAGCAAGGAATTGAACAAGAAGGTGAAGAGGAGCAGATTCCTATGGAGGAAGCTGAATTCTGAGAAGATGGCGATGCCCAGTTTCCTAGGATATATGAGGTTGCAATTTCGTGGAGGACCGGAAGCATGGCATGTCCATCTAGATAGAGAGTGTATTTTGTAACACCCTAATACAGATATCTAGATATATCATAGTTTCACAACGATATATAAAGATAACGGTACTAGAAATGTCACTTCCTCATACTTTATTCTAACATATATCCATAATCACAACTGAGTAATTATAGAAAGCCTTGAGAGATTGCGGAAAAACTTATACATATAAATATACAAACTTAGCCACAAGAGGGCTTATTGTAATACATATAACATAAAACATACAGAACAAATATAAACTGATTACATAAGTTCTGTCTACTTAAAGCAATAAAAAACTACGCTAGTCTTCATGCTTTATCTTCTCACCCTTAGCAGGGTCTGTACCTCTGTACCTGCATCTGTGACTGCATCTGAATTTATATGGAATAGCAACTGGAGTGAGAATAAACATTTTTAGTAAAAGCAATTCCAATATCATCTAACTATAACATTGTATATAATAAATATATAACAAATGCTATAATTTCAACTTAGGAGCTTCCTCCTCTTTTCTCATATCTGCACACTTTCTTTTAGTGTGATATCAACCTATAGCCTACACACTGTTAATATATACAACGCCCATATAGTTGTAAATACTAACAGTGACGGACAATGCCTATACAACTATTCGTGAATGCAATATGAATGATATGTAATATGAATATGCATAAGGAATCCTAAGAGTATGTGGATGAAATGCAAATGTAGGGTTTTATTTTTAAATACATGCAAAAGTTTATTTTGAAAACAAGGACGTTTGCTAGGAACTAGTCAGTATATCATCCAGTGGTAATTAGAGGGAAAGCTCATCCTCACATTACACATATCCTGGCACGCTGAGAAATTCGGGCTTCATCCTTGCTCAAAGAGCGTCTTTGGATTTCCCACTTATCTCCTTTGGCCTTGGCACTATCAAGACATCAGGGTTATGTCCTTCTCAAAAGTCCTTCGGACACCCATCTATCTCTTTTTTCCTCCATGAATGAACATCAAAGGATACTCACCAAGATCGATACTACTTGACCAATTCGTAGACTTACATACGTACTTATATACTTAGTTCCGTTACGATCTAAGCATATTCTCCTAGGAACTTTGGCTTCTTATGTTTACCCTTTGTAATAAGGAGAATCTGTAACCTCATACTATATGTAACTTTAGCATTTGGTTAGAAATACTTGTCCCCTTAGGAACTTCTCTGATTTCTTACCTTCTTAGCTAAATGACCTCGCGTCACATAACGTTACATTCTCAGGTAAACATTACTAGACCATTTCTCATACTTGTACCTAACTCCACCTTATCACTTATATCTCTTAAGTGATTTCTAATGCAACACTATATTGCTGAGGTGTTAGGTACTCACCTATGGCACACCACTAATCTTGGTTGCACTAAGGTTCTTACTCTTCACATACATACTAGATTAATTAACTAGTGTTATGCTTATCTCTTACATAACCACTATCTTAACTTTCCTATAGACTCAACTCATCCTAGTGAAAGAGTCTATCTTAACTATTGCCTCATCTACCCTTGCTTAAGGAAATAAATGAGTATTTCTCTAAAACTTTGCATAATTAACTCAACTTTAACTAAAGCGAGTAAGTCATGCATCTAGATAAGTATAACATACTTATTCTGGTTGTATCTAGTTTTCCCTTCCATCACACTTCTAGTAGTAGCTTATACTACACTTGTGTGCTTAAGGTTCCAGATACCTCTTTAATTATTCCAAACTCATGGAATGCTTAAGAACTTAACTTCCATACTTTCATTAGTATCTAAGGAAGTAAATTCCCTTTATCTTGCACTTCTAACTCATCTTTGTTAATGCATGAGTTATTGCACATTTCTACTATACCTTATGATTATGACATCTTCTTAGTCACAATTCATCTTATTGTGTATTTAGCAATGCACAAAGTCTCACTTAACTAGAGACTTAGTACCTAAACATTCCCTTCTTGGAACTAATACACAATCTTGTCTCCACTCAAGTAAATCTAACTCAAGTGTGATTTCTACTTTCAATTCTTGTTGTTCAAGGTCTTAGGTATCTTCCTAAGATAATCCACTTGTCTTGGATATTCTAAGGTTCATACCTTTCTTATTCTCTACTAGAGTGCATACTATTATGCATACTAGCATGCTTATCTTCATTGCACCATCTAATCACATCTTAAGTGATATCTAATGCAACACTAAGTTGCCTAAGGTGCTACTAAAGATTCTAGTGTTCAACTTTCTCAAAAACACCTCAAATCTTGCCTAAAAAGGCTGATTTTCAAGATTGCACCAAACATGCATCATAATGTCTAAAATTCTGAATTTTTATGAGCACATAGCTCTTTCTCATATCTTTCCAATGCCACAAACCTTGCTTCATTTGGCTAAGTGTAGCCAAAGTTATGCGACATTTTGCAGAGGCCAAAACAGGGCATTCTTTGATTTACCCGATTTTGACTTGACTTTAAACTGAAACTGGGAATAAACCACATGTGGGAAAATTCTGAAATTTTTACCACATGAAGCCTTATGTCTTAGCTTTCAAATGGCACCAGTTTCATGTCCATACGACATCGGAGCAAGAAATTATGTAATCTGGTTTACTGACTGCCAGAATGCCTTTTTCTGCAGAATCTGCCTTGGATTCAAACAGAAACTGGTATTGATTGGCTTGGTGGAAAATTCTGAAATTTTTACCACAAGAAGCCTTATGTCTTAGCTTTCAAATGGCACCAGAATCAAGTGATTCTGATATCTACAGCCCAAGTTATGCAACAAACACTGCAGGCTGTTCAGAATTTTCCTGTTCTGGTTTCAGGCCTCACGCCGCGGCGCCACACTCCCCATGCCGCGGCGCCCATAACAGAAGCACGATTCTACATAATTCTGCAGGGCATGGTACTGTTCCAATGGTCATTTGCACGGATTTTGGCCATTTCCAATCAGTTTCTAAGTGATTTTAAGTTCTTAACTAGTTCATTAACACTTAGGAAACATCAATCACCATTCTAAACCTCTTGATTTAGATTCTTGAACCAAAATCATGCATGCTTGACCCTAAACCCCAAAATGGGCATCAATGGTTTAAATGAATATTTCTAGGTTTCTAAATTCAGTTTATGACATGAACAAGTCATAATTGATCTAAGAAACATATCCATGCAAACCAAACACATCAAACTCATCTAGAACTCAATTTAGCATACTAGGTTGTTTATATGCATACATAGAGAAAATAGATGAGTAAAGGCTCTAAACCCCTACCTCTTGAAGACTCTTGATCTTGAAGCTTGATCCTTGATCTTCTTCTCTTCCTTCTCCCTTTCTTCTTCTTCCCCTTTCTCCCTTCTTCTCTTTCTCTCTTTTCTTTCTTTCTTTCTCTGTTTTTCTTCATTCTGCCAAAAATAGGGGGTGGGACGTAGAGGGAATTAAGGGAAAAGATTAACTTAAGTTTCTACACTGAAACTTATATCTGCTAAGGACACTCGAATTGTGCTACTTCAAGTTTTCCAGCTTCTAACAACTTTAGAATAAATCATAGGATTCATCTAAATTGTTGTTTCACCATTTTCATGATTTTCTATATCTGCTGGGTATCAATCCGGTATTAAAAGCACAACCTGTATGCCTAAAAATACCAAACTAACTCTAATTCTCTTGAAACTTTTACCACATCTTACTTGGCTTATTTGTGACCTAGAAATAAACTCTCTATGTTTATTTCCTTCAACTTAGCAACTTATGTTATTATCTGAGTCATTTTAAGCTACTTTTCAACTTCTGTGTTGCAACAAAGTGCCTAAACGAACTCAGTTTATCACAAAACTTTACTGACATGCTAAATAAGTCAAATACTACCTTTTGTAACTATTTACCAGTCTAACATGTGTTTAAGGGTATTATATATTTTCTATATAGGAGACTTAAATGTCACCCTAAGTAGGCTTTATCAAGGGAACCCTTATTTCAGTGTAAATATTTATGTACACTTAGAGTTTTTGTTGTCCATTAGGCAGTACTGGGGAGCTTACTACCATACTCCTAGTGAGATTAGCATTGTGTCGTCTGTGCGAACACCTGTCCGTAGGACTTCACGTCAAGTCAAATTCCAGCCTGTTGAGGAATCTGAGGAGGACCTGTCTGAGGGTTCTGCTGTTTAGTAATACTTGGACAGTATGTTAGTTTTAAATAATGTTCAAATACTTTGAGGACTATGTCTGTGTAACACTCACCTTAGGGTATCACATTTCAGACCAACTCCCTTATTTTCTTTTACCCAAGTTATAACATAGTAAATATTACTTAAAATACGGGTTTCAAAATTTCTTTTTCGCGGATAACATAAACTTTGCTGAATTAGAACAACACAATATAAAAATAGAACAACATTATATCCCTTATACATATCATAGAATCTTAATAAAAATATATTTTGTCAAACATAACATGGATTCGTAATTTCTTCATTACATAGACCATATAAAAACTCGACCTGACCCAAGTTCACAATCTCTAAAAACAAAGGTCCTTCTCAAAGACAAATTCCCTAGCCAGGAATGTCTCAACGATTAGAAATTCAAGCAAAAGATATCTCAGAGTCCCAATGAACACACCAAGCAGCAGCGCCTTCAAGAAAGTTGATTCCTCCTTGCCGCCATCGCAGTCTTTGCCGACATAGGCATAAAATAGAAACACACAGAACAATACAGCAAAGAGGTGAGATCCCCTACATCGTATACCAATATAGCAGCAAGAGAACGACAAACATTCCAACATGGTTCAACATACAATATAACAATAACATATTTAATAAGTACATAATCCAATAAACTTGTATCACAATATCAGGCATAATGATAACACCATAATAATATTACGTCACAACAGTGTAATTGCTGATTATGCATATGCATGATGTGTATGATGATCATCCTTTTCCACAATGTAACCTCATTTTTCCACAATGTAACCACTTCTTACTGTTCCATGGAACTATACTCAAATTCAGAATGAACGTTCCAAAGATCTATCCCCCCTAAAAAGACAGTCTATGGACCATGAAAAGCAATAGTGTCGTCGGGGTTGCCAGTGCGTTGCAAACGGTTTTTATCGTGGCCAGGGGTATATATATATATATATATATATATATATATATATATATATATATATATCACGAGTGCTCAAAAGCACTCGTGATACCAAGCGTATCACATAGCGAATACTGCTCCCTGACCTCCCCCTAGGATCTGTGAAGATCCCACTATCCTGTAACTTCCCGTCCACTCTTTAGGCATAAAACGCCCCAATAATCCTCTACTGTACAATGCTCATATGCATGTTCAATGAAACCAAACTCTTTGGGCATAAAACGCCACAATATCCATCAATTGTACAATGCTCAAATGCATATTCAATGAAACTAAACTCTTTGGGCATAAAATGCCACAACATCCATCAACTGTTCATACAACTACATAATACCAAAGATCCACACGGGTCCAAAACCTCAGTCCCACAAGCACAATGCAATACCACATCTACTTAGATACAGTACGTCGGTTCTACAGCACAACATGCTGTTCCTCTCAAATCGCGTAGCTAAAATCACTATTTTTAAATCACGTAAGAGTTTTTCTGCGTATTTTTTTTTAATCACATAAAATAGTTTAATCCTATTCTAAGCTTAAAGTAAAACTTTTCTCGCATTTTCTGAATAAATCATCGTTAAATAATACTTCCCACATTTTCTCACTAAACCTCCTTTAATAAATATTTTCAAACATTTTCCATAAAAATGTAACTTATTTAAATTAATTTAAGATATCTCAAAAACATTTGTTCAACACTTTAAATAAAATACTTTAAGTTCCAAACCATCCTCAAAATCATTTCCTTGCTAAAACTTCTCTAAATAATATCTTCTAATATTTTCTTTACAAAACTGTATTTTTTTTTGAATAACTTGAAATATTACAGTAATTTTAATTCTAAAAATTAGTTTACTTTCTTTTTCATCTCAAAATTCACTAAATTGAGTTTTCGTTAATAAATCCTTCAAAACTACTCTTAAGAAAATATTTTTGATCTCAAATACCAATTCTTAGCATGTTGGTTGAAAATCAATTTATATTCCATAACCAAATATTTCTTCATTTCCTATCTCATTCTTCTTTGTAAAAATCTTTAATCCAATTACTTGTTACGTCATCATCTAAAATCCACACTTAGTAAAATATTTCAAATGCTTTGCTCCAAAATCCTCATGGAAACCATGTACCTCTTAGTTCTTAGAAAACAACATAGTTTTCCTTTCCACTTGATTCTTATCATATGCCACAAATCTCATGATTTTCTACTTTCACATATTCATGCTTTAGATCATACTTAAACATATTAAGCCTCCAATAACAATCGAATCAAAATCATACCCTCTTACTCATACCATCTCACATATAAATCATGCCTCCAATAACACTCTAATCACACTCATACCATCTCACATATAAATCATAAATCATACTTAAATATCAAAGTAGTAGAATCACTTATAATCAAGAAGCAACCATGGCAAGTTCATGCATACAATCAACATCATATAATTATACATAATCAAACATACATCAACTAATAACCACACAATTCGAGTGAATAAATCCTCACATGGATTTTCCACTCACAAACACAAACAAATCCATTCCTTCACCACCACATATGGCCGATGAGGTTAATCTCCCTCTTATATTGATTGATGCCTCCTAGCTCCTTGTAGAACTCTCTTTGTGTCACTTTTTCACCACCAAGTAGATCTTAGAATCAAAACAAAGACATAAAAGTTAGTATCTAAGGCTTGATTATGATGACCATAAATCAAACATGGTCTTAGAAACTTACCAAAGAAAAGAATGATGAAGAACACAAATCTTCACCTAAAAGCTCTTGATCTTTGAATTTGAAGATCAAGGTTGAAGATGGATGCTTTTGGCTAAGTGTTCAAAATGAAAGTTGTTTAGAATGACATAAAGATTGAGGAAACAAGGTTACATGAAATTTAAGAGATGGGATGGTGATTTTGGAGAGGTTGGCCGTAGCCTTAGAGAAGAGAAAAAGAAAGAGTTTTTGACTTTTTGGAAGAGAATAGCTCTTCGTTTTTCTTGGATAGAAATGATGAGATATAAAATTTATCAAGTGAAGAGCTAATATTTTGAACCCTCCAAAATGCTTGGCCGTGGAAGTATGATGGAGAGAAAGATGATATTTTGTGTGTAGCTTTTATTGCTTTGATAAGAATGAAAGAAAAGTTGATAGGAAAGATTAAGTGTAGAAATTCATTGCATGACCATAGGTTACATATGCATAGCCACCAAAATTGACTAAGTGAATTTAATGTAGATTCTTGAATCGTTGCTAGAAGAATTGTAACATCCCAAAAATTAGTAATTTCAGAATAAATGATCATTTTACAATATTTGGGATTTTCTAGAATTTTTCTGGATTTTTCCGAGAACGCAAAATATTTTAATATATTCCTCGTTTTGCATGCGCACTGAGCTGAGAATTGCTGAGGTCAGTGTAACGCTCCGGAAACTAATTATTTCGCCACCAATAGTCATTTTCTAATATTTGTGATTTATGTGAATTTTTCTGGAATTTTTTGGAAACGACGAATATTTTAATATATTTCTCGTTTTGCGTGAAACTCGAGCAGAGTCGTGAAAACGACTGTAGTGCCTCAAAAATTGGAAAATTATATGACGAATAGTCGTTTTATAATATTTGCAATTTTTGAAAATTTTTTGGGAATTTTCCGGAATCGTCGAATATTTTAATATATTCTTCGTTTTGCGTCTTGTGCCAATGACGAACGCAGAGAAACGCGGTGTTTTCTCTGAGAACCTTGGACTATGGACATGTCGACGGGAAATCTTACTAAACCCGAGACTTAACACAGTTTACGAGGTTTCATAATTTTCGAGAAATTCTAACGAGATAAAAATAAATCAATACAAATGAAAAATTCATCTGTCGGATTAATTAAATACCGACACATCAGTCAATGTAACTATTATCCATTGGATAGTAGTGTGTAATAAAAATCCTATCACATTATCCTAATGCAATCTACTTTATGTCTAATCCATTCACTTTAATTCAAATTTAATGTTAAATAATCAAAGCTTCTTTGAGAAGCTTTGACCAAATATTGACCCAAATACCCTTAGCTTCTCTTGGAAGCCAATTTTCACTCTCTCTTCTCTCTCCACTCACGGCTGAATGCAGCCCAAAACAAATGAAAATTTGCTTTGATTCATTAATTCAATTACACACTTTAATTCATTTAATTTCCAAAACACTTTCTCTCTCATCATTTCTTCTCCCATAAAGGTTGAACTTTTATTGATCTATCTTGCTTACCTAAAATCGCATTGATTGAAGTTCATGATTTAGGAACTGATTGATCATTTTCTAGCTATATCCTGCTAAACCATTCCAATGAAAACCCTGTTAGTTTTCAGAATTAAGACTCCTGATATTTGTAACGGCCAACAAAGTTGAAGCGTTGTGGGGGAAAAGAAATCCAAGGGTACATGTTACCTTTTGTAGAGGACCAAAGAAAAGGGAATATGACTGTCACCATTGTGGTCAGTAAGTTTCTTGTGATGAACTACAGTGCTGTCAGTTAAGGAGAAGAATGGGACATCTCAGTGAGATGAACACCATCGTCAAACGAACGAGATTATGATCAAGGGTGAGTATCCTCGGAGAAAGATGTACGTCCTGGTCATCATTAAATTCGCGGGAGATTGAGAATGTCCCCGAAATGATTTCGAATGCGCTATGGGCATTATGGGTGTCTCGTGATGCCGTTCGGAATAACAAATCCTCTTGTCGTATTCATGAGTGACATGAATTGTATCTTTTGTCCTTACCTAGAACAGAATTGTCATTGTCATTAATGATGACATTCTGATCTATTCTCGAAAATATAGAGATACACGTTGGACATCTCGGCATAGTTTTCCTGACTTTAAAGGGGAGAGAGCAAATGCCAAAGTATCAGAGTACGGATTCTTAATTGAGAAGGTTCAGTTTTGGATCATGAAATTCCAAACGGAGGGATTGTTGTGGATTTCCAAGAGATTGAAGCAGTTCTTCAAAAGGAAAGATCGGAGACAGTAAAAGAGACACATAACTGGTGGAATTAGTTAGTTTTATCGAAGAAGACACAAAGATTGAAGGAGTATCAATGGATCCTCCAAGATAGCTGGATATTTTGCTCAGTTTGCAAGAAGAGAATAAAAACTTCTATGGACTAACGCGTGTGAAGAAAGGTTTTAAAGGTCGAGGAGACATTCGAATGCTTGTCAGATTTGGTTCTACCTAATCCCAGAGAACTGTTTGGAGAATTTTATGCTTCACATTAAAATCTAGGATATGTGTTCATGCAAGGTTAGGAAGGTTGTGACTTACACCTCAAGGTAGTTGAGGACACATTGGGAATTGCCTACTCACGGTTTGGTGCTAGCCGTAGTTAAAATTCTCTGCGAGAATATGGAGACACTTGCTACGATCAACGCCTTTAGCAATCACAAGGACTGAAGTATCCATTCGATAAAAAAAAAAAGGGGTTGAACATGAGACGGGAAAGGTGATCGAGTTTTTGAAGGAGTATGACGTCTAGTTTCAGTGTCGTCTATGTGGGTCACTAATAAACCCATTCCAAAATTTTTTGGACTATATCAAATTTCGTTTCAGGTTTGGTTCAATAACCTGTCAACAGATTCTGTCATCCTTTCTTTCTAAATCTCCATGATATCTTCCATATGTCACGATCGCGAAAGTATGTCACCGATCCAGCCACGTCATCAAACTAAACCCGGTGCAATTCAGAGAGAGTCTGATTTATGAGAAACTTCTCGTGAAGATTGAGAATAGAAGAATAAAGCAACGCAAAGATATAGAGATAGCGTTGGTAAGGGTGATCTAAATTGACGTGACTAGAGACATAATCTGAGGGTAAGGAAATAAGATGAAGAAACACGTTAATGTTTGATCTAAGGGATGAAAATTTCGAGGACGAAATTTCTATTTGAAGGGGAGTGTTGTAACATCCCGAAAATTAGTAATTTCAGAATAAATGATCATTTTACAATATTTGGGATTTTCTAGAATTTTTCTGGATTTTTTCGAGAACGCGAGAATATTTTAATATATTCTTCGTTTTGCGTGCGCTTGGTGAGAATTGCTTGAGGTCGGTGTAACGCTCGGAAACTAATTATTTCGCCACCAATAGTCATTTTCTAATATTTGTGATTTATGTGAATTTTTCTGGAATTTTTCGGAAACGACGAATATTTTAATATATTTCTCGTTTTGCGTGAAACTCGAGCAGAGTCGTGAAAACGACTGTAGTGCCTCAAAAATTGGAAAATTATATGACGAATAGTCGTTTTATAATATTTGCAATTTTTGGGAATTTTCTGGGAATTTTCCGGAACCGTCGAATATTTTAATATATTCTTCGTTTTGCGTGCGCGCTGAGCAGAACCAGAGAAACGCGATGTTTTCTCTGAGAACCTTGGACTATGGACATGTCGACGGATAATCTTACTAAACTCGAGACTTGATACAGTTTACGAGGTTTCATAATTTTCGAGAAATTCTAACAGATAAAAATAAATCTATACAGCGAAAAATTCATCTGTCAGATTAATTAAATACTGACTTCTGTCAACTGTAACTATTATCCATTGGATAGTAGTGTGTAATAAAAATCCTATCACATTATCCTAATGCAATCTACTTTATGTCTAATCCATTCACTTTAATTCAAATTTAATGTTAAATAATCAAAGCTTCTTTGAGAAGCTTTGACCAAATATTGACCCAAATACCCTTAGCTTCTCTTGGAAGCCAATTTTCACTCTCTCTTCTCTCTCCACTCACGGCTGAATGCAGCCCAAAACAAATGAAAATTTGCTTTGATTCATTAATTCAATTACACACTTTAATTCATTTAATTTCCAAAACACTTTCTCTCTCATCATTTCTTCTTCCTTCTTCTTCTTCACTTTTCTTTTCTCCTCCTTCTCTCTACCTCCACCATGAGCACGAAATTGCAGCCCCTCCTTCCTCCATTTTTGTTCATCTTTTCTCCTCTCAAGCCCATTTCTACACTTGCCTTCACCTCCTCTACCTTCTTTGTGTAGAAAGTTTCTCCATTTTCCATTTCTATCTCCATTTTCTCTCCACCTCTTCTCTTCTTCCTCCTCTTAGATCCGAAAATTCCAGCCACCATTAGAGAGTCTCTTCTTCACTTTTCTCTCCATAAACACCATTTCTAGACTTCTCTTAACCTCCTTTACACTTTCTCTTTAGAAAATCTCTTCAAAAATCCAACTTTTCTACCCCTCCTTCCTCAAATCCGAAAATCACTCCTCCATGGATGGCCAAGCTTTTTGATTTTTCTCTCCCCTAAACACATTTATACACTCATCTTCATCTTCTCTACAAGTTTCGTTTGGAAGGTTTGCTCAAAATCCAACTTTGTCTCCATTGTCTTCCAAGGTAAAGATTCTTGATTTCTCTCCATTTTCTTCTCATTTTCGATTTCCTTGGTTACCTATGTGACCAAGGATCATTCTTTTCAAGCTTTAAATTTGTAAATATGAGAATTTGACCACTTTATGGTTCTCTTGAAGGTGGAATCCGAAAATTACAAATCAAGGAACCAAGGAGTTGTTTTCTTGCATTGTCTCCTCTAGGTAAGAGGGAGACTACTCACTTCAACCACTTATGGTGGTGAGGAGACTTGTATGTGTGTTGATGGAGGAATCCATCCTTGTATGCTCTTTGTATGCTTGCTTGAATTATAAATTTTATATGATTTAGTATTCTTGAATTTGATTGATACTTGATTATGCTATTGAATATGTTTGATATATTAATTGTGCTTGATCATGTTGGGGTTGTTAAATGGAAAATTTGGAGTTTCCTACCTCAACATGGTGCCACGGTTTTGACTAGAAGTTAGGGATGAGAATTAATTTTGTATACAAGTGAAATAAGACTCATGTAATCAAAGATTGAATGATAGTATTAACACTAATGAATGAAAGACTTTGAGAGTTCAATACCCAAGATGGGTGCCACGGTTTTGGTCCTGGTAAAAAGACAAATGGATTGATTTTAATGATCTAAATTTAAGTGAATTAAGAGTGTAACATATAATGTGATAATTATGACCTTAGATTGATTTGTGGTATATAATGGAATGTTGGATTGGATTATGTGATTGGAAACGGAAGAAAAATATTTGGGAACCTCTCTTGGAGGGCTACGGTTTTTAGGGTGAAAATTGGATAAATTATGGTTAATGTGTAACAAGCATTAGACTAGAATTAATCAAGTGACAAAATGGAATTTAATGGAAGAAAAGTTTGAGGTTGAAGCCTAAATGATGGCTACGGCTTTGAGGCATAAAGATTAGGGTTCTTGGTGAACTAATTTAATGAGTGAACACTTAAATGAATTAAGGGAATGACATGTAGTATGATGACTTGAGAGAATTTGGGATTGTAACCATTGTGAGGCCTCGGCCTCTAGGGCAAATTTTAGGTGAGCATGTGGTTTTGATAATTTGGAAGCATAAGTGATTAGGTAATTAGAAACCTATGTAATAAATGGACAACTAATAAATTGGAAGAATTTAGTATAGTCAAGACTTCATAAATTTTAGAAGACTAAGAATGAGACCATTGTAAAACTTAAGGTGATTCTAAGTGAGTGAAGGACAAGAGAGTGTGAGGCTTAATAGCTTAATTAATTTACAAGTTATAGGAAATCGAGTTGCCTTGGAATATTAAGCTAGTTGCAAGAATTGAATTTGGTCATGAACCTTGAAAAGAGGAATAAATTCTAAGTTAGGATTCATAATGAACCTAATAATGCATTAATTGACTTGATATTGATATTATGTTGTTATGGGTCCATGTGAGTGACCATGTATACATTGATGCTTATATTGGCCTAAATGTGGCATATTATGAGATTGTATGAAATTGTGGATCATACATGTGCATGCATAGTGTCTTATGCATTGTGATTGTCCTTGTGGACTGTTGTAAGGCCAAGTTGCCTAGGAGATTGAACACACCTTAGTGCGGGTGCGAATAGACAAGTGTGGGTCGTGTTATGACCTCGGGGCGTCGGGGTGCGGGTCCCCACATGGACAGTTTAGAGCTCCTCCGTGCCGTGGGGCAACCGATGCAAACACACCGACGATCCGGACTTGACACTTGTCCTATATCGTGATCTAGTGAAGAATGTCACGTGCAATGCCATGATTGTGCACGATTTGATTTATAGCGGCCTCGGCGGTAGGAGTCACGAACATGTCTCCCGATCTTTCTCTCCGATTGTTTGGGTTTAGCTCCATGGAGTAGGACTTTGGGAAAGCATGCATATGAACCATGATATATTCTGTCATTATTAATGTTTAATTTCGTAACTATAGTGACCGACCCGATTGTTATTACCTTGTGATGATTGTCGATTGTTGTCTTTGATTCTTGGAAACACTATTGTGATATGTCCGCTATTTACTTTGTTGTTACGCTTTACTATAAATATCGTTGTTATTATTAATTCTTATTATTGCTTACAATTGAATTGCTTTTATGATAAATTCCGCTGTTGCCGTTATAAAATATATGAACTGTATTGCTTTATGGGCGCTCCGCGCCATGTCGTTTTCTTACTGCCGCAATGGTAATGAAGGATGGGTGTCTCACCTCTTTCCTATATCTTTGTATGTCTGTTTTATACTTATATTGATAAAAGATCGTGAGGAAGATAAAGAGGGACCACACCTTGGTTGATTGGATTGGGCGTTTGGACAAGGTTTCTTCGGCTACGTACGAGTGCGATTGCGTGGAGGCATTGATGCGACTTGTAGACCGGGACTCGAGCGTCGTATGTGTATATGGGGTTGCGGCTTTATCGCTAGTAGTACCTATCCCTGGGTCACTACTTTCCCCCTTTTAGTGTTTTATTCCATTGTATCTTATTGGACTCGAAATTGTTATATTCTATGTCATCGGTGATTTGTGTAAATTGACTATATATATATATATATATATATATATATATATAAGAGATATGATTTTATTTCAGTGGTTGTATCATGGCTTGAATATATTTATATTTCATTCGAGGCTCATATTTTCTACCTATGCAAATTGTCAAAAAAAAAATATATAGACTCTTGAGAATTTAAGTTACTGTTATCATGTCTGTGACACACTTGGATTTAGTAACTGTGGTATAATGACGATTATGCTCCGGTGCTACATCAAGGGGTGTTACAAGAATGGCCAAGTGCATTTAGTATAGATTTCTTGCCCTCCAAATTGATGCATTACCGTAAGCTTCCTTGGAGCATGCCACCATTGTTGACTTGTCTCACCTTATTTAATTGATAAAAGATGATAAGACTTGAAGTGTGATAATTTGTCTCCCAAAAGCTTGCTTGGTCGTGTAATAGCATAGGAAAGAAGGTTCAAGACTTGATTAGCAAGATAGAAACATTTGCACATGGCTTCACATGGTCTCACATGGCCTAAGTCATCATGTAGTCATCCTTTAGAAAATTCAAGAACATGGTAGAATTGCTAAGGTGGCGGTGTGACTCAATAAAAAAGCTCACTAAGCTTCATTTCATTTAATTCCTAATTACACTTAGCTTAGGTAATTAATTCATTTAATTACTTTCAAGCTAACTTACTTTGATTATGTAGTTACATAATTAACTATCTAATTACAACTTAGCTTAGATTTTCAACATAAAAGAGTCTTAGAATGATATATAGGCTTAGAAAATAAGATTAGATAAAATTTTAGAAGCTTGATGGTTGGTGTTATGGGTGGTAGCCGAATGCTTCGTGGAAGAGAGGAATTGAGTTTTTGGTTAAGTATAGAAGAAAAGAAATGAAGAGAATGGCTTAAGTGATAAAAGATGATAGAAATGAAATAGATTTCCTATAACTAAAGCTTCTAGCCGTGGAGTGCATGCATGTGAGGGAGTTAATGCTTGATAAATCAAGATAGAAATCAAGCACATGGTTAAAGTCATCAAGTGGTCATGCTTTGGTCGCCTTGATGATTTATAAGCTCTTGAAACTCCAAGAAACTCCTACATTGCCATGGAACTCCTTAAGCATTACTATCCAAATTTTGTTTCATTTAATTACCACTTAAACTTAAATTAACTTAATTAATTCATCTAGTTTAGGAACTAATTAAACTAGCCACTTTTGTTGACTTAATGCCATTGGCTAAAAATCATGTCAAACCACTAATTTTGACTTCTAATAACTAGTAGCACATGGCTACCACATGGCTAAAGTTACAAGAATTTATTACTCACAGAATAAAGATTACTGCTCCCAAACCAGTAATTATTGTACAGTGAATAAAATAACAATATAAGAAAATTTAGTAACTATATCCGGTTTCGGGTTTAGTAAGATCTCCCGGTCCCGTATTAACAGTACAAAATTTTTTGGCCCATAAAAATTTTACTTTTTTTGGGCCCACCCTGTGGCCACAGATAGCCCGAAATAATAATAAAATAATCACAATCTCATAAAAATCCACAAAAATTCTAAAAAATCCTAAAAATTAGAAAATTCATATTTATGCAGAATAAACGAAATTCGGGATGTTACAGTCTGTATATAAATAATCTTGACTACTTTTGTAATTATATATATGATGTAAATTATTTGTGATGATATTGTAATATTTTTATTTTCCGCTAAGGATTATCTTATTGATATTAAGAAATTTTATAACTCGTATTTACATTTCAAAGCATATTTCATAAAGGAAGGGGTAATTTGGTAATTAAGTAACATAAATGTGGCACCCTACGGTGGGTGTTACATTAGTTGGTATCAGAGCCCAAGTCAGAGTCTTTTGGGTTTGTGGTTAGGTCTATCTTGTTTGTGTTGTGTGATTCTCTGTGATTGTTTTCTGAAAAGAAACAATATTGTTTGAAGATTGACATTACTTTCTTTGTGTTGTCCAGTTTGATTTAGAAAGAACGTAATGGCTGGACGAGGAAGAGGATGCGTCAACACTAGAGCAGGAATGGGAAATGTTGATGATGACAACTAGAACATGGTTGCAGCTATTGCAGGAATGCAACGGATGGCTGATGTCGTTGTACAGCAAAACCAAAGGGTGACTAAGGATGCTCACAGTTTGTCAAAATTTCGTAGAAACAATCCACCAAAGTTTCGTGGAGAATTTGACCCAGAGAAAGCTGATCTATGGATTAAGAATTAGAGAAGATATTTGAAGGGATGGGTTGTACCGATGAACGAAAGCTTACCTTTGCAACTTTTGTGTTAGTGGGAGATGGAGAAAACTAGTGGGCAAGAGGCCGAAGATTGTTATAAGCTGAGGGAAGAGTTGTGACATGGCAACTCTTTAGGCAGAAGTTTCTGGGAAAGTATTTTCCAGTTAGTGTTCGTCATTCTAAGGAGATGGAATTCCTTAGTTTGAGATAAGGGGTGATGTCTATAAGTGAGTATGCTGTAAAATTCGAAAGCTTGTCTAAGTTTTTGAGGTATTTTCAGATGTACCCGGACGAGGATTGGAAGTGTAGAAAATTTGAAGAAGGATTGAAACTTGACATTAAGCGAGCTATAACAACCTTGGGAATTGAACAGTTTCTAGAATTGTTGGTCAAGTGTCGTATGGTTGAAGAGATTGATCATCAATGTGCGGCGAGAAATAAGAACTTTGGACCTACAAGATTCCAAAGAGGAAAGGGTAACGATGGCAACCATTATCAGCAGAAACCATATGCCAAATCGGCAGGTCAGAACCAACAACAATCGATTGGAGGAAGTTCTGGTGGCAATAAGGCAAGTCAAGCTGGAACTTCTACGTTTAAATGTTTCAAGTGTAGGAAGGACCATCTAACCAAGGATTATCAACATAAAGGAGTTATATGTTACAGATGTGGGAAACCTGAACATTTCTCTAGGGAATGTGATCAATTGAAGGTGGAACCTTCCATGGGGAACTTTTGTACTACGAGGCCATAGGCGGGTGGTCGTGTGTATACCATGAGCAGGGAAGAAGCCGCGAAGTCGGAGGACTTGATTATGGAGGAGTGTGCCATTGAAGGTAATCCTCTAATCGTAATCTATGATTCGGGAGCAACACATTCTTTCATTGCATGTGATTGTGTGGAACTTTTAGGATTGATTGTGACTACATTGCCTTATGATTTGAGTGTTGCTACTCCTACTGATAAACCTGTGATTACTTCAAAAGTATGTTTGAATTGTCTTGTATGTGTTAGGGATAGAATCTTTTATGTGGACTTAATTTGTTTGCCTCTTTCCAAGATTAATGTAATCTTAGGACTGGATTGGTTATCTTCTAACCATATCCTGATAGACTATTCCAGAAAGACGTTAGTATTTCCCAAGGCTAAGGATTCTAGATTCCTAACGGCTACTCAAGTGGAAGCTTGTTTGAAGGAATGAGATCAGGGGTACATATTGATATCTTCTTTGGAGGTTCAATGTGAAGATGTCTTGAAGGATATTTTCATAGTTAATGAATTTCCTGAGGTATTTTCTGAAGATATACCTAGAATACCGCCAGAAAGAGAAATCGAGTTTGCTATTGATTTAGTACCTGGAGCTGGACCTATATCTATAGCACCCTATCGGATGTCGCTGGTAGAATTGGCAGAGCTTAAGAAACAGTTGGAGGACTTGTTGGAGAAACAATTCATGAGACCAAGTGTGTCACCATGGGGAGCTCTAGTATTGTTGGTAAAGAAGAAGGATGGAACTTCTCGTCTATGCGTAGACTACCGACAGCTGAACAAGATTATGATTATGAATAAATATCACTACCAAGAATTGATAATTTGATTGATCAATTGCGAGGAGCCACAGTATTTTCCAAGATTGATTTACGCTTTAGTTATCACCAGATTTGTGTGAAAGTGGAGGATATTCCCAAAACTGCATTTTGGACACGTTATGGGCATTATGAATATCTAGTGATGTTGTTTGGTGTGACGAATGCACCAACCATATTCATGGACTTTATGAACAGAATTTTCCGTTCGTACTTGGACAAGTTTGTTGTTGTCTTTATAGATGACATTTTGATTTATTCTTGAAGTCAAGAGGAACATGCTGAACATCTCAGAATGGTTCTCCAGATTTTGAAGGAGAATAAGTTGGATGCCAAGTTGTCCAAATATGAATTTTGGCTAAGCGAAGTTCAATTTTTGGGACACGTGATATCGAAGGAAGGAATTGAAGTTGATGCTTCAAAGATGGAGACAGTTTTGGAATAGGAATGGCCAAAGACTGTATCAGAAATCCGTAGTTTTGTCGGATTAGCCGGTTATTATCGACGTTTTATAGAGGGATTTTCTAAGATAGCAAGACCTCTTACCCAACTTACACGAAAGAATCAACCATTCGTATGAACTGATGCATATGAAGAAAGTTTTCAGGAGTTGAAAAGATGACTGACTACTTCACCGGCTTTGATTCTACCTGATCCAAAAGAACCTTTTGAAGTATATTGTGATGCTTCATACCAAGGATTGAGTTGTGTACTTATGCAGAACCGTAAGGTTGTGGCAAATGCTTCAAGGCAGTTGAAAGTGCATGAGAGGAATTATCTGACTCATGATTTGGAATTGGCAGTTGTAGTGTTTGCGTTGAAAGTATGGAGTCATTTTCTCTATGGGGTAACGCTCACTGTTTTTAGTGATCATAAAAGTTTGAAGTATCTGTTTGACCAAAAAGAGTTGAACATGAGACAAAGGTGTTAGCTAGAGTTTCTAAAGGACTATGACTTTCAGTTACAGTATCATCCCGGAAAGGCGAATGTCGTAGCGGATGCTTTAAGTTGGAAAATGCTTAGTGCTTCTGTTATGATGATTAAGGAGAAGGAATTAATAGAAGAATTTTAGGATATGCGTATGTCTGTGAAATTGACGCTAGGAAAAATGCATTTAAACATGATCACCATTTCAAATGATTTAATGGATAGAATACGAAAAGGACAAAACAATGACCAGTATTTGCAAGAAGCAAAAGAAGCAAGGAGCCAAGGTACGGTGTTGGAATTTAGCGAAGGTGCTGATGGAATTCTGAAGTTTAAAGGAAGAGTTTGTGTGTCAAATGTTCCAAAACTTAGGAAATTGATTTTGGATGAAGCTCACAAGAGTAAGTTGAGTATGCATCCAGGAGCCACAAAGATGTATCAAGATTTGAAACAGCTATATTGGTGGCAAGGAATGAAGAAGGATATCGCTGAATATGTATCATCCTGTTTAGTTTGTCAAAAGGCTAAGGTGGAACACCAAAGACCATCTGGAATGTTGCAACCTTTGCCTATTCCTAAATGGAAATGGGATGACATAGCAATAGATTTTGAAACAGAACTACCAAAGACTCGGAAAGGTCACAATTCTATTTGGGTAATTATTGATCGACTTACTAAGTCAGTGCACTTTTTACCGATTAATATTAAGTAGTTAGTGGAAAAGCTGGCTCAAGTATAAATCAATGAAATTGTTAGACTTCATGGTGTACCATCCAGTATTATTTCGGATCGAGATCCGAGGTATACGTCGAGATTTTGGAATAGTTTGCAAGAAACGATGGGAACAAAGTTACATTTGAGTTCTACTTACCATCCACAGACTGATGGTCAATCGAAATGGACGATTCAGTCATTAGAGGACTTGTTGAGAGCTTGTGTTCTAGAACACATTGGAGGTGGGGATGAGTTCTTACTATTGATAGAATTCACGTACAATAACAGTTTTCATTCGAGCATAGGGATGGCACCCTATGAGGCATTGTATGGGAGACGATGCAAAACACCGTTATGTTGGTATCATGATGGTGAAAGTGCTATTGTAGGACCAGAATTTGTACAACTGACAACTGAGAAATTGAAGATGATTCAAGACAAGATGAGGACAACTCAGACTCGGCAAAAGAATTACGTTGATAAAAGAAGAAGACCGCTTGAGTTTGAAGAAGGTGACCACGTGTTTCTGCGAGTGACACTTATCACTGGAGTTGGACGAGTGATTAAGTCAAGGAAGCTCACTCCAAAGTTTATCGGGCTATATCAGATACTCAATCGGATAGGTCCGGTAGCTTATCAGATTGCATTACCACCTTTACTATTGAATCTTCACAATGTATTTCATGTATCACAACTACAAAAATATATTCCTGATCCTACCCATGTTATCGAGCCAGACACAGTACAACTGAAGGAAAATTTAACCTATGAAACGTTTCCAGTCAAGATTGAGAATCAAAGGACAAAGCAACTTCGAGGTAAGGAAATTTCATTAGTTAAAATAGTTTGGAACGACGTAAGTGGTGAAGCTACATGGGAACTGGAAGAAAAGATAAAAGAGCAATATCCATAGTTATTCTGAGGATATGAAATCAAGTTTATCAAGTTTCGAGGACGAAACTTCTTTTTTGAGGGGGAGAGTTGTAACACCCCAAATTTTCTAACTATTTGACAGTAATAACATAATTCTACTGTTTAGTGATTTCTGTGTAATGTAAAATTATTTTGAGTTTTTCGTGAATACATTTGATCATTTTGTATGATTTACTCCGTGTCAAGAAAATAATAATTTTTGGTAGGAGAAAATCTTATGTATTTTAATTATTATTGTTAAGTCTTAATTATTTTACTTAATCTAATTTGATTTTTTTAAGTTTTATAATTTTTATGATTTTGTAGATGATTATGAAATTTTTATGTTTTTTTAATTATTTTAATATTATCCATGGGCTGTCTGTGGGCCCAAGTGGGTCCGGAAAAAGGAAAATTTTTTAGGAAAAAAATGCCCGAGAAAATTTTATCTTGTTGAGATGGGGACGGGGGATCTTACTAAACCCGAAATTGAAAACAGTTTTAAAAATTTTCTTTTACTGTATTTTGTACTGTATTTAATTATCGGGCAATAAAAATATAATAAAAATATTGTTCAAAGGGTAATAGCTGATAAAAATAAATATTATACGGCATAGTCAACATTAGTGGTTATGACAGCTTTATGACGGACCAATAGGAAGCAAGCTTAATGTTGAAGCCTTTGAATATCCTCCATTGATTTAATCAAGGGTGGAGATTTGGTCTTACAAAGTGGCTAGGACCATTTATGACCATTGGATGGAAAGTATGAAGAGGTGATCTTGACCCTTCATTTTGGAGATACATCTAAGGGCTAGGATTTCAAGGAGGAAAGATCAAATGGCCAAGATTTAGTCTTATAATCTAGAGGCTATAATTAGAATCTACATTAATACTAACCATTGATCTAATCAATGGCTAATAATGCCCAAAATGGTGGCTAGTGAAATTGGTCACTCATTGAGTGTACAAGGAGGGGGGACAGTTTTGTCATGGCTTAAGGCCATAGCAAAGTTTGAAGACACAATTATTACTCATCTTGATCATTCTTGATCATTCCAAAAAGCTAAGCTCTTCAAACTTTTCTCTCCATTTCTCTTCACTCAAGCTCATGGCCATGACCTCTTGAACCCACCATCACTCTTCAAAAATTTTAAACGACCTTACTTCTTGAATCTATACCTCAATCTAAGGCACTTTGTAGTTTAGGCCAAGTTTTAAATCCATCATCTTCAAGGACTTTCTTCAAGATCAAGTTCTAGGGTTTTTAAGGTGAAGTGTAAGGAAACTTCACTTCTTATCTTTTTTTCATGTTCTAAACCATGTTTGATCCATGGTTCTCCTTGTTCAAGCTTGATATGCTAATAAACTTATGTTTTGTTTTGTTTTTGAGAAGCCCTTGGTGGTGAAGGACTTGAAAAAGAAGCAAAGCAAGGAGCTTTTACGGCATGCTTGTGATATATATGATATGAATATATTATGTATGCCATGATTTGATGATGAAAGGAAAATAAATTTTTGGTTCCAAAGACCAAGAGGAATTTCGACCTCATACCTCAAAATGGGTGTTTACAAATTAATATTTTCATGAATGGTAAAATTAGATGTTTAGAAGAGCAAGGAAAATGAATAAATATTTTGATTTCAAAGAACAAGAGTCTCACGGTTTTTAGAGGAATTTTAATGGTTTTTTTTGTGTAAAAACATGAAAGGAACTTAGTTGATTTAGAAGGAAAAATATATGATGGTTTCAATGGCCATGTACCATGGTTTTGAAGGCTTGTAATGCCTTAGTTTTATGAAACAAAATGATTTCAAAGTAGAAATGTAATTGATCTTGTACAAGGATTAAAGAAATGGAAACAAAGTGTTTTGTCACTTGAAAAATGGAATTTTCATATATGAATGGAAAAGAGAGGTTGAAAGTATTTGAACCTCAATTTATTTTAAAGATGATCGATTTTTAGAATTGATTCAAGAATTATGATGAATACGTTGAGAACTTGAAAATTTACTAACGTATAACTCATTCTTTGGGTTTTGGAGTGCGTTAGGAAATTCTAAGTTAGAAACATTGATTTAATTCAATGAAATAGTGAAATTGTGGAATATATTGTGAAAAGGATTTCTTGAGTAAGAAAATGCGGAAAATGAAATAAGAATTCATATTATTTTGAGAAAAGTTGACATGGAATTTAGAAGGTTGAGAAATATTTTATGTAGTGAAAAAATGGTGGAAAATGCTTTTTGTAACTTAAAAACATGATTTTTAAGCTACGCGATTGCGAAAACGATGAAAAATCGATATACGATTTGAAAAATGTTTAAATATTTTTACGCGATTTGAAAAGCGTTTAAATATTTTTACGGGATTAAGAAAATGTTGAAAAATCAATTCGTGATTTGAAAACGCGACAAAACTATTACGCGAATAAGAAAATGTGATAATATGATTTCACAATGGAAAATACAGTAAAGATACTGTTGGGCCAACGTGAGGACCCTGAAAATGAGATTATGAATTTGAACTGAGAATGGTGCATTGTACATGCATTGGAAAGATTCCGATGGACTGGATAAGGCTAATTGCCTAGGAGAAAGTACACCTCTTGAGTGGGTGCGATATGCATAGTGTAAGTCACTTGTTGACTTTGGGGGCATCGAGGTGCGGGTTGCCTACAGTGGGCAGTTGGTAGCTCTTCTGTACCATGGGTTAGACCGATGCAACGCACCAATGACCGAGACACTATTCTTAATCAAGATCTAGTAAAGACTGTTGTGTATATGCTAGATGTGCAAACACTAATGAAAATAGTGGCACGTGGTCTAAGGCATGTTGGTATAAACAAATCTTTTGGATCAATTTTTTCGACTTCAGTTTTAGCTCCATAGAGTAGGAAAGTGAGTCTTTGTGCACATGCATAATCTAAATATCTATATCTGTGTGATATATTAATTGGGGAATATTGGATGATGTTGATGGCATTGTTGTAATTATCACGTGATTATACTATGAATTGTGGAATATTGGATAATATTGAGGGCATAATTGTAATTATTGAATAATTGGGAAATGCTGAGGGTATAATCGTAATTATCATTTATTATATTTGTTATAATTATTGTATCTGTTATGATAAATAATGTTGAGGGCATTATTGTGATTATGGTATGATATATCTGTATGGTGTGCTGTTTGTGTTATCTCCATGCTACCATGTTGGTATTGGCGTGGGTGATCTCTCCTCTTTGTATGCTTATTTTGCACTGTATTTATATTTGTAAAGACGCTGAGCAAGGAATTGAATAAGAAGGTGAAGAGGAGCATATTCCTATGGAGGAAGTTGAATTCTGAGAAGATGGCAATGCCCAGTTTCTTAGGATATATGAGGTTGCAATTTCGTGGAGGACCGGAAGCATGGCAGACCCATCTAGATAGAGAGTGTGTATTTTCTATATAGGAGACTTAAATGTTACCCTGAGTAGGCTTTATCAAGAGAACCCTTATTTCAGTGTAAATATTTATGTACATTTAGAGTTTCTGTTGTCTATTAGGCAGTACTGGGGAGCTTACTACCATACTACTAGTGAGATTAGAATTGTATCGTCAGCACAGACACCTGTCCGTAGGACTTCGCGTCAAGTCGGATTCCAACTTGCTGAGGAATCGGAGAAGGACCCGTCTGAGGGTTCTGCTGTTTAGTAATGCTTGGGCAGTATGTTAGTTTTAAATAATGTTCAAATACTTTGAGGACTATGTCTGTATATAAATAATCTTGACAATACTTTTGTAATTATATATATGATGTAAATTATTTGTGATGATGTTGTAATATTTTTATTTTCCGCTAAGGATTATCTTATTGATATTAAGAAATTTTACAACTCGTATTTACATTTCAAAGCATATTTCATAATGGACGAGGTAATTTAGTAATTAAGTAACATAAATGTGGCACCCCACGGTGCGTGTTACATTAGTTGGTATCAGAGCCCAAGTTAGAGTCTTTTAGGTTTGTGGTTAGGTCTGTCTTGTTTGTTTTGTGTGATTCTCTATGATTGTTTTCTGAAAAGAAACAATATTGTTTGAAGATTGACCTTACTTTCTTTGTGTTGTCCAGTTTGATTTAGAAAGAGCGTAATGGCTGGACAAGGAAGAGGATGCGTCAATACTAGATCAGGAATGAGAAATATTAGTGATGACAACCAGAATATGGCTGCAGCTGTAGTAGCAATGCAATGGATGGCTGAAGTCATTGTGCAGCAAAACCAAAGGGCGACTTAGGATGCTCATAGTTTGTCGGAATTTCGTAGAAACAATCCACCAAAGTTTCGTGGAGAATTTGACCTAGAGAAAGTTGATCTGTGGATCAAAGAATTAGAGAAGATATTTGAAGGTATGGGTTATATTGATGAACAGAAGCTTACCTTTGCAACTTTTGTGTTAGTGAAAGATGGAGAAGACTGGTGGGCAGGAGCCCGAAGATTGTTACAAGCTGAGGGAAGAGTTGTGACATGGCAACTCTTTAGGCAGAAGTTTCTGGGAAAGTATTTTCCAGTTAGTGTTCGTCATTCTAAGAAGATGGAATTCCTTAGTTTGAGACAAAGGGTGTTGTCTATAAGTGAGTATACTGCAAAATTCGAAAGCTTGTCTAAGTTTTCAAGGTATTTTCAGATGCACCCAAACGAGGATTGGAAGTGTAGAAAATTTGAAGAAGGACTGAAACTTGACATTAAGCGAGCTGTAGCAACATTGGGAATTGAACAGTTTCCAGAATTGTTGGACAAGTGTCGTAAGGCTGAGGAGATTGATCATCAGTGTGCGGCGAGAAATAAGAACTTTGGACCTACAAGATTCAAAAGAGGAAAGGGTAGCAGTGGCAACCATTGTCAGCAGAAACTGTATGCCAAATCGGCAGGAGGTTAGAACCAATAGCAATCTGTTGGAGGAAGTTCTGGTGGCAGTAAGGCAAGTTAAGCTGGAACTTCTACGTTTAAATGTTTCAAGTGTGGGAAGGACCATCTAACCAAGGATTGTCAGCATAAAGGAGTTATATGTTACAGATGTGGGAATCCTAGACATTTCTCCAAGAAATGTGATCAATTGAAGGCAGAACCTTCCATGGGGAACTTTCGTACTGCGAGACCACAGGCGGGTGGTCGTGTGTATACCATGAGCGGGAAAGAAGCCGCGAAGTTAGAGGACTTGATTATGGAGGAGTGTGCCATTGAAGGTAATCCTCTAATCGTACTCTATGATTCAGGAGCAACACATTCTTTCATTGCATGTGATTATGTGGAACGTTTGGGATTGACTTTGACTACATTGCCTTATGATTTAAGTGTTGCTACTCCTACTGATAAACCTATGATCACTACAAAAGTATGTTTGAATTGTCCTGTATGTGTTAGGGATAGAATCTTTTATGTGGACTTAATTTGTTTGCCTCTTTCCAAGATTAATGTAATCTTAGGAATGGATTAGTTGTCTTCTAACCATATCCTGATTGTTGGGAATTTGCGGATCAAAGTCTCGCAGCGGAATAACAGAATTCCCTCACAGGATCCATGCGAAAAATCCATAATCCGAGGTTTTAAAATTTTACCTCTTGAAGCGTGACAGACACAAGCGAGGTGAATCACCAACACCGTAATAGCGACGATGTTTCTGCGGTATCCACACGAACAGACTTGCAAAAGGAGTCACGCCTCTGTTTCGTAGTGCTAGTTGCGAAGAGAGGAGAAGAAGACCTCACTATCTCTCACTCACTTTCTGTAGGTGCGGCTAGGGTTGTGATGTAACCTAGTAGCAGCCCCCTTAGCGGTACTATTTATAATAGTGTACGCCTTAAGTGAGTGTGAGCGGTAGCAAGGTAAGTGGTGCAACCCTAAACCCATCTGTCATGAGTTAGGCCCACAATTGAATCCGAGTCCAACTTGGATTCGATTACTCAATTTAATTTGTTCTAAGTGTGCGACCTGCGAGGTTCTCATGACGTTGGTAGTAATATTAAAATCTCATTTTAATATTACAAACGATGTGAGCGGTATCTAGCAACACATCACTGCTACCCAAGTAATGAGAATGTCGGTGATTTGACATAACCTATCGTGACCAATGTTTCCGTGTAGTTTAGTCCCTTTGTCCGGATATCCAAATTGAACACAAGGCATGGAACGTGTCACCCTTGTTTAGTTCAATCTTCGGTTTCACGATTCCAGAGTAGATATAGTAATGACAAATGAGATCAATATCTCATATTGACTCATTTGAGCATGGCCATGCATTTCATAGTCTCACTCAATCGGGGGCCCGAAGATGTCACTCTGTTATGTAGGAGGGACAAATCCCATCTAGGTCACTCACATCCCTCCACATGTATCGCGGTATGTCTAATAACCAACTTTATAATCATCTTGTTACGAGATGACGTTTGATGGCATTAAAACACACAACTCCTCATGTAGGAATCGTAGTGATTTCAGGTCAAAGGACCACATACACCATTATCACTATGAGAATTGCTTATGACACTCACGTAACGATCCACGTAGCGTTCTCATGGCGGGTCTGTCCAATACATCATTACTCTAATATGTATCTATGTGTAGACTTGATATCTCATATCCATGACCCGTGAGATGTGGTCATCAGTCTACGCACATACTAGTCTCAAAGCATTATTGTTGTCCTAATTAACAATAATACTTGACTAGGGACATTTAAGAATAGTGTTTTATCCAATAGGATCTCACGATCAAGTCATCCACTTGATGTCCTATGGTATCAAATTTACTATTCTAAGGACTTTATCATGTTTACTAAAAAAAAGAACATAATAAATGAAATGCCTCATATAAAATAGCATAATATAATGTATGTAAATACAAACAAAACGTATTGGCCACTAGGGCATACACCAACAATCTCCCACTTGCACTAGAGCCAATCAGGCATATTTCTAATGCCTAAAGACCTAGTGTGACCCTCATGCTTCTGCTGTGCAAGAGGCTTCGTCAGTGGATCAGCAATGTTATCATCTGTTGGTACTCGCATATCTTCACATCTCCTCTATCAATGATTTCTCGAATGAGATGGAAGCGCCTAAGTATATGTTTGGATCGTTGGTGTGATCCGGGCTCCTTAGCTTGTGCAATGGCTCCATTATTATCACAATAGAGGTCCACTTTGGGTCCACAATGCTAGGAACTACACCAAGCTCAATAATGAACTTTCTAATCCAAACGACCTCCTTTCTTTGCATTGGAGGCGACAATATACTCGACCTCGTGGTAGAATCGCCGCGGTTGTCTCTGCTTTGAACTCTTCCACTCACGGCCCCACCATTCGGGCAATAAACAAAACCCGATTGCGATGCGGAGTCGTCCTTATCGGTTTGGAAGCTAGCATCGGTGTAACCCTTTACTACTAGTTCCTCTTCGGCTCCATATACCAAAAACGAATCCTTAGTTCTTCTCAAGTACTTAAGGATGTTTTTGACAAGACTCCGGTGACTCTCAGGGATCGGATCGGTACACACTCGTCATGCTCAAAGCATACGAGATATCCGGTCGAGTACATAACATGGCATACATGATAGATCCAATTGCGGATGCATATGGAATCTTGCTCATGCGATCCCTCTCATCCCTGGGTGGAAGGGATTGAGCCTTAGATAGGCTTATACCATGCGACATGGGCAAGAGTCCTTTCTTGGATTCATGCATGTTAAATCGTCTTAACACTTTGTCTATGTATGTACTCGACTTAGACCAAGCAATCTCTGCGACCTATCTCTATAGATCCTGATACCTAATACATAGGTGGCTTCGCCTAAGTCCTTCATAGAAAAGCACTTCCCTAACCAAGTCTTTACGGATGTAGGGTAGGGATGTCATTTCCAATTAGTAGAATGTCATCTACATACAATACTAGAAAGACAAGCTGTGCTCCCACTAACCTTCTTGTAGACACAAGATTCTTCTTCATTTTTGATGAAACCAAACTGTTTGATTGTATCATCAAAACGAAGATTCCAGCTTTACGGAAGCTTGCTTCAATCCATAAATAGATCGTTGCAACTTGCATACCTTTGTAGCATCCGTGGAGTGGCAAAACCCTCGGGTTGTGTCATGTACACATCCTCGAGAAGATTTCCATTAAGGAAAGCAGTTTTGACATCCATTTGCCGATTTCATAATCATGGTATCTTTGCAATAGCAAGCAAGATCCGAAACAGATTTAAGCATCGCAACCGGGGAAAAAGTCTCATCATAGTCTACACCATGAATTTGCTTGAAACCTTTAGCCACCAATCGCGCCTTAAAGGTATGCACATTACCATCCATGTCGGTTTTCTTCTTAAAAACCCACTTGCACCCAATGGGTTTTATCCCTTGGTGGGTCAACCAAGGTCCATACCTGGTTGGTATACATAGATTCCATTTCGAGATCTCATGGCCTCAAGCCATTTTTCAGATTCTGGGCCAATAATGGCTTCCTGGTAAGTCACAGGCTCATCTTGATCCATGAGTAATACGTCACCTTGTTGAGTCATGAGAAATCCATATCTCTATGGTTGACGACGTATCTGTTAGACCTACGCGGGTCTTGTGCTACTAGAGCAGATTGTGGTTCCACAACGACTTGTGGAGGCGCTCTATTTCCACCATTGGTTATTTGCTACTTTGTGAACTTTGAATTTCTTCAAGTTCTACTTTCCTCCCACTGATTCCTTTGGAGATAAACTCCTTTTCTAGGAATACCGCAGTCCGTGCGACAAACACTTTGCCCTCGGTAGGATTATAGAAATAGTATCCCTTGGTTTCCTTAGGATACCCCACAAAGAAGCATTTATCGATTTTGGGCCAAGCTTATCGAAACTTGACGTTTCACATAAGCTTCGCAACCCCAAATCTTCATAAAAGACATCTTGGGTCGTCTCCCAGTCCACATCTCATATGGTGTCTGTTGAACCGTCTTAGATGGAACACGGTTAAGTGTGAAAGCTGCATTCATTAACGAGCATGTCCCCAAAAGGAGCCTGGAAGGTCTGCATGACTCATCATAGATCGGACCATGTCCAACAAGGTCCGGTTCCTCCTTTCAGAAACACCATTCCATTGTGGTGTTGCAGGAGGAGTGAGTTGAGATATTATCCCACACTCTTTCAGATGATCATCAAACCGTTGGCTTAAGTATTCACCTCCTCGATCGATCGAAGGATTTTAATACTCTTGCCAAGTTGGTTTTGTACTTCATTCTTGAACTCTTTGAACTTTTCAAAGGATTCGATTTGTGCTTCATAAGATATACAAATCCATATCTACTGAAATCATCGGTAAATGTAATGAAATCGAAAACCGCCTCTAGCTAGTGTGTTTAGTGGCCCACATACATCACTATGTATGAGGCCCAAAAGATCACTAGCCCTTTCACCTTGTCAGTGAATGGGGCCTTAGTCATCTTTCCCAATAAACAAGATTCACATGTCTCATATGATTCGTAATCAAACGAGTCCAAGAATCCATCTTTATGGAGTTTGGAAATGCGTTTCTCATTTATATGGCCCAAACGACAATGCGAGAGATAAGTCGGGTTCATATCATTTGACTTGAACCTCTTTGTATTTACGTTATAAATGGGCGTTCGAGATCAAGGACATAAAGTCCATTACTCAAATGTGCACTACCATAGAAAATATCATTCAAATAAAGAGAACAACTTTTGTTCTTAATTATAAAAGTAAAACCCTTCTTGTCCAAACAAGAAACAGAAATGATATTCTGCTAATAGCGGGCACAAAATAACAATTATCCAATTCAATTACAAGCCCGGTTGGCAAAGCTAATAAATAAGTCCCTACGGCTAGTGCAACAACCTTTGCTCCATTTCCCACTCGTAGGTCGACTTCGCCCTTAGTCAATGGTCTCTTGCTCTTTAGATCCTGCACATTTACACAAATGTGAGATCCACATCCAAGTATCTAATACCCATGATGCGAAGTAGATAAATTGACTTCTATAACAAAAATACACGAAGTGGAAGTCTCACTTCCCTTCTTCTTCTTGAGCTCCTCTAGGTACTTGGCACAGTTCCTCTTCCAATGTCCGGTCGACCGCGGTGGAAGCATGTACCTTCCTTAGCCACTCCACCCCTGGTTTCAAGCCGAAGTACTAGGCTTGGACTTTTCCTTGCCCTTACCCTTCCACTTGTCCCGGGGCTTTTTCGCTATTTCTTGCCCTTATTCTTATGGACCATCATTATGGCCTTTCCTTTGCCTTTGTTTATGTTACGCTCGGCGAGTTCTCAACATGCTTAGCAGCTACGGTAGTGATTTGTCAATTTCATTCATGTTGTAGTTCATGACAAATTGACTAAAACTCTCCCAACGATTGCGGGACTAGAGTAAGTGGCCAACTCTTGGCCCATAGGAAAACCGAGTCTCTCAAGGTTTTCAATGTACCCAATCATCTTGAGTACATGAGCACCAACGGGGTTTCCTTCTACCGGCTTGCACCGAAAGAGTGCTTTGGAGACCTCATATCTCTCATGTCTAGCCTGCTCTTGATAGAGCTTTTTGAGGTGTACGATCATATCGTAGGCTTCCATGTTCTCGTGTTGCTTTTGGAGCTCGAGTTCATGGTGGCTAGCATTAGACATCCAATGTCCAAGGCATCATCTTGATGCTTCTTATAAGCATCTCTTTCGGCTCTAGGGGCATTAGCGGCGGGTGGTTCAGAATAGGTTGTTCTAAAACATACAGACTTTTTCTCTTGCTTGAGGACAATCCTCAAGTTCTGTACCAGATCTAGGAAATTTGTCCCGGACAACTTGTCCTTCTCAAGGACCGATCGCAATGATAAGTTACTTGATGTGTTTGTTGCCATGGTAATCTATCAACGAGAAATATGCAAAATATAAGTATTATGCTATAAACATATTTAACAAGGTCTTTTAATTAAATACGTCTCCCACTATTTTATTCAAATCAATGACCCTCAAAGCATTGACTTGGAAAATCCCATTGGAAGATTTCCTAGTGGGCCAAGATCCATATTTCACCTAGTTTTGAGTCGGCTTTGGTGATCGCCCAAAATTCAGTTATTTAGGTAGGAAACTCTTTCCAATTACATCACATGCAACTCTTGGATAGTTGGGTGAATAACACTTATTCTAATCCATCTAATGGACTAAAGCCCAACTTCATGCCTCTAAGCCTTCAATCCTATTGAAATGGCCTAGTTAAGTCAAACCCAATGGTTGACAATTGGATATTACTATTATCCTATCGCATCTTACTAATATAGATAAAGGCACCCGCTTTGGCAGACCTACACTTGATCGATATTAGTCTTGACGAGTGCCACGCATTGGAAGGCATCACATAATGACTTAATATTTTCTTTGAGGGAATTTTATTGTTAGATCTCACCATTTATTAAACTTGTTAATCATACCATAAACATTATCCATGCATCTCATACATATAAAGCATATAATAAATGTGACATGGTTATGGCCTCTAAGAGAGTAACATTAATAAATGTCAGCTTCACCAAGCGTCTCCCACCAACATTCTCACTTGATGTCGTCTCCTTGTCTCCACATGAAGATTACATTATAGAAACCTCGTTTACATTCGAGGGGAGTTAGATGAGAAGAGAATGTACAATCAGAATGTAGAGAGAAAGGCACGACACGCAGGTCGTATTTAAAATAACCAAAATAACATAAAATAAAGACTAAGGCCATAACCATGCACCATGCATCTCTAATAATACATAAACACAAAGCAATAACACATTATTATTTTGTGAATTATAAAAAAAAATAGTTTTGAATATTGCACTTTCGAATATCACACACCACGAAACGGGGTTCGGGGCAGCGCCCCGACGGGGGTCCCGCTGGTAACTTGAACAAAAATTCGAGTTGGACCCCTCCTGCCTCTATGACGGCTAGGGCAACAACACTTGAACAATCCAGAATGCGTGAAGACATGAACACTTCATGTCATGAGGAAGCTTCATGGCCGTCGCAAAACGGAAACAAGGTTTCCAAAACCTTGTGTCGCGCTGCTGTGTATATCGCATTCATACATAAAATATGCGAGAAATAGAAAGCATTCAAAACAGTTTTCGTAGAAACATACATATCACATATGTATATACCAGAAAAACGCAAAAACAGAAAGCATTCAAAACGATTTTCATTCATACATATCACATATATATACACCAGAAAATTTGCAGAAACAGAAAGCTTTCAGAACAGTTTTCGCAAAAACATATGAACATCTTCACGGTTTCAGAAATAACATATAAAGATCATATCTTTTATAAAAAAAAAAGGAAGTAACGAATCATGTTATCGCATATAACAAGAAAAGCAGAAAACCGAATCATGGTTTCGCAAGTGGCTCTGATACCACTGTTGGGAATTTGCGGATCAAAGTCTCGCAGCGGAATAACAGAATTCCCTCACAGGATCCATGCGAAAAATCCATAATCCGAGGTTTTAAAATTTTACCTCTTGAAGCGTGACAGACACAAGCGAGGTGAATCACCAACACCGTAATAGCGACGATGTTTCTGCGGTATCCACACGAATAGACTTGCAAAAGGAGTCACGCCTCTGTTTCGTAGTGCTAGCTGCGAAGAGAGGAGAAGAAGACCTCACTATCTCTCACTCACTTTCTGTAGGTGCGGCTAGGGTTGTGATGTAACCTAGTAGCAGCCCCTTAGCGAGTACTATTTATAATAGTGGCGCGCCTTAAGTGAGTGTGAGCAAGTAGCAAGGTAAGTGGTGCAACCCTAAACCCATCTGTCATGAGTTAGGCCCACAATTGAATCCGAGTCCAACTTGGATTACGATTACTCAATTTAATCTGTTCTAAGTGTGCGACCTGCGAGGTTCTCATGACGTTGGTAGTAATATTAAAATCTCATTTTAATATTACAAACGATGAGCGGTATCTAGCAACACATCACCGCTACCCAAGTAATGAGAATGTCAGTGATTTGACATAACCTATCGTGACCAATGTTTCCGTGTAGTTTAGTCCCTTTGTCCAGATATCCAAATTGAACACAAGGCATGGAACGTGTCACCCTTGTTTAGTTCAATCTTCAGTTTCCTAATTCCCGAGTAGATATAGTAATGACAAATGAGATCAATATCTCATATTGACTCATTTGAGCATGGCCATGCATTTCATAGTCTCACTCAATCGGGGGGCCGAAGATATCACTCTGTTATGTAGGAGGGACAAATCCCATCTAGGTCACTCACATCCCTCCACATGTATCGCGGTATGTCTAATAACCAACTTTATAATCATCTTGTTACAGATGACGTTTGATGGCATTAAAACACACAACTCCTCATGTAGGAATCGTAGTGATTTCAGGTCAAAGGACCACATACACCATTATCACTATGAGAATTGCTTATGACACTCACGTAACGATCCACGTAACGTTCTCATGGTGGTCTGTCCAATACATCATTACTCTAATATGTATCCATGTGTAGACTTGATATCTCATATCCATGACCCGTGAGATGTGGTCATCGGATCTACGCACATACTAGTCTCAAAGCATTATTGTTGTCCTAATTAACAATAATACTTGACTAGGGACATTTAAGAATAGTGTTTTATCCAATAGGATCTCACGATCAAGTCATCCACTTGATGTCCTATGGTATCAAATTTACTATTCTAAGGACTTTATCATGTTTACCAAAAAAAAGAACATAATAAATGAAATGCCTCATATAAAATAGCATAATATAATGTATGTAAATACAAACAAAACGTATTGGCCACTAGGGCATACACCAATACTGATAGACTGTTCCAGTAAGACGTTAGTATTTCCTGAGGCTAAGGATTCTAGATTCCTAATGGCTACTCAAGTGGAAGCTTGTTTGAAGGAAGGAGATCAGGGGTACATATTGATATCTTCTTTGGAGGTTCAATGTGAAGTTGTCTTGAAGGATATTTTCATAGTTAATGAATTTCCTGAGGTATTTCCTGAAGATATACCTGGACTACTGCAAGAAAGAGAAATCGAATTTGCTATTGATTTAGTACCTGGAGCTGGACCTATATCTATAGCACCTTATCGGATATCACCGGTAGAATTAGCAGAGCTTAAGAAACAGCTAGAGGACTTGTTGGAGAAACAATTCGTGAGACCAAGTGTGTCACCTTGGGGAGCTCTAGTATTGATGGTAAAGAAGAAGGATGGAACTTCTCGTCTATGCATAGACTACAGACAGCTGAACAAGATTACAATTTAGAATAAATATCCACCACTAAGAATTGATGATCTGATGGATCAATTGCAAGAAGCCGCAGTATTTTCCAAGATTGATTTACGCTCTGGTTATTACCAGATTCGTGTGAAAGTGGAGGATATTCCCAAAACTCCATTTCGGACACGTTATGGGCATTATGAATATCTAGTGATGTCGTTTGGTATGACGAATGCACCAGCCATATCATGGACTTTATGAACAGAATTTTTCGTTCGTACTTGGACAAGTTTATTGTTATCTTTATAAATGACATTTTGATTTATTCTCGAAGTCAGGAGGAACATGCTGAACATCTCAGAGTAGTTCTCCAGATTTTGAAGGAGAATAAGTTGTATGCCAAGTTGTCCAAATATGAATTTTGGCTAAGCAAAGTTCAATTTTTGGGACACGTGATATCGAAGGAAGGAATTGAAGTTGATACTTCAAAGGTGGAGACGGTTTTGGAATGGGAAAGGCCGAAGATTGTATAAAAAATCTGTAGTTTTGTTGGATTAGCCAATTATTATTGACAGTTTATAAAGGAATTTTCTAAGATAGTAGGACCTCTTACCTAACTTACATGAAAGAATCAACCATTCATATGGACTGATGCATGTGAATAAAGTTTTCAGGAGTTAAAAAGATGACCGACTACTTCACCGGTTTTGATTCTAGCTGATCCGAACGAACCTTTTGAAGTATATTATGATGCTTCGTACTAAGGATTGGGTTGTGTACTTATGCAGAACCGTAAGGTTATGGCACATGCTTCAAGGCAATTGAAACTGCATGAGAGGAATTATCTGACTCATGATTTGGAATTGGCAGTTGTAATGTTTGCGTTGAAAGTCTGGAGACATTTTCTCTATGGGGCAACGTTCACTATATTTAGTGATCATAAAAGTTTGAAGTATCTGTTTGACCAAAAAGAGTTGAACATGAGACAAAGGCGTTGGCTAGAGTTTCTAAAGGACTATGACTTTCAGTTACAGTATCATCCTAGAAAGGCGATTATCGTAGCGGATGCTTTAAGTACGAAAATGTTTAGTGCTTCTATTATGATGATTAAGGAGAAGGAATTAATAGAAGAATTTCGGGATATACATATGTCTGTGAAATTGACGCCAGGGAAAATGCGTTTAAACATGATCACCATTTCAAATGATTTAATGGATAGAATACGAAAAAGACAAAACAGTGACCAGCATTTGCAAGAAGCAAAAGAAGCAAGGAGCCAAGGTGTAGTGTTGGAATTTAGCGAAGGTGCTGATGGAATTATGAAGTTTAAAGGAAGAGTTTGTGTGTCAAACGACCCAGAACTTAGGAAATTGATTTGGATGAAGCTCACAAGAGTAAGTTGAGCATGCATCCAGGAGCCACAAAGATGTATCAAGATTTGAAACAGCTATATTGGTGGCAAGGAATGAAGAAGGATGTCGCTGAATAAGTATCATCCTGTTTTTTTAATCTGAAGGCTGAGGTGGAATACCAAAGACCATTTGGAATGTTGCAACCTTTGTTTATTCGTGAATAGAAATGGGATGACATAGCAATGGATTTTGTAACAAGACTACCAAAGACTCAAAAAGGTCACGATTCTATTTGGGTAATTGTTGATCGGCTTACTAAGTCGGCGCACTTTTGGCCGATTAATATTAAGTAGTCAATGGAAAAGTTGGCTCAAGTATACATCAATGAAATTGTTAGACTTCATGGCGTACCTTCCAGTATTATTTCGGATCGAGATCCGAGGTTTACGTCGAGATTTTGGAATAGTTTACAAGAAGCGATGGGAACAAAGTTACGTTTGAGTTCTACTTACCATCCACAGATTGATGGTCAGTCAGAAAGGACAATTCAGTCATTAGAGGACTTGTTGAGAGCTTGTGTTCTAGAACAAATTGGAGGTGGTGATGAGTTCTTACCATTGATAGAATTTACGTACAATAATAGTTTTCATTCAAGCATAGGGATGGCACCCTATGAGGCATTGTATGGGAGATGATGCAGAACACCGTTATGTTTGTATCATGATGGTGAAAGTGCTATTGTAGGACTAAAATTTGTACAACAGACAACTGAGAAAGTGAAGATGATTCAAGACAAGATGAAGACAACTCAGACTCAGCAAAAGAGTTATGTTGATAAAAGAAGAAGACCGCTTAAGTTTGAAGAAGGTGACCATGTGTTTCTGCGAGTGACACCTATGACTGGAGTTGGACGAGTGATTAAGTCAAGGAAGCTCACTCCAAAGTTCATCGGGCCGCATTAGATACTCCGTCGGATAGGTCCGGTAGCTTATCAGATTGCATTACTACTTTTACTATTGAATCTTCACAATGTATCTCACGTATCACAACTACAGAAATATATTCCTGATCCTACCTATGTTATCGAGCCAGACACATTACAACTGAAGGAAAATTTAACCTATGAAAGGTTTCCAGTCAAGATTGAGGATCGAAGGACGAAGCAACTTCGAGTTAAGGAAATTTCAATGGTTAAAATAGTTTAGAACAACGTAAGTAGTGAAGCTACATGGGAACTGGAAGAAAAGATAAAAGAGCAATATCCATATTTATTCTGAGGATGTGAAATCAAGTTTATCAAGTTTCGAGCACGAAACTTCTTTTTAGAGGGGGAGAGTTGTAACACCCCAAATTTTCTAACTATTTGATAGTAATATTGACAGTAATAACAGAATTTTACTGTTTAGTGATTTCTGTGTACTGTAAAATTATTTTGAGTATTTCGTGAATACATTTGATCGTTTTGTGTGATTTACTCCGTGTCAAGAAAATAATAATTTTCAGGCCGGGAAAAATCTTACATATTTTAATTATTACTGTTAAGTCTTAATTATTTTACTTAATCTGATTTGATTTTCATAAGTTTTATAATTTTTATGATTTTGTGGATGATTATAAAATTTTTATGTTTCTCTGATTATTTTAATATTATCCATGGGCTATCTGTGGGCCCAAGTGGGTTGTACGTGGTCCCAAGTTGGTCCGAAAAAGTGAAAATTTTTCTGCAGCCAGAAAATTTTGTACTGTTGAGATGGGGACGGGGGATCTTACTAAACCCAAAATAAGAAATAGTTTTTAAAATTTTCTTTTACTGTGTTTTGTACTGTATTTAATTATCGGACAATAAAAATAAGTAAAAATATTATTCGAAGGGTAATAGCAGATAAAAATAAATATTATACTGCTTAGTCAACATTAGTGGTTATGACAGCTTTATGATGGACCAATAGGAAGTAAGCTTAATGTTGAAGCCTTTGAATATCCACCATTGATTTAATCAAGGGTGGAGATTTTGTCTTACAAAGTGGCTAGGACCATTTATGACCATTGGATGGAAAGTATGAAGAGGTGATCTTGACCCTTCATTTTGGAGATACATCTAATGGCTAGGATTTCAAGGAGGAAAGATCAAATGGCCTAGATTTAGTCTTATAATCTAGAGGCTATAATTAGAATCTACATTAATACTAACAATTGATCTAATCAATGGCTAATAATGCCCAAAATGGTGGCTAGTGAAATTGGTCACTCATTGAGTGTACAAGGAGGGGGGATGGTTTTGTGATGGCTTAAGGCCATAGCAAAGTTTGAAGACACAATTATTACTCATCTTGATCATTCTTGATCATTCCAAAAAGCTAAGCTCTTCAAACTTTTCTCTCCATTTCTCTTCGCTCAAGCTCACGGCCATGACCACTTGAACCCACCATCACTCTTCAAAAATTTTAAACAACCTTACTTCTTGAATCTATACCTCAATCTAAGACACTTTGTAGTTTAGGCCAAGTTCTAAATCCATCATCTTCAAGGACTTTCTTCAAGATCAAGTTCTAGGGTTTTTAAGGTGAAGTGTAAGGAAACTTCACTTCTTATCTTTTTTTCATGTTCTAAACTATGTTTGATCCATGGTTCTCCTTGTTTAAGCTTGATATGCTAATAAACTTGTGTTTTGTTTTTTTTTTAGAAGCCCTTGGTGGTGAAGGACTTGAAAAAGAAGTAAAGCAAGGAGGTTTTGAGGTTCTTCAAGAGGTAAGAGGGAGATCTATATAACCAACCAAGTATAGTGGTGAGAGATGAATTTGTATTTGATGGATGGTGAATCCATGTGAGGATTCATATCCATGGTTATGTAATTATTTGTGAGTGTTTATGTGTTTTGATTATTTGCTTATGCTTGATATGATTTGCATGATTTATTACTTTTGTTTATGGCATGCTTGTGATATATATGATATGAATATATTATGTATGCCATGATTTGATGATGAAAGGAAAATAAATTTTTGGTTCCAAAGACCAAGAGGAATTTCGTCCTCGCACCTCAAAATAGGTGTTTACAAATTAATATTTTTATAAATAGTAAAATTAGATGTTTAGAAGAGCAAGGAAAATGAATAAATGTTTTGATTTCAAAGAACAAGAGTCTCACAATTTTTGGAGGAATTTTAATGGTTTTGTTTGTGTAAAAACATGAATGGAACTTAATTGATTTAGAAAGAAAAATATATGATGGTTTCAATGGCCATGTACCATGGTTTTGAAGGCTTGTAATGCCTTGGTTTTATGATACAAAATGATTTCAAAGTGGAAATGTAATTAATCTAGTATAAGGATTAAAGAAATGGAAACAAAGTGTTTTGTCACTTGAAAAATAGAATTTTCATATATGAATGGAAAAGAGAGGTTGAAAGTGTTTAAACCTCAATTTATTTTAAACCAGATCGATTTTTAGAATTGATTCAAGAATTATGATGAATACGTTAAGAACTTGAAAATTTACTAACGTATAACTCATCCTTTGGGTTTTGGAGCGCGTTGGGAAATTTTAAGTTAGAAACATTGATTTAATTCAATGAAATGGTGAAATTGTGTAATATATTGCGAAAAAGATTTCTTGAGTAAGAAAATGTGGAAAATGAACTGAGAAGTCATATTATTTTAAGAAAAGTTGACATGAAATTTAAAAGGTTGTGAAATATTTTACTTAGTGGAAATATGGTGGAAAATGCTTTTCGTAACTTAAAAGCATGACTTTTAAGCTACGTGATTGCGAAAACGATGAAAAATCGTTACGCGATTTGAAAAACGTTTAAATATTTCTATCCGATTTGGAAAGCGCTTAAATATTTTTACGCGATTGAGAAAATGTCGAAAAATCAATTCGTGATTTGAAAATGCGACAAAACTATTGCGCGATTGAGAAAATGCGATAATATGATTTCGCAATAGAAAATACAGTAAAGATACTTTTGGGCCAATGTGAGGACCCAGAAAATGAGATTATGAATTTGAACTGAGAATGGGCTAGTGTGTGAACCCTGAATGTGAAATTATGAATTTGAACTAAGAATGGTGCATTTTACATGCATTGGAAAGGTCCGATGGACTGGATAAGGCTAATTGCCTAGGAGAAAGTACATCTCTTGAGTGGGTGCGATATGCATAGTATAAGTTACTTGTTGACTTTGGGGGCATCGGGGTGCGGGTTGCCTATAGTTGGCAGTTGGTCGCTCTTCTGTACCGTGGGTTAGACCAATGCAACGCACCGATGATCCTGACCGAGACACTATTCTTAATCAATATCTATTAAAGTCTGTTGTGTATATGCTAGATGTGCAAACACTAATGAGAATAGTGGCACGTGGTCTGAGGCATGTTGGTACAGACAGATCTTTTGGATCAATTTCTCCGACTTGAGTTTTAGCTCCATGGAGTAGGAAAGTGAGTCTTTGTGCACATGCATAATCTGAATATCTATATCTGTGTGATATATTAATTGAGGAATATTGGATGATGTTGATGGCATTATTGTAATTATCGTGTGATTATACTATGAATTGTGGAATATTGGATAATGTTGAGGGCATAATTATAATTATTGAATAATTGGGAAATGCTGAGGGTATAATCATAATTATTATTTATTATATTTGTTATGATAAATGATGACTGACGGCATGATTGTAATTATTATATCTGTTATGATAAATAATGTTGAGGGCATTATTGTATTTATGATATGATATATTTGTATGGTGTGTTGCTTGTGTTATCTCCGTGCTACCATGTTGGTATTGGCGTAGGTGATCTCACCTCTTTGTATGCCTATTTTGTATTGTATTTATATTTGTAAAGACGTTGAGCAAGGAATTGAACAAGAAGGTGAAAAGGAGCAGATTCCTGTGGAGGAAGCTGAATTCTGAGAAGATGACGATGCCCAGTTTCCTAGGATATATGAGGTTGCAATTTCGTGGAGGACCGGAAGCATGGCATGCCCATGTAGATAGAGAGTGTGTATTTTCTATATAGGAGACTTAAATGTTACCCTGAGTAGGCTTTATCAAGGGAACCCTTATTTCAGTGTAAATATTTATGTACACTTAGAGTTTCTATTGTCCATTAGGCAGTACTGGGGAGCTTACTTCTGTACTCCTAGTGAGATTAGCATTGTGTTGTATGTGCGGACACCTGTCCGTAGGACTTCGCGTCAAGTCAGATTCCAGCCTGCTGAGGAATTTGAGAAGGACCCGTCTGAGGGTTTTGCTGTTGAGTAATACTTGGGCAGTATGTTAGTTTTAAATAATGTTCAAATACTTTAAGGACTATGTCTGTATATAAATAATCTTGACAATACTTTTGTAATTATATATATGATGTAAATTATTTGTGATGATGTTGTAATATTTTTATTTTCCGCTAAGGATTATCTTATTGATATTAAGAAATTTTACAACTCATATTTACATTTCAAAGCATATTTCATAATGGACGGGGTAATTTGGTAATTAAGTAACATAAATGTGACACCCTATGGTGGGTGTTACATTAGTTGGTATCAGAGCCCAAGTTAGAGTCTTTTGGGTTTGTGGTTAGGTCTGTCTTGTTTGTGTTGTGTGATTCTCTGTGATTGTTTTCTAAAAAAAAATAATATTGTTTTGAAGATTGACCTTACTTTCTTTGTGTTGTCCAGTTTGGTTTAGAAAGAATGTAATGGCTGGACAAGGAAGAGGACGTGTCAATACTAGATTAGGAATGGGAAATGTTGGTGATGACAACCAGAACATGGCTGCAGCTATAGCAGCAATGCAACAGATGGCTGATGTCGTTGTACAGCAAAACCAAAGGGCGACTAAGGATGCTCACAATTTGTCGGAATTTCGTAGAAACACTCCACCAAAGTTTTGTGAAGAATTTGACCAAGAGAAAGCTGATCTGTGGATCAAAAAATTAGAGAAGATATTTGAAGGTATGGGTTGTACTGATGAACGGAAGCTTACCTTTGCAACTTTTGTGTTAGTGGAAGATGGAGAAGACTGGTGGACAGGAGCCCGAAGATTGTTACAAGCTGAGTGAAGAGTTGTGACATGGCAACTCTTTAGGCAGAAGTTTCTGGGAAACTATTTTCCAGCTAGTGTTCATCATGCTAAGGAGATGGAATTCCTTAGTTTGAGACAAAAGGTGATGTCTATAAGTGAGTATGCTACAAAATTCGAAAGCTTGTCTAAGTTTTTGAGGTATTTCATATGCACCCGGACGAGGATTGGAAGTGTAGAAAATTTGAAGAAGGATTAAAACTTGACATTAAGCGAGCTGTAGCAACCTTGGGAATTGAACAGTTTCCAGAATTGTTGGACAAGTGTCTTAAGGTTGAGGAGATTGATCATCAGCATACGGCGAGAAATAAGAACTTTGGACCTTCAAGATTCCAAAGAGGAAAGGGTAGCAGTGGCAACCATTATCAGTAGAAACTGTATGCCAAATCGGTAGGAGGTCAGAATTGACAGCAATCTATTCGAGGAAGTTGTGGTGGCAGTAAGGCAAGTCAAGCTGGAACTTTTATGTTTAAATGTTTCAAGTGTGGGAAGGACCATCTAACCAAGGAATGTCAGCATAAAGGAGTTATATATTATAGATGTGGGAAACCTGGACATTTCTCCAAGGAATGTAATCAATTGAAGGCGAAACCTTCCATGGGGACCTTTCGTACTGTGAGGCCACAGGCAGGTGGTCGTGTGTATACCATGAGCGGGGAAGAAGTCGTAAAGTCAGAGGACTTGATTATGGAGGAGTGTGCCATCGAAGGTAATCCTCTAATCATACTCTATGATTCGGGAGCAACACATTCTTTCATTGCTTGTGATTATGTGGAACATTTGGGATTGACTGTGACTACATTGCCTTATGATTTGAGTGTTGCTACTCCTACTGATAAACCTATGATCACTACAAAAGTATGTTTGAATTGTTCTGTATGTGTTAGGGATAGAATCTTTTATGTGGACTTAATTTGTTTGCCTCTTTCCAAGATTAATGTAATCTTAGGAATGGATTGGTTGTCTTCTAACCATATCCTAATAGACTGTTCCAATAAGACGTTAGTATTTCTTGAGGCTAAGGATTCTAGATTCCTAACGGCTACTCAAGTGGAAGCTTGTTTGAAGGAAGGAGATCAGGGGTACATATTGATATCTTCTTTGGAGGTTCAATGTAAAGATGTCTTGAAAGATATTTTCGTAGTTAATGAATTTCCTGAGGTATTTTCTGAAGATATACCAGGACTACTGCCAGAAAGAGAAATCAAGTTTGCTATTGATTTAGTACTTGGAGCTGGACCTATATCTATAGCACCCTATCGGATGTCACCGGTAGAATTGGTAGAGCTTAAGAAACAGCTGGAGGATTTGTTGGAGAAACAATTCGTGAGACCAAGTGTGTCACCATGGGGAGCTCTAGTATTGATGGTAAAGAAGAAGGATGGAACTTCTCGTCTATGCATAGACTACAGACAGCTGAACAAGATTACAATTTAGAATAAATATCCACCACTAAGAATTGATGATCTGATGGATCAATTGCAAGAAGCCGCAGTATTTTTCAAGATTGATTTACGCTCTGGTTATTACCAGATTCGTGTGAAAGTGGAGGATATTCCCAAAACTGCATTTCGAACACGTTATGGGCATTATGAATATCTAGTGATGTCGTTTGTTGTGATGAATGCACCAGCCATATTCATGGACTTTATGAACAGAATTTTTCGTTCGTACTTGGACAAGTTTGCTGTTGTCTTTATAGGTGACATTTTGATATTCTCGAAGTCAGGAGGAACATGCTGAACATCTCAGAGTGGTTCTCCAGATGTTGAAGGAGAATAAGTTGTATACCAAGTTGTCCAAATATGAATTTTGGCTAAGCGAAGTTCAATTTTTGGAACACGTGATATCAAAGAAAGGAATTGAAGTTGATGCTTCAAAGGTGGAGACAGTTTTGGAATGGGAAAGGCCAAAGACTGTGTCGGAAATCCATAGTTTTGTCAGATTAGCCAGTTATTATCGACGGTTTATAGAGGGATTTTCTAAGATAGCAGGACCTCTTACCCAACTTACATGAAAGAATCAACCATTCGTATGGACTTATGCATATGAAGAAAGTTTTCAGGAGTTAAAAAGACGACTAACTACTTCACCGATTTTGACTCTACCTGATCTGAGCGAACCTTTCAAAGTATATTGTGATGCTTGATACCAAGGATTGAGTTGTGTACTTATGCAGAACTGTAAAGTTGTGGCAAATGCTTCAAGGCAGTTGAAAGTGCATGAGAGGAATTATCTGACTCATGATTTGGAATTGGCAGTTGTAGTGTTTGCGTTGAAAATATGGAGACATTTTCTCAATGGGGTAACGCTCACTGTTTTTAATGATCATAAAAGTTTGAAGTATCTGTTTGACCAAAAAGAGTTGAACATGAGACAAAGGTGTTAGCTAGAGTTTCTAAAGGACTATGACTTTCAGTTACAGTATCATCCCGGAAAGGCGAATGTCGTAGCGGATGCTTTAAGTAGGAAAATGCTTAGTGCTTCTGTTATGATGATTAAGGAGAAGGAATTAATAGAAGAATTTTAGGATATGCGTATGCCTGTGAAATTGACGCTAGGAAAAATGCATTTAAACATGATCACCATTTCAAATGATTTATTGGATAAAATACGAAAAGGACAAAACAATGACCACTATTTGCAAGAAGCAAAAGAAGCAAGGAGCCAAGGTGTGGTGTTGGAATTTAGCGAAGGTGCTGATGGAATTATGAAGTTTAAAGGAAGAGTTTGTGTGTCAAACGATCCAGAACTTAGGAAATTGATTTGGATGAAGCTCACAAGAGTAAGTTGAGCATGCTTCCAGGAGCCACAAATATGTATCAAGATTTGAAACAGCTATATTGGTGGCAAGGAATAAAGAAGGATGTCGTTGAATATGTATCATCCTATTTAGTTTGTCAGAAGGCTAAGGTGGAACACCAAAGACCATCTGGAATGTTGCAATCTTTGTCTATTCATGAATAGTAATGGGATGACATAGCAATGGATTTTGTAACAGGACTACCAAAGACTCGGAAAGGTCACGATTCTATTTAGGTAATTGTTGATCGGCTTACTAAGTCGGTGCACTTTTTGCCGATTAATATTAAGTAGTCAATGGAAAAGTTGGCTTAAGTATACATCAATGAAATTGTTAGACTTCATGGTGTACCATCCAGTATTATTTCGGATCGAGATCCAAGGTTTACGTCGAGATTTTAGAATAGTTTGCAAGAAGCGATGGGAACTGTAACACCCTTGTGGGGATGTCACATTTTTGATGCAATAAAATAAAATAAATAAATATTACCCAAGTTACAAAACATTTGATACATAATTAATATGAGTTATAAAATTTTTCCTTTTAGACATAATATCCTTAAATAAAATAACACGGAACATGAAATAAAACAAACTGTTATCGCACACATAATATACATATAATTTTGTTTTAAGTTCTGCAAATAATTTATAGCTACAAAATATTTAAATAAAGCAATAAAGAGTTATTATACAGTACAACATCATAAAGTGCCCAAGTGCACATCATAGATCCCTAACCCTCTGAAGGATCACTCTCAGATGAAACTTCAGGTGACAGGAATCCAGGATGTCTCACAGCTCTACGGACAAGAGTCCGCCTGTTGACACTATGTTAATCTCACTGGGTACGCGAAAAAGTCCTCCCCATTGACGTCTCAGATCCAACGACATATCCAGATGTAGGTATAAAGTCGTAGTAAAGACAGGCTCAGCATCAAACTCTCCTCGTAGGGACACAGTCAGACGCCCCAAGTAGATCACCGATCCTCGATCCTCTCGCAGTCGCTAGGCCTCTGAGCCTCCATGGAACTCTAGTCTCACAAAACCAAGAAATCCAGGCAACGCCATACTCACAAGTCAGTCTAAAGGAAATAGATGATTGGAAGGTTCGCACTCGTCGAACTGATCCCCCGTCTGCTGCTCCTCCTCCTCCTCAGGATACATACAATCTAGAGCTTGTTCCTCTTCCTTAAACTCTTTTATAACATAATTAATAATACAGAAACAATACATATAGATAGGTGAGATAATCATACATCAATACCAGCATGGCAAATAAGAAAATGATAATACAACAAATATCACAGTTTAATATAATAAAGCGTACCATAACATCATAAACAGTAACACAATTTAACACAAGAATTTTAATATAACAGTAATCTATAATATCACAATTAATAATATTATGATGCATGACACATATGCAAATGCAGTATGACTCATTCCTACTCCATGGAGCTAGACACAGACATCAGAGAGAATGATAGTGCGTGTCTATAGTGCGTAAAGATCTATCAGTACTTCAGGCTGCCTAACCAAACTATTACACTGTCTAACGTCGTGTCTATAGCCCACAGTCCAACGTTGTGTAGTAGCACACAGTCCAACGTCATGTACTACAGGCATTGTACTAAACAGTCTTTACAAGATCTTGATTAAGTATAGTGCGTGTCGAGATCATTAGTGTGTTGCCAGTTACCACGACCCAGAGGAGCGACCAACTGTCCACATGTGGAATACTCCGCACATTAATGCCTCCAAGTCCACACAAGATGAACCATACTACGCTTATCACACCGACAACACGGTGTAATTCGCCTCGTAAATCAATCGCCAATATCAACCAAATTGGCACAACTCAATGTATGAATAAAATCATAATTACCAAATTACCCTTAGCTTAAAAATATTATCATATTTACAAAAATACCCTTAACCTCAAAATTCCAATGTATAGTATGTCACCACTTGACAGTACCATATCTCCACATGTCCAGGTCTACCACTTTGGCCCAACAATAAAACTTACTGTTCCAATTAATCGGGCAGAAATTTTATCGCGTTTTCACAATTTCGTCGTTTTTACAAATGTTTTTAAATCGCGTAAATATATTTTGCTATTTTTAAAATCACATAGTATTTTTAAATCATTTTCTTAATCGCGTAAGATTTTTAAATCATTTTCTTGATCGAAAAACTTTAAAATCTCTATTTTAAAATTACGTAAGCTATTTCTTATACTTTAAAACTACGTAGAATATTTTCCTTATGTTATAAATATTTTATAAAATTTTCTCTTTTATTTGTCTGTTTCTAATAAATTTTGACAATATTTTATCTATAAAATCTATTAAAAATGAGCTTTCTAATGCGTTTTTCCTCTAAAAATTCTTTTGTTTAGTTTATTACTACTAAATACACTTCGAAAATGGTCATTATACTTTAAAACTTAAAGATGAGTAATTTTCAAGAGTTTTGTTCATTTTTCTTCTATACTACATTTCTAAAAAAATTAGTTTACTTCTTTAAATCTTGAAAATTCATTTCAAATGCATTCTTTTTAGATCAAACATCAAATCTACACTTTAGAAAATAAGTTTTGGATTGATTACACATTTACAAGGCATGTTGGCCGAAATTAATAAAATCTTGGCATTTGATCTTTGGATCATTTTCTATCTTCTAAATTATTTTGGAATTCATTAATTTACCTAATTCCATTAAATCCTTCCTTTAGAAAATGGTTGAGAACATTTTGGTTCTCTTTTTCTTGTTGAAGTCGAAAGCTTCATAGGTGTGTTCTTTGGAACACTCACGCAAACCTTACATATTATTCACATCCTAATTAATAATCATGCATATATCAACACATGCAATATATTTTAAAGCTTATAGACATGCATACAAACAATATCAAACACAAATAGGAAAGCATTTAAACAATCAAACAAGTGAATCCTTATGGATTCTTCACGCACATACAATCCATTTTCTCATCACCACACATGGTTGATGAGATTAAATCTCCTTCTTACCTTCAAGGAAGATAAAATCGTTTTCTCTCCTTCCTAGATGATTTCGTGATTTCCTCCAAAGAAACCTAACCTGCTCAAATAAATTTTCACAAGTTATAACCATAGGAGAAAAACATAAACCATGGATTAATCATGGCTTAGAACCTTGGAAATGAAGTTAGAAATGAAAAACAAGGAATTTCACCTTATAGGAAAAATCTCCAAAACAATTTTCCAAGCTTAAGATGAAAGATTTTGGAAGAACTCTCAACTAGAGATGTTCTTAGAATGGTGTTTAGAGTTGAGAAATAAGGTTGGATAAAATTTTAGATGGGTGGATGGTAGTGTATGGTGCTTGGCCAAATGGTCTTCAAGAAGGGCAACAATGGTGAGTTCTTGTTCTTGAAGAGAGAGAAGAGAGATTTTGTGATAGCAAAGATGATGAATGAAGTGAAATGGTCTCCTAATGGGTGCATGGCCGTGGAGTTCATCCAAGAGGAGGTGGCCACTTAGTTTGACCTTCCAAGACTCCATCCTAGCCTTAGCTTGCATCAAGGGTTCACATGCAAAGGCTTCTCCCCTAAGCTTACCTCTAATTGGCTTATTCAAGCCTTAGTCACATGTTCTTGAAGGTTCTACCCTAATAGTGATCATAGGATACTAACTAAGTTACTAATCCTATTAAGTTTCTATGCACACTTAATCTAACTTAATTAGGAAAATTAGTTACATTACTAATTAATTAGCATTCTTGTAACTAAGCTTCAAGAGCCATTGATTAAATCAATGGTTCATATTAGGTAGAAGCTTCCAAATGATATGATCAAATATAAGCCATTAGATCTCTTCTCCATGAAATCCTAGCCATTAGATGCATCTTTAAAAATAGAGGGTCAAGATCTTCTCTACATACTTCTCATCCAATGGTCATAAATGATTCTAGCCATTTTGTGAGACTAATCTCCACCGTACATTAAATTAACAGTGGATATCCAAAGCCTTCCTTATTAAGCTTATCTTTACAACCATTGATTAGATCAACGGTTGATATTCAAAACTAAACCTTCTCATCCAATGGTGCAAATCAAGTCAAGCCCTCTTTGTTGACTAATTCCTATTGGCTTAAAAATAAATCAAGCCATCAACGTTGACTACTTTTTCTAAACGTGGGTCCCACAAACCATTTGTGGGTCCCACAGACTTTTTTTAGGTCCATGGTCATTTTATTTGTGCTGACTACTAAAATAATATTATAAAAATATAAAATTATTTTATTGTACAGATAAATTCTAAAAATTAAAAGATTGATACAAGTATCATTCGAAATTGGGTTTAGTAAGATCCCCCAGCCCCGAATAATTAAAATAAGATTTTTTTCGGCCCAAAAATTATTATTTTCTTGACTAGGAATAAATCACACACAACAGTCAAATACAGTTACGAAACAATCAAATTAATTTTATAACACAAAGAAAAACATAAAACAGTACAATCAGGATAAAATTGTCATTTATCAAAAAGTTAGGGTGTTACAGGAACAAAGTTACGTTTGAGTTCTGCTTACCATCCACAGATTGATGGTCAGTCAGAAAGGACGATTCAGTCATTACAGGACTTGTTGAGAGCTTGTGTTCTAGAACAAACTGGAAGTTGGGATGAGTTCTTACCATTGATAGAATTCACGTACAATAACAATTTTCATTCGAGCATAGGGATGGCACCCTATGAGGCATTGTATGGGAGAGGATGCAGAACACCGTTATGTTGGTATCATGATGGTGAAAGTGCTATTGTAGGACTAGAATTTGTACAACAGACAACTGAGAAAGTGAAGATGATTCAAGACAAGATGAGGACAACCCAGACTCGGCAAAAAAGTTATGTTGATAAAAGAAGAAGACCGTTTGAGTTTGAAGGTGACCATGTGTTTCTGCGAGTGACACCTATGACTGGAGTTGGACGAGTGATTAAGTCAAGGAAGCTCACTCCAAAGTTTATCGGGCCGTATCAGATACTCCGTCAAATATATCCGGTAGCTTATCAGATTGCATTACCACTTTTACTATTGAATCTTCACAATGTATTTCACGTATCATAACTACGAAAATATATTCCTGATCCTACCTATGTTATCGAGCCAGACACATTACAACTGAAGGAAAATTTAACCTATGAAACGTTTCCAGTCAAGATTAAGGATTGAAGGACGAAGCAACTTTGAGGTAAGGAAATTTCATTGGTTAAAATAGTTTGGAACGATGTAAGTGGTGAGCTACATGGGAACTGGAAGAAAAGATAAAAGAATAATATCCAAATTTATTTTGAGGATGTGAAATCAAGTTTATCGAGTTTCGAGGACGAAACTTCTTTTTAGAGCGGGAGAGTTGTAACATCCTAAATTTTCTAACTATTTGACAGTAATATTGACAGTAATAACAGAATTCTACTGTTTAGTGATTTCTATGTACTGTAAAATTATGTTGAGTATTCCATGAATACATTTGATCATTTTGTGTGATTTACTCCGTGTCAAGAAAATAATAATTTTCAGGGCGGGGAAAATCTTACGTATTTTAATTATTACTGTTAAGTCTTAATTATTTTGCTTAATCTGATTTGATTTTCGTAAGTTTTATAATTTTTATGATTTTGTGGATGATTATAAAATTTTTATGTTTCTCTAATTATTTTAAGATTATCCATGGGCTGTCTGTGGGTCCAGGTGGGTCTGGAAAAGTGAAAAATTTTTTGCAACCAGAAAATTTTGTACTGTTGAGACGGGGACGGGGGATCTTACTAAACCCGGAATCAGAAATAGTTTTTAAAATTTTCTTTTACTGTGTTTTGTACTGTATATAATTATCGGGCAATAAAAATACAATAAAAATATTGTTCGAAGGGTAATAGCAGATAAAAATAAATATTATACTGCTTAGTCAACATTAGTGGTTATGACAACTTTATGATGGACCAATAGGAAGTAAGCTTAATGTTGAAGCCTTTGAATATCCACCATTGATTTAATCAAGGGTGGAGATTTGGTCTTACAAAGTGTCTAGGACCATTTATGACCATTGGATGGAAAGTATGAAGTGGTGATCTTGACCCTTCATTTTGGAGATACATCTAAGGGCTAGGATTTCAAGGAGGAAAGATCTAATGGCCTAGATTTAGTCTTATAATCTAGAGGCTATAATTAGAATCTACATTAATACTAACCATTGATCTAATCAATGGCTAATAATGCCCAAAATGGTGGCTAGTGAAACTGGTCACTCATTGAGTGTACAAGGAGGGGGGGATGGTTTTGTGATGGCTTAAGGCCATAGCAAAGTTTGAAGACACAATTATTACTCATCTTGATCATTCTTGATCATTCCAAAAAGCTAAGCTCTTCAAACTTTTCTCTCCATTTCTCTTCACTCAAGCTCACGGCCATGACCTCTTGAACCCACCATCACTTTTCACAAATTTTAAACAACCTTACTTCTTGAATCTATACCTCAATCTAAGACACTTTGTAGTTTAGGCCAAGTTCTAAATCCATCATCTTCAAGGACTTTCTTCAAGATCAAGTTCTAGGGTTTTTAAGGTGAAGTGTAAGGAAACTTCATTTCTTATCTTTTTTTCATGTTCTAAACCATGTTTGATCCATGGTTCTCCTAGTTGAAGCTTGATATGCTAATAAACTTGTGTTTTGTTTTATTTTGGAGAAGCCCTTGGTGGTGAAGGACTTGAAAAAGAAGCAAAGCAAGGAGCTTTTGAGGTTTTTCAAGAGGTAAGAGGGAGATCCATCTCACCAACCAAGTATGGTGGTGAGAGATGAATTTGTATTTGATGGATGGTGAATCCATGTGATGATTCATATCCATGGTTATGTAATTATTTGTGAGTATTTATGTGTTTTGATTATTTGCTTATGCTTAATATGATTTACATGATTTATTGCTTTATTTATGGCATGCTTGTGATATATATGATATGAATATATTATGTATGCCATGATTTGATGATGAAAGGAAAATAAATTTTTAGTTCCAAAGACCAAGAGGAATTTCGGCCTCACACCTCAAACCTCACACCTCAAAATAGGTGTTTACAAATTAATATTTTCATAAATAGTAAAATTAGATGTTTAGAAGAGCAAGGAAAATGAATAAACGTTTTGATTTCAAAGAACAAGAGTCTCACGGTTTTTGGAGGAATTTTAATGGTTTTGTTTGTGTAAAAACATGAATGGAACTTAGTTGATTTAGAAGGAAAAATATATGATGGTTTCAATGGCCATGTACCATGGTTTTGAAGGCTTGTAATGCCTTGGTTTTATGAAACAAAATGATTTCAAAGTGGAAATGTAATTGATCTAGTACAAAGATTAAAGAAATGGAAACAAAGTGTTTTGTCACTTGAAAAATAGAATTTTCATATATGAATGGAAAAGAGAGGTTGAAAGTGTTTGAACCTCAATTTATTTTAAAGAGGATCGATTTTTAGAATTGATTCAAGAATTATGATGAATACGTTGAGAACTTGAAAATTTACTAACGTATAACTCATCCTTTGGGTTTTGGAGCGCGTTAAGAAGTTTTAAGTTAGAAACATTGATTTAATTCAATGAAATGGTGAAATTGTGTAATATATTGCGAAAAGGATGTCTTGAGTAAGAAAATATAGAGAATGAAGTGAGAAGTCATATTATTTTAAGAAAAGTTGACATGGAATTTAGAAGGTTGTGAAATATTTTACTTAGTGGAAAAATAGTGGAAAATGCTTTTTGTAACTTAAAAACGTGATTTTTAAGCTACGCGATTTGAAAAATGTTTAAATATTTCTACGCGATTTGGAAAGCGTTTAAATATTTTTACGCGATTGGGAAAACATTGAAAAATCAATTCATGATTTGAAAACGCAACAAAACTGTTGTGCGATTGAGAAAATACGATAATATGATTTCGCAATGGAAAATACAGTAAAGATACTATTGGACCAATGTGAGGACCCTGAAAATGAGATTATGAATTTAAACTGAGAATGGGCCAGTGTGTGGACCTTGAATGTGAAATTATGAATTTGAACTGAGAATGGTGCATTGTACATGCATTGGAAAGGTCTGATGGACTGGATAAGGCTAATTGCCTAGGAGAAAGTACACCTCTTGAGTGGGTGCGATATGCATAGTGTAAGTCACTTGTTGACTTTGGGGACATCGGGGTGCGGGTTGCCTATAGTTGGCAGTTGGTCGCTCTTCTGTACCGTGGGTTAGACCGATGCAACGCACCGATGATCCTGACCGAGACACTATTCTTAATCAATATCTATTAAAGATTGTTGTGTATATGCTAGATGTGCAAACACTAATGAGAATAGTGGCACGTGGTCTGAGGCATGTTGGTACAGATAGATCTTTTGGATCAATTTCTACGACTTGAGTTTTAGTTCCATGGAGTAAGAAAGTGAGTCTTTGTGCACATGCATAATCTGAATATCTATATCTGTGTGATATATTAATTGAGGAATATTGGATGATTTTGATGGCATTATTGTTATTATCATGTGATTATACTATGAATTGTGAAATATTGGATAATATTGAGGGCATAATTATAATTATTGAATAATTGGGAAATGTTGAGGGTATAATCGTAATTATTATTTATTATATTTGTTATGATAAATAATGACTAAGGGCATGATTGTAATTATTATATCTGTTATGATAAATAATGTTGAGGGCATTATTGTAATTATGGTATGATATATCTGTATAGTGTGTTATTTATGTTATCTCCATGCTTCCATGTTAGTATTGGCGTAGGTGATCTCACCTCTTTGTATGCCTATTTTGTATTGTATTTATATTTGTAAAGACGCTGAGCAAGGAATTGAACAAGAAGGTGAAGAGGAGCAGATTCCTGTGGAGGAAGTTGAATTCTGAGAAGATGGCGATGCCCAGTTTCCTAGGATATATGAGGTTACAATTTCATGGAGGACCGGAAGCATGGCATGCCCATCTAGATAGAGAGTGTATTTTCTATATAGGAGACTTAAATGTTACCTTGAGTAGGCTTTATCAAGGGAACCCTTATTTCGGTGTAAATATTTATGTACACTTAGAGTTTTCGTTGTCCATTAGGCAGTACTGGGGAGCTTACTACCGTACTCCTAGTGAGATTAGCATTGTGTCGTCTACGCGGACACTTGTTCATAGGACTTCGCGTCAAGTCGGATTCTAGCCTGCTGAGGAATCTGAGGAGGACCCGTCTGAGGGTTCTGCTATTTAGTAATACTTGGGCAGTTTGTTAGTTTAAAATAATGTTCAAATACTTTGAGGACTATGTCTGTATATAAATAATCTTGACAATACTTTTGTAATGTATATATATGATGTAAATTATTTGTGATGATGTTGTAATATTTTTATTTTCTGCTAAGGATTATCTTATTGATATTAAGAAATTTTACAACTCGTATTTATATTTCAAAGCATATTTCATAATGGAAGGGGTAATTTGGTAATTAAATAACATAAATGTGGCACCCTACGGTAGGTGTTACAGTCATTGGGACCAAAAATTCTTTCCATTCCAACATGATGCATAGTAAGCAACATACTTCAATCATCAAATTATGTTATAGCAAATTCATATTCAAAATCATATCACCACATATAGCAAAATAAATGCCCATAGCAATTTCATGCATACTATCAAAACAATAAAATCACACATAACCATCAAAGCAATAAAATCACACATAGCCAAAAAGTATAAACCAATAAATTTACACAACCAAGTGAATAAATCCTCACATGGATTTTTCACCTACAAGCACAAAATCCATTTCTCACCACCAAGATTGGCCGATGAGGTTAATCTCCCTCTTACCTTAGATGAAGATCAAAAAGCTCCGTAGTTGCCTCCTTGGAAGAAAACGTCCACCACCAAACAAGCCCTTAAAACAAACAAGCACACAAACATTAAATCTAAAGCTTAAAACAAGATGACCATTGATCAAGTTTATCGTCTAGGACTTTGAAAATAAAGGTTAGAAGTGAAGATCAAGAACTTCACTTAAAAACCCTCAAAATTTGGCTTGAAGAACAAAGGTGAAGATGAATGAATTTGAAGATGGTCACAACACAAAAGTGCCTTATAATGATGTTTAGATTCAAGATCATGGGTTAGATAAAATTAAACAAGCTTGGATGATATTTTGGTAGTGATGGTCGTGAGCTTCAAAGAGAGAGAAAGGAGATAGTTTTGGTCACTTTGGTATCTTTGGGTGGTTTGGCCATGACTTAGCTAGAAGAGAGAGATAAGAGAATTTTGGTCACAAAGATGTATGAAAGAAAAGGTGAGAGAATGTCCAAAAATTCCTCTTGGTCATGAGATGAAAGGAGAGAATTTTGATGTTTTGTTTTTTAAAAAGATGGTAAGATAACTTAAGAGAAATATGACAACTTGTGTCATCTTTGCATGTCCTAGAAGCACCTCCAAAACTGTGAGTCACTATGGTGAGTCACCTAGGGTGAGTCATAAGATGAGCTCAAAAGATGAAGTAGCCAAAATGATTTTCTCCACTTGATTCTACAAGCTTCTAGATCATGGACACCTAAGGAATGAGTTGACCAAACTTCTAGAGAATGCAAGATGGCAAAGCTTCTCCAACAAGCTTCCTCCAAGCTTAGCCTCCAAGCTTCCTTCCCATTGGTCTTCAAGAATGAGTCATGGCCATTATTGTTGACTTGCTTCTCATTGGTCCATGCTAGGTGAGTCACAAAGAGAGGTTTCTAGAATGGGTGACTAGGCTTGCGTCTAGAACCTTCCCACTAGATATTTTCTGGCAGTTATTATCCAATGGACAAAGGTTACTACTAAAAAATCAATGGTTATTGTCCAATGGATAATAAAAGGCACCAAAATTTTATCTGTCAGATAAAATCTCAGAAAATGAAAAACTTTGAAATTGTTTTCGGTTTCGGGTTCAATAAGATCCCCCGACCTCAAATAAACAGTCAAAATTTTTCCCGGCCTCGAAAAATTTTATTTTTTCGGCTCCGCATCAAACACACAAAAAGGCCAAAAACATTAACAGAATAATCAAAATAAATCAAACAATTCACAGAAAACACAAAAGCGTAAATAACTATAAAATAGGAAAATCGGGGTGTTACAACTTAAATTTAGGACTTGTAACAAGCAATTGAGTCTTTACTCGATACCATTAGAATATTTACATTTCCTTAATTTATGTGAATATTCACTAAGCTAATCCATAACCTTAAACTCACATATATAATTATCAATGACATTGAACAACCACCCATACAATTGTAAAATATCATCAACACTAGGCAACTACCCATACAATTGCCAAGGAACAGGAAATGAATATAGGTGCAATATGCTAGCACGAATGCAATATTTGGGAATGATAATTATGAAATACAATGTGATTGTGTAAGTGTAGAATTGTGTGTGTGTCACTTGTATATTCCACATTCTTTTTAAACTTGTAGTTAAGAAGACTAACTCTTCAAACTACTTGGTAATGAGTGGACTGGTTCCTACTCACACTTATGAGAGTACTATTTCTACTATGTAAAAACTAGTAATCCGGGTACTAACGAGAGGCTAAGGCAAAATCCTCACTCAAAGAGACTTTTGGACTTTCCCATTTATCTCATTTGACCAAATGATTATACATCATTAAGGATTACTCTACTTAGGAATTAGTAAGTACAGGAAACTATGTGGCGTTATGTTTAACTCATATAAAACCATAACATTAACTCATCACATGATTCTCTCTAATCAAGTGAAGAACTAAACTCTTGTAAACATGTACTTTTATCTCACTTCTAACTTATAAAGGACCATATTCCATGTTTCTAGTTAAATAATCATACTAATGTTTCTTGTATCTAGCTTGCCTTATTTTTACACCACAAGTGGTAACCTATGTCACACTAGTGTGCTCAAGGTCCTAGACACCTACTTTAAGTAATTCCAAACTTATGGAATTCTTAAATACTGGAATTTCTATAATATCAACATACTGAGTCCATTCATGCATCACTAACTCCATTTTCTCTCTTAGGAGCAACTCATGCACTATGGCAAGTGACTATTTCCAACTAAACTCAACTTACTTGTATATAGTATACCCTATTCTCATCACCTCATATGTGATATCAAATGCAACTCTATGTTGCTTAATGAACTAGATACCTACCTATGGCATCCCATAACAATTGGATGCTTAAGGTCACTTGCTTTCCTATATATGCAAGGTAATCATTTTCTCTACAAAAAACCCCTACTAGTGTCTCAACACACTCTACAAGGCATATATAAGGGATCCAAGCAAGTAGGGAAGTCCTCTTTCCCAAAATAAACTTCCTAGACAACTACTCTAAGTGCCTAGAAAAACTGATTTTCATAAATGCACAAAATATACATCCTAACTTTAAAAATTCTTGCATTTTATAGGCTAATAACCTTATCTCATATCTTTCAAATGAAATAAACTTTATTTCATTTGACTTAGTTGATAATCACATATTTTATACATTAATAAACCCTCATTTTTAGTCATTTACACTCTCCATGTATTTAATTGATTAAGCCTAGTTATGTTTTGTAAGTTTGGACTCAAATTGGACTTAATTGATTTTTTTTCAGCATTATTTTGGTCTTACATTGTTTCTGTATTTTGGCCATATCTTGAGTTCTAGATGTCTTATAATTATGTACCTTACCTTGTATGAAAGATAAGAGAGAGGTCTACAACTTTCATGAGAGCTCCAGGGAAAAATCAAACATCTAGTAAAGCTAATTGGGCTTGGAAGTTAGAACACGAGTTTTGTGTCTGGAACCCGAACTGTGTGCAGTAATCATTGCATAATTCGAGTTTAAGGAACTGAAATGGGTTAAAAATTTGGCATTTGAAAGTTAAGACCCATATCTACAACTTTCATGAAGAACACAAGAGCTCATTTGGATAGCTTGGAGGTCATATTAGGTCTGGAAGTCAAAACAGAGGTGCTGAAACTGGGCCTGAGCAGTTTGCAGTAATTGGGTCATATATTAAGGTGTAGGATAAATTTTTGGATGATTCTGGTGGCATTGGAAAGCTAAGACAATTTCTTATAACTTTCATGAAGACCACTTTGCTTTATTCTGACGTTATCCATGAGTTCATCACTGAATGATTTTAGAGACAAGAAATTTCAATAATTTTTCAGTCACAAAAGTTCTTTGGCATTTTCCACTTATCCACCCACTCATCCACTCACTCATTAATCAATTCCCTTGACATTTTGTATCCTTAATCCTTTATAAAAGAGACCATAGGCAGATCATTTGAGTAACCTTAGGTTAGGGAGGAAGATTATGCTTATGTTATTTACTTGTTATAATTTTCTTTTGTTGTAAATAGAAGTTATGATCATCTTCTTCTTCTTCTCTCTTTCTTTCTTCTTACTCATGGGTAACTAATCTTCATCTTGCTTGGGTGAAGGGGTGAAGCTTTTGGATATAAAAATAAGGTTAGATTAATTTTCTTCATGTGCTTAAATTATATATTATCAAATAATCATTATACGTGTTGTATTTTGTTTCTAATCAATTTAGAAACCCTCCTTGTAAAGTGGAGTTCTTGATTCATTGTAGACAAGTGGTTTGGCACAATGAATGCTTGAACTCATTTACAAGTGTAGGTATTGGTAAATAGTTAAAGGAACCATAATATAACTACGTATATAATTCTAAATTGACTTTGAATGTTATATTCTCTAATTGAAACCTCCGTTGTGTGTGGATTTCAATTAAGTTATAAAAAGAATTAATCTTGTCCTTAATTTATTACCAAAAGTGGATCTCCTAGCCCAAACAAAATCTTTAATTTAATTGTAAACAAGTTTTAGTATCTTTATTGTGGTGACAAAGCCTTCCTTTACCTCAAAGAATTTTTCTTCATTAATTCCCTGTGGATCGACCTCGGACTCCAGAGAAATTTATTATTTGAGACAACCTGCACTTGGGTTTGAATCCTTTAATCTGCATCAAGCTTTTGGCACCGTTGCCGAGGACTTGATTTTAAGTTTTAATTTATTGATGTTCTTTTTCTTTAATAAAATCTATTCTCTTTTTTCTCTCACCGGAGCAAAAGATCGGCTTGCCGGTCCTTCAGTTTCTTTACTAACTTTCTAACTTTCTGATTCTCTGACTATCTAACTTGCTAACATACTAACTTGCTAACATACTAACTTTCTAACTTTTATATTTATGTCATTTATTTATGTATACTAACTTTTTAACTTTTATATTTATGTCATTTAATTTTGCTATCTAACTTTTTAATTTATGTCTTTTAATTTTGCTTTTCGACTTACTAACTTGTACATTATTTTTTTTATTTTTTTATTTTAAGTCATTTATTTATGCTTAATATTTAATGGCTGGTGTAAACCACCTACTTGTACATTATTTTTTCTATTTTAAGTCATTTATTTATGCTTAATTAGTATCGTGATTTAAATTCTGGTCGTTTAGTTAAAATTAATCCTAGTACTTTATATATTAATTTGTTTGAATCACAATCACACACAATTAACACAATGGCTCAAAATGAAAGTGTACATGATGAACATGAAAATCAACCGTTGCGAACCATGTGTGAATATTTGCTACCACCTCAAAATTCTAGTCCATCATGCTTTATCTTTCCACTCAATGCTAACAATTTTAGATTTAAGCCCAGTATGATTTCTTTACCTCCTAATTTTCATGGTTTAAAATCTGAAAGCTTATATTTACATCTAAAAGAATTTGAGGAGGTATGTATTGTTTTCAATGATCAAAATTACACTGAAGAGATTGTTAAGCTTAAATTGTTTCCTTTTTCTTTAAAAGATAAAGCAAAAACTTGGCTTAACACTTTGAAACCAAGATCAATTGGCACATGGCAAGAAATGCAAGGTGAGTTCTTAAAGAAATTTTTTCCAACACATAAAACCAATGCTAGGAAAAATCAAATCTAAATTTTTTTCCAAAATTCAAATGAAGCATATTTTCAATGTTGGGAATGGTTTAAAGATTTGTTAAATTCTTGCCCACATCATGGTTTTGAAAAATGGCACACTATAAGCTTTTTTTATGAAGGTTTAACACCTAAAACTAAATAATTTATGGAAACAAAGTGCAATGGTGAGTTTCTTGATAAAGAACCTGATGAAGCTTTAGACTATTTAAACCAGTTGGCTGAAAATTCTTAATCTTAGCATGTTACTAATATTTCTGAAAATTCAATTAGATCTAACCTTGCAAGTGCTAATAAAGAAAAATATCACCTTAGTCAAGAGGAAGATCTAAATGCTAGGTTTGCCAGTTTGGCTAGAAAGGTTGAAGCAATGGAATTAAGAAAAGCAAAAGAAGTCAAATATGTGCAAAATGAAGAAATTTGTGGCATTTGTGATGACTTAGGACACTTAACACATGAATGTCCTAAGATTCATGTTTTTAAATATGTTGTACATGAGCAAGTAAATGCAATGAATAATTTTAAAAAGCCATTTATTTCTTCTTTTTCAGATTCATACAATCCGGGATGGAGAAATCACCCGAACTTCAGCTGGAGGAATAATAATCAGTCACAATTCTTGCAACCACCACCTCCTCAGGCACAACAGAACTCTTAAAATTCTCAAGGATATGTACCTTATGTCCCACCATATAGGAAAAACCTTGAAGAAACACTGTATGCATTCATAGAAAAGTAAGAGGCAATTATTAAACCAAACAATCAAATCATGATTGACATAAAAAAAACTCTTGCTAAACTTTCTTTTGCACTCACTATTCATGAGAAAGGAAAAGTTCCTTCTCAACCTCAATCAAATCCCAAGGGTCAGTACAGTCTAAATGAGGGGAGTTTAGAAAATCAACTAATAGATCAAGTCAAGTCAGTGATAACTCTTAAGAGTGGAAAGATTGTTGAAAAATAAATCCCCAAACCTTGTGAGAAAGATGATGAACCAATTCCCCAAGAAAATGAAGAAGTTGACCAAAAGGAGACCAAACTCTCACTTGCACCCTCATTTCCTCAAGCATTAAACAATTCAAGGAAATTGAACCATAACACTGAAATTTTTGAAATTTTGAAACAAGTGAAGGTCAATATTCCTCTGTTAGATGCTATCAAACAGATTCCTTCTTATGCCAAATATTTGAAGGACTTGTGCACTGTTAAAAGGAAACTAAATGTGAAAAAGAAAGCCTTTTTGGCTGAACAGGTAAGCTCTATTCTTCAGAATAATAATGCATTGAAATATAAAGACCCTGGTTGTCCTACAGTTTCATGCATTATTGGAGAACATAAAATTGAAAAAGCTTTACTTGATCTTGGTGCTAGTGTTAATTTGCTTCCATATTCAGTTTATCAGTAACTTAACTTGGGTGAGTTAAAACCAACTTTTGTAACTCTTCTACTTGCTGATAGATCAATTAAAATTCCAAGAGGAATATTGGAAGATATGTTGGTGAAAGTTGATAAATTCATATATCCTATAGATTTTATTGTCTTGGATACTAAACTTATGGTTGATAGTTGCAAGTCAATTCCTGTTATTTTAGGTCGTCCATCTTTAGCAACATCTAATGCTTTGATAAATTGTACAAATAGAGTGGTGAAGCTAACATTTGGAAACATAACATTAGAGCTCAATGTTTTTAACATGTGCAAGCAACCACAAGAAGTTCTTGATGAAAATGAGGAAGTTGAAGGAATTGAAGTCATCGTAGATGATCATCTTCAAACAAGGAGTTCTTCTGACCCATTAGAAATTTGTTTAGTCAATTCATTTGATTTAGGCATGCAATAAATGATGATATCTCCAAAATATGCTATTTGCTTGATTGTACACAGGTAATGGAGTACAAGGGATGGAAGCCAAGATTTGAAGAGCTAAAACCCATGAATGATAATGCCCATGAAGAAGTACTCACACCGGAACTAAAGTCATTACCTGTTGTGTTGAAGTACACATCTTTGGGAAAAGAGGAAAGCTTTCCAGTGGTAATTTCCTCGTCTCTTACTGAAGAACAAGAAGGTATGTTAACAGAAGTACTTGAAAGGCATGAAAGTGCAATTGGATGGACATTAAAGGACATAAAATGTATTAATCCATTAATTTGTACATATAGAATACATTTAGAGGATAATGCTAAAACTTCTCAACAACCTCAAAAAAGATTAAATCCACACATGAAAGAGGTAGTTAGAGCTAAAGTCTTTAAATTGCTTGATGTTGGAATTATCTATCCTATCTCTGATAGCTAGTGGGTAAGCCCTACACAAGTTGTGCCTAAGAAATCTGGAATAACAGTGGTTGAAAATGATAAAGGTGAATTAATACCTATACAAGTCTCATCTAGTTGGCGTATGTTTATTGATTTTAGAAAATTAAATGCTGCTACTAGGAAAGATCATTTCCTCTTTCCATTTCTTGATCAAATTCAGGAAAGGGTAGTAGGACATCCATACTACTGTTTTCTTGATGGTTATTCAGGTTATAATCAAATACCAATTGCATTGGAAGATCAAGAAAAAATTACATTTACATGCCCCTTGGTACTTTTGAATATAGAATGATGCCTTTTGGCCTTTGTAATGCTCCAGTAACATTCCAAAGATGCATGCTAAGTAATTTTAGTGACATGATTGAGCATTATTTAGAGGTTTTCATAGATGATCTAATAGTTTTTGGAAATTCTTTGGAAAATTGTCTTGATAATTTGAAAAAAGTTCTTAAAAGATGCAAAGAAAAAGGATTTGTGCTAAATTGGGAAAAATGTCATTACATGGTTACCTCAGGAATAGTGTTAGGTCATGTGATATCTTCTAAAGGAATTGAAGTTAATAAGGCAAAAGTTGAATTAATTGCCCATTTGTCTTTCTCAAAAACAGTCAGTGAAGTTCGTTCCTTTTTAGGACATGCAGGGTTTTACAAAAGATTCATTAAGGACTTTAGCGCCATATCTTGACCATTATATAATCTTCTGTTGAAAGATGCATCATTTGATTGGACTCAAGAATGTCAAAAATCTTTTTAAAAATTAATTAGTCTTCTGACATTTGCTCCTATCATGCAATCCCCTGACTAGTCTTTACCTTTTGAGTTGATGTGTGATGCTAGTGATTTTGCTGTGGGTGCTGTTTTAGGCCAAAGAAAGGAAGGTAAGCCTCATGTGATTTGTTACGCAAGTAGAACTTTAAATAATGCACAAATGAATTACACCACTACTGAAAAAGAACTGCTTAGTGTAATATTTGCACTAGACAAATGTTGATCTTATTTAATTAGTTCTTCTATTGTGATTTTCACCGATCATGCTACTATTAGATATTTGATGTCTAAGCAGGATGCCAAACCAAGATTGATACGGTGGATCTTGTTGCTTCAAGAATTCAACATCACAATAAAAGAAAAGAAAAGAGCCGAAAATGTTATCGCAGATTATTTGTCTACACTTACAACAGGCTCACCTTTTCATAGCACACCCATCAATGATTCTTTTCCCGATGAATTTTTATTTTCTGTCAACTCCATACCTTGGTTTGCTAACATAGTCAACTTTCTTGTAATAGGAAAGATGTCGCCTCAATGGATGCAACAAGATAGAAAGAAATTTTTGACAGAGGTGAAAATTTTTTATTGGGATGACCCATACTTGATCAAATATTGTCCTGACCAAATCTTTCGGAGATGTGTGCCCGACAGTGAGGTAGGTAGTGTCATTAGATTTTGTCACTCAAAAGCATGTGGAGGTCACTTTTCTTCAAAGAAAATAACTGTAAAAATCTTACATTGCGGATTTTATTGGCTCACTTTATTTAAGGACTGCTATATTTTTTGTAAAAGTTGGGAAAACTGTCAGAAATTAAGCTCTATTTCAAAAAGAAACATGATGCCTCTGAACCCTATCCTTGTCATTGAAATTTTTTATTGTTGGAGAATTGATTTCATGGGTCCATTTCCATCCTCATTTGAATTTGTGTATATTTTTGTTGCAGTTGATTATGTCTCAAAATAGATTGAGATGATTCTATGCCAACACAATGATCATAAAACTGTTCTCATATTTTTAAAAGAAAATGTCTTATGTCGATTTGGAATCCCTCGAGCTATCATCAGTGATGGGGGAACACATTTTTACAATAAACCATTTGAATCTTTAATGAAGAAATATAGTATTACACACAAAATTACTACCCCTTATCTCCCTCAGACAAGTGGACAAGTTGAATTGGCAAATAGGAAAATTAAACAAATTTTAGAAAAAAGAGTCAACTTAAATTGTAAAGATTGGTCTTTAAGACTAAATGATGCACTTTGGGCTTACCGTACTACTTTCAAAACATCCTTGGGCATGTCACTCTATCCGTTAGTCTATGGAAAACCTTGTCACTTACATGTAGAATTAGAACATAAAGCATTTTGGGTCATTAAAGCTTTCAACCTAAACCTTGATGATGCTTGTAGGATACACAAATTGCAATTAAATGAACTTAAGGAATTAAGAAATGATGCATATGAAAACTCAAAGATTTATAAAGATAGAACAAAAGTTTTTCATGATAAGACAATTTAGAGAAAATCTTTTGAAATTAGTCAAAAAGCTCTGCTTTATAATTCGCGTCTGCACCTATTCCCTAAAAAATTGAGATCTAGGTGGAGTGGTCATTTTGTTGTCAAACATGTGTATCCTCATGGGGCCATAGAAATTGAGAATCCTAGGAATGGTAATGTGTTTAAAGTCAATAGATAAAGACTCAAATCATTTCTGAAAAATTAAGCTGCTAAGGTAGAATTCATCTCTCTTTCTAATCCTTGTTATGAATAGAATTTATTCTAATTTTGTTGCCTTCTTTTTACAGTTCTTTGTGTTGTCGATTAAGTGGTGGATAATGGTACTCTGTGACCCTCAAGTCGATTTGTTTTTTAGTTTCCTATAATAATTGAATCCTTCTCCTTTAAAATGGATGTCATTCTTTCAAACTTAAGAAAATATTTTCCTTCCCTCCCTCAAAATGCTCTGACAAAAATCTACAAAGTTAGATATGAAAGATTGAGACTATTAATGCACAAGGGTATGCCAGAAGATGTACGCTGGATAATTGAAGCAAAGGTTCGACTAGCAAGTGAGTCTTCACTTTCATTTGACTCATACATGATAGGTCTCGGAAGAAGTTCGTATTCTAAAAAGAGAAGAGCAAAAAGGTTACAAGTCTGTCACAAATGTGGACAATGGAATTATAACAAGCGATGTCATTCTTTGGGGATGGTTTCTGCAAACAGAGAAGATAAAATATTTTCCATTAAGAATGGACAGAGTAAGGAGTCATTAGATGATATCTTATTGACTCTTGAGACGCATTCTTGTGGATTTGTACATCATGAACTTCTTAATTTGTGGAATCTCTTCAAGGATGAAGAAAAACGTTACAGTCTTGGGAATCTCACTCTAAAAGACCCTGTTTGCCAATTTATAAAAAAATTAGATGTGAATCTTATCCTCGACTCATAGAAGGTGTTTAAGCTGTTTCTGGATATGAAACTAGAGGCAGATGTGAGTCATATCCACAACAATCTGTACATATTATCTTCTTCTTCTTCATGATTTCTTAAAAAAAAAAAGAGAAAAAAAAGAAAAAAATTTACTTTTTTTTTATGAGCAAGGGCGATCCGGAAAGAATACCATGACTTTAATTAGTTGTGGAGCCCTATCCTTTAGCTGACCTGTCATTGACTCGGGCGGACATTTGCATGCTAGTCCTTAAAAAAGGTTCGTGTACCATGCTCTATAGAGAACCGCACTCCATAACCCAATGTTTATCATCTAGGCACTGTAGAGTTGATGGACAGGTAGAAGTGTCCCACTTTGGTTATTAGTGAGTGATGATCACATATTTTATATATTAATAAACCCTTATTTTTAGTCATTTACACTCTCTATGTACTTAATTGATTGAGTTTGGTTATGTTTTGTAAGTTTGGACTCAAATTGGACTTAATTGATTTTTCTAGCATTATTTGGGTCTTACACTGTTTTTGTATTTCCATCATATCTTGAGTTCTAAATATGTAAAAATTATGTATCTTACCTTGTAGGAAAGATAAGAGAGAGCTCTATAACTTTCATGAGAGTTCCAGGTAAAATATAGACATCTAGAGGAGCTAATTGGGCTTGGAAGTCAGAATACGGGTTTTGTGATTGGAACCTGAATAGTGTGCAGTAATCAGAGCATAACGCGGGTTGAAGGAATTTTCTTGGGCTGAAATTTGGACATTTGAAAGTTAAGACCCATATCTACAACTTTCATGAAGAACATAAGAGCTCATTCGGACATATTGGAGGTGATATTGGGTCTGGAAGTCAAAACAGAGGTGCTGAAATTGGGCCTGAATAGTCTGCAGTAATTGGGTCATATCTTGGGTTGTAGGATGAATTTTTGGATGATCTTGGTGGCATTGGAAAGCTGAGACAAAATGCTACAACTTTCATGAAGACCACGTTGCTTCATTCTAATGGCATCCATGAGATCAGCACTGAATGATTTCGGAGACAAAGAATCTCAATAATTTTCCACTCACTAACTCACCATTTGGCATTTTCCACTAATCCACCTACTCCTCACCTACTCTTAATCAGCCCCCTTGTCATTTTGTATCCCTAATCCTCTATAAAAGGCATCATTGGCTGATCATTTAGTGCTCTTGGTGTTAGGCTTAGTTTTTAGAAGTTATGGTTATGCTTGTTTATTGTTTTCCTTTGTTGTAATTTTCTCTTGCTCTAAATTGAAGCTATGTTCATCTTTCACTTCTTCTCTCTTTCTTTCTTCTTGTCTATGAGTAACTAAATCTTCATCTTGCTTGGGTGAAAGAGTGAAGCTCTTGGTAATGAAATAAAGTTAGATTATTCTATTTATTGTGCTTAAATGATATATTATCAAATGGACATTATATGTGTTATATTTTGTTTCCAATCAATTTAGAAACCTTCTTTGTATAATGGAGATATTGATTTATTTTAGACAATAGGATTGACACAGTGAATGCTTGAACTCATTTACAAATGTTGGTAGATAATTAAAGGAATCATAATATGATTGTAAATATAATTGAACTTTGAATGTTATATTTTCCAATTGAAACCTCCGTTGTGTGTGGATTTCAATTGAGTTATAAAAAGAAATAATCTTGCCTTTAATTTATTACTAAGAGTGGATCTCCTAACCCAAGCAAGTTCTTAAATTTAATTGTGAACAAGTTTTATTATTTTTATTATTGTGACAAATCCTTTTCTTACCTCAAATAATTTTTCTTCATCAATTCCCTGTGGATCGACCTCGGACTCCCGAGAATTTATTACTTGAGACAACCTGCACTTGGGTTTGCATCCTTTAAATCCCGCAGTCAAGTTTTTTGGCACCGTTGTCGGGGAATTGATTTGAAGTTTTAATTTATTGAGGTTCTTTTTTTTTAATAAAATCTATTCTCTCTTCTCCCTCATCGGAGTAAAAGATCGGCTTGCCGATCCTTCGGTTTCTTTACTAACTTTCTAACTATCTAACTTACTAACCTACTAACTTGCTAACACTAACATACTAACTTTCTAACATTTATATTTATGTCATTTACTTATGTTTACTAACTTTTAATTTGTGTCATTTATTTTTTGCTTACTAACTTTTATTTTCTCGCTCTCTAACTTTTAATTTATGTCATTTATTTTCTCGCTTCTCTAACTTTTAAATTTCGTTATTTATTATTGCTTTCTAACATAATGAAATAATCTTTCTTCTTCTTTTCTCTTTCACGGCTCTGGTGGGGCTCTGCCTCTCTTCGGTTTTCATATTTTAAATTTAGTTTCTACACTTTTATTTTTTGTATTTTACTTTTCATATTTTATTTTCTACAATTTACTTTCTACAATTTATTTTTTGTAATTTATTTTTTGTACTTTACTTTTTGTACTTTCTAACTTACTAATTATTAACTCCCTAATTATTTAAATTTTTAATTTATCGGTTATCTAACTTTTTACTTATTAATATTTATTGGGTGGTTGGTCTATACCACATCCTTGTTAATATTTAATGGCGGGTTATACCGCCAGCTTGTACATTATTTTTGTTTATTTATTTTAAGTTATTTATGTATTTATACTTAATTGGTATCGTGATTTAAATTCTGTCGTTTAGTTAAAATTAATCCTGGTACTTTATATATTGATTTGTTTGAATCACAATCACACACAATTGACACAATGACTGAAAATGAAAGTGTACATGATGAACATGAAAATCAACCATTGCGAACCATGCATGAATATTTGCAACCACCTTGAAATTCTAGTCCATCATTTTTTATCTTTCCACTTAATGCCAATAATTTTAGATTCAAGACAGGTATGATTTATTTACTTCCTAATTTTCATGGTTTAGAGTCTGAAAGCCCATATTTACATCTGAAAGAATTTGAGGAAGTATGTATTGCTTTCAATGATCAAAATTACACTGAAGAGATTATTAAGCTTAAATTGTTTCATTTTTCTTTAAAAGATAAAGCAAAATCTTGGCTTAACACTTTGAAACCAAGATTAATTGGCACATGGCAAGAAATGCAAGGTGAGTTCTTAAAGAATTTTTTTCCAACACATAAAACCAATGCTATGAAAAGACAAATCCAAATTTTTTTCCAAAATTCAAATGAAGCATATTTTCAATGTTGGGAATGGTTTAAAGATTTGTTAAATTCTTTCCCACATCATGGTTTTGAAAAATGGCACACTATAAGCTTCTTTTATGAAGGTTTAACACCTGAAACTAAACAATTTGTGGAAACAATGTGCAATGGTGAGTTTCTTGATAAAGAACCTGATGAAGCTTTAGACTATTTAAACCAGTTGGCTAAAAATTCTCAATCTTGGCATAGTACTAACCCTTCTGAAAATTCAATTAGATCTAACCTTGCAAGTGCTAATAAAGGAAAATATCACCTTAGTCAAGAGGAAGATCTAAATGCTAGGTTTGCCAGTTTGGATAGAAAGGTTGAAGCCATGGAATAAAAAAAGCAAAAGAAATCAAATCTGTCCAAAATGAAGAAATTTGTGGCATTTGTGATGACTTAGGACACTCAACACATGAATGTCCTAATATTCCCGTTTTTAAAGAAGTTGTACATGAGCAAGTAAATGCAATGAATAATTTTAAAAAGTCATTTACTTCTTCTTTTTCATATACATACAATCTATGATGGAGAAATCACCCGAATTTCAGTTGGAGGAATAATAATCAGTCATAATTCGTGCAACCACTACCTCCTCAGGCACAACAAGACTCTCACAATTCTTAAGGATATGCACCTTATATCCCACCATATAGGAAAAACCTTGAAGAAACATTGTATGCATTCATAGAAAAGCAAGAGACCATTAATAAACAAAACAATCAAATCATGAATGACATAAAAGACACTCTTGCTAAACTTTCTTCTGCACTCACCATTCATGAGAAAGAAAAATTTATTTCTTAACCTCAACCAAATCCCAAGGGTCAGTACAGTCTAAATAAAGGGGAGTTCAGAAAATCAACAAATGGACTAAGTCAAGTCAGTGATGACTCTTAGGAGTGGAAAGGTTGTTGAAAAACAAATTCTGGAACCTTGTGAGAAAGAAGATGAACCAATTCCCTAAGAAAATGAAAAAGTTGACCAAAAAGAGACCAAACTCTCGCCTTCACCCCTATTTCCTCAAGCATTGAATAATCCAAAGAAATTGGACCACCACACTGAAATTTTTAAAATTTTGAAACAAATGAAGATCAATATTCCTCTGCTAGATGTTATCAAATAGATTCCTTCTTATGCCAAATATTTGAAGGACTTGTGCACTGTTAAAAGGAAACTAAATGTGAAAAAGAAAGCATTTTTGGCTGAACAGGTAAGTTCCATTCTTCAGAATAATAATGCGTTGAAATATAAAGACCCTGGTTGTCCTACAGTTTCATGTATTATTGAAGAACATAAAATTGAAAAAGCTTTACTTGATCTTGATGCTAGTGTCAATTTGCTTCCATATTCAGTTTATTAGCAACTTAACTTAGGTGAGTTAAAATTAACTTATGTAACTCTTCTACTTGCCGATAGATCAATTAAAATTCTAAGAAGAATAGTGGAAGATGTGTTGGTACAAGTTGATAAATTCATATATCCTATGGATTTTATTGTCTTGGATACTGAACCTATGGTTGATAGTTGCAAGTCAATTCCTGTTATTTTAGGCCGTCCATTTTTAGCAACATCTAATGCTTTGATAATTTGCAGAAATGGAGTGGTGAAACTAACATTTGGAAACATGACACTGGAGCTCAATGTTTTTAACATGTGCAAGCAACCACAGGAAGTCCTTGATGAAAAGGAGGAAGTTGAAGGAATTGAAGCCATTATAGATGATCATCTTCAAACAAGGAGTTCTTCTGACCTATTACAAATTTGTTTAGTGAATTCATTTGAGTCAGATATGCAATTAGAAGATGATATCTCTGAAATATGTTCTTTGCTTGATTGTACACAGGTAATGGAGTACAAGGGATGGAAACCAAGATTTGAAAAGCTAAAACCCATGAATGATAAGGCTCATGAAGAAGTACCCACACTAGAACTAAAGTCATTACCTGCTGGGTTGAAGTACACTTTTTTGGGAGAAAAGAAAAACTTTCCAGTGGTAATTTCCTCGTCTTTTACTGAAGAACAAGAAGGTATGTTAATAGAAGTACTTAAAAGGCATAAAAGTGTAATTGGAAGGACATTAAAGGACATAAAAGGTATTAATCTATTAATTTGTACGCATAGAATACATTTAGAGGATAATGCTAAAACTTCTCAACAACCTCAAAGAAGATTAAATCCACATATGAAAAAGGTAGTTAGAGCTGAAGTCCTTAAATTGCTTGATGTTGGAATTATCTATCCTATCTTTGATAGCCAATGGGTAGGCCCTACACAAGTTGTGCCTAAGAAATCTGGAATAACAGTGGTTGAAAATGATAAGGATGAATTAATACCTACGCGAGTCTCATCTAGTTGGTCTAGGTGCATTGATTTTAGAAAATTAAATGCTGCTACTAGGAAAGATCATTTCCCCTTGCCATTTCTTGATCAAATTCTGGAAAGGGTAGCAGGACATCTATACTACTATTTTCTTGTTGGTTATTCGGGTTATAATCAAACACCAATTGTATTGGAAGATCAAGAAAAGACCACTTTTACATGTCCATTTAGTACTTTTGCATATAGAAGAATGTCTTTTGGCCTTTGTAATGCTCCGACAACATTCCAAAGATGCATGTTAAGCATTTTTAGTTATATGATTGAGCATTATTTAAAGGTTTTCATGGACGATTTGACAGTTTTTGAATTTTTTTTAAAAAATTATCTTGATAATTTGGAAAAAGTTCTTAAAAGATGTGAAGAAAAAGGATTTGTGCAAAATTAGGAAAAATGCCATTACATGGTTACCTCAGGAATAATGTTAGGTCATGTGATACCTTCTAAAGGAATTGAAGTTGATAAGGCCAAAGTTGAATCAATTGCCCATTTGCCTTCCCCAAAAAAGTCAGACAAGTTCGTTCCTTTTTAGGACATGCAGGATTTTACAAAAGATTCATTAAGGACTTTAGTGTCATATCTAGACCATTATGTAATCTTCTGTTGAAAGATGCACCATTTGATTAGACTCAAGAATGTCAAAAATCTTTTGAAAAATTAATTGGTCTTCTGACATCTGCTCCTATCATGCAATCTCCTGACTGGTCTTTGCCTTTTGAGTTAATGTGTGATGCTAGTGATTTTGCTGTGGGTGCTGTTTTAGGCCAAAGAAAGGAAGGTAAGCCTCATATGATTTGTTACGCAAGTAGAACTTTAAATAGTGTACAAATGAATTACACCACTACTAAAAAAAAACTACTTGCTGTAATTTTTGCACTGGACAAGTTTTGATCTTACTTAATTAGTTCTTCTATTGTGATTTTCACCGATCATGCTGCTGTTAGATATTTGATGTCTAAGCAGGATGCCAAACCAAGATTGGTACGGTGGATCTTGTTGCTTCAAGAACTCAACATCACAATAAAAGATAAGAAAGGAGTCGAAAATGTTGTCGCTGATCATTTGTCCAGACTTACAACAAGCTCATCATTTGATAGCACACCTATCAATGATTCTTTTCCTGATAAATTTTTATTTTCTGTCAATTCCATACCTTGGTTTGCTAACATAGTCAACCTTCTTGTAACAAGAAAGATGCCGCCTCAATGGATGCACCAAGATAGAAAGAAATTTTTGACAGAAGTGAAAAAATTTTATTGGGATGATCTATATTTGTTCAAATATTGTCATGACCAAATCTTTCAGAGATGTGTGCCCGACAGTGAGGTAGGTAGTGTCATTAAATTTTGTCACTCAAAAGCATGTGGAGGTCACTTTTCTTCAAAGAAAATAGCTATGAAAATCTTATAGTGTGGATTTTATTGGCCCACTTTATTTAAAGACTGCTATACTTTTTACAAAAGTTATGAAAATTGTCAAAAGATGGGCTCAATTTCAAAAAGAAACATGATGCCTCTGAACCGCATCCTTGTCTTTGAAATTTTTTATTGTTGGGGAATTGATTTCATGGGTCCATTTCCATCTTCATTTGGATATGTGTATATTTTAGTTATAGTTGATTATGTCTCAAAATGGATTGAAGTGATTCCATGCCGATACAATGATCATAAAATTGTTCTCAAATTTTTAAAAGAAAATATCTTGTGTTGATTTGGAATCCCTCGAGCTATCATTAGTGATGGGGGAACACATTTTTGCAATAAACCATTTGAATTTTTAATGAAGAAATATGGTATTACACACAAAATTGCCACCCCTTATCACCCTCAGACAAGTGGAGAAGTTGAATTGGCAAATAAGGAGATTAAACAAATTTTGGAAAAAACGGTTAACCCAAATCGTAAAGATTGGTCTTTAAGACTAAACGATACACTTTGGGCTTACCATACTGCTTTCAAAACATCTTTGGGCATGTCACCCTATCGGTTAGTCTATGGAGAACCTTGTCACTTGCCTGTAGAATTGGAACATAAAGCATTTTGAGCCATTAAAGCTTTCAATCAAAATCTTGATGATGCTTGCAAGATACGCAAATTGCAATTAAATGAACTTAAGGAATTGAGAAATGATGCATATGAGAACTCAAAGATTTATAAAGCCAGAACAAAAGCTTTTCATGACAAGACAATTTTGAGAAAATCTTTTGAAATTGGTCAAAAAGTTCTACTTTATAATTCTCGCCTGCACCTATTCCTTGGAAAATTGAGATCTAGGTGGAGTGGTCCTTTTGTTGTCAAACATGTGTATCCTCATGGGGCCGTAGATATTGAGAATCCTAGGAATGGTAATGTGTTTAAAGTCAATGGACAAAGGCTCAAACCATTTCTGGAAAACCAAGTTGATGAGGTAGAATTCATCTCTCTTTTTGATCCTTGTTATGAATAGAATTTATTCTAATTTTGTTGCCTTGTTTTTGCAGTTCTTTGTGTTGCCGGTTAAGTGGTGGATAATGGTACTCTGTGACTCTCAAGTCGGTTTGTTTTTCAGTTTCCCAAAATAACTGAATCCTTCTTCTCCTTTAAAATGGATGTCATTCTTTCAAACCTGAGAAAACATTTTCCTTCTCTCCCTCAAAATGCTCTGACAAAAATCTACAAAGTTAGATATGAAAGATTAAGACTGTTAATGCACAAGGGTATGACAGAAGATGTACGCTGGATAATTGAAGCAAAGGTCTGACTAGCAAATGAGTCTTCAATTTCATTTGACCCATATATGCTAGGTCTTAGAAGAAGTTCATATTCTAAAAGGAGAAGAGCAAAAAAGTTACAAGTCTGTCACAAATGTGGACGATGGAATTGTAACAAGCGATATCGTTCTTTGGGGATGGTTTCCGCAAACAAAAAAGATAAAAAAAATTTCATTAAGAATGGACTGAGTAAGGAGTCATTAGATGATATCTTATTGACTCTTGAGATGCATTCTTGTGGATTGATGCATCATGAACTTCTTAATTTATGAAATCTCTTCAAGGATGAAGAAAAGCGCTACAGTCTTGGGAATCTGACTCTCAAAGACCCTGTTTACCAATTTATAAGAAAATTGGATGGGAAGCTTATCCTCGACTCATAGAAGGCGTTTAAGCCGTTACTGGACGTTAAACCAGAGGCGGATGTGAGCCATATCCACAACAATCTGTATATATTACCTTCTTCTTCTTCATTTTCTCTTAAAAAAAAAAGGTTCTGTATTTCTTAATTTCAAACTTTTCTGACAACAGCTAACCTACCTTTATAGATGCTATTATTATCCTTTCCATTCTTTTTCTTATTTAAATACTCCATTTTCTCCACTTTCCTCTAACTCAAAATCATTTAGAGAGAAAGGTGAGTATAAAGATGGAAGGCGTTTCTGTTCATCAAATTAAAAAAATTTGTGTATTTTGTGGGTCTAAATATGGGAAGGGTTTAGAGTTTGTAAACGCAGCTACCACTCTTGGTCAATCACTTGCTGCAAGGAATATTCATCTTGTATATGGGGGAGGTTGCTGTGGGTTAATGGAGGCTGTATCACTTGCTACATATATAGGAGGCAGTCAGGTTTTAGGTGTTATTCCTGAACCTTTAGCTCAACAGAACATCACTGGAAAGACAATTGGAGAGGAACTTAAGGTATCATCAATGCATGAATAAATGAAGATAATGCTTGAAAACTCTGATGCATTCATTGCCTTACCAGGTGATTTTGGTACCTTGGAAGAAGTTTTTCAAATTGTCTCTTGGGCCCAACTGAACATCCACCATAAACCCATAGGTTTGTTGAATGTATAATTTCTTTGATATTTTGTTACTTTTCCTTGACCATGCTGTGGAATAGAAATTTATCACACCTTCAGTAAGACAACTTCTTATCTTTGCTTCCACTATTGAGAAGTTGAATGATAAATTAGAAGCTTTTGTTCATAAACTTGACCTAGCAATAGTTTAGATAAATTGGTCAGCAGGAAGCAGTGAGATAAGTAGGATGAAAAGAAAGCCAGATCTGACACTTCGTTTATAACTTTCTTTTACTTTTGATTTTATTTATCGTACTTTGTTTCTGTTTAAATTTGTGTCAGATTTCTCCAACAGGTAATATCTTCTATCCTTTACTCATCTATATTTTAACATTGAGGACAATGTTGTGATCTAGTTGGGGGGGAAGGATAGTTGACCAAAAAAAAATCTTTTTTTTTGGAAGTTTGATATGATTGTCATGGACTTACTAAACCAATGAATGATGGCAGAGTAAGGAGTAAATTTTACTCCTAAGACGCATCTAAATTGGGAAGTATATTTAGTGATATGACTGTCAGAAACCTATTCGTAGTAAAACCAATTAACGTTGGCAGAGTAAGGAGTAAATTTTGCCTTGGGGTAAGTTTACTCTTGAGATGCATCTTAGTTGTGGAAATAATTATTTTGTGTAGAAGTAGCAAATGGATTCTTGGATCTTAGCATAAATTATCTTCTTTCTTAAAAATCACAAGCTTGGATATGAATGTTGATATGGTGGATTGAGAATGATAGAAATATGCCTTGTGAGATTTTGAGCCTATTGATGAATAGATTAAATATCTGTACTATTCTCTTCTTTCTTGTGTGATTTTCACTCATAGAATTGTTACTCTAGAACTTCCTTTGATTCTTTTTTAGGTTACATTTTTACATGCATATATAAATATGATTGAGGCATTTTGAAATGGCTACTTTGACCAAATAGCCATCCTTGTATATTTTCCATTGTGTAACCCCTTTAAGCTTATTTGACCATTCCTTGTTTTTAGCTCATTACGTGCCTTAACAAAAAACATGTTTTACCCAACCTTAGGGAATAAGAGAGCATTGGCTTTGTTCTTGAATAAGTGTGGGGGTGTGTGTGCAAAATGATCCAAAAAAAAAAATCTGACCACCATTGCAATCAAAGGATTATCAGAGTCTAGAATAAAGGTGGATGCTTGGAAACAACAGGAAGACAAAGAGAAGGTTTAGGTCTAACAATGAATTCAGTTCACCAATTTGGGATTGATCTTCAACAAAACATTAGTCAAATATTGGTGATTGTCCTTTATGATGAATGTTCTCAAATATTTTCTCCACTCTAATTGTACCATAATGCTCTTTTATTTTCTTTGGTATTTATCTTCTCATATCCATATTATCCCCTCTCCTTTATCATGACCCCATTACAACCTTGAATAAAGTCCTCTTGATTTTTGTATACATGTGGTTTGAGTAGCGGAGAAGTAGAAGATAAGCAAGTTTATGGTAGTGCAATTGCTCATGGGTTGAATAGAGTGAAATACTTATCTTTTAAACACTTGAGAGATTGAGAGTGAATTCTATGAGGATCTATCATTCTTGATTCATTGTTTTTAACTGAAGTTTCCTTACTTATTGGTTTGAGATGTGAAGAAATGTTACCTCATTAATGCTTTGATCCTTTGACTTTATGGTTGCTCTTCTTGCTTCATCGAGTCTTTTAGAGTTTTTAGCTTTTGAGTCTATGTCATTTTTCTTTGTTTCTTAGCTTTGGTCTTATGTGTTTTGCCCAGGAGTGCAAAAAGCTAAGTGTGGGAGAATTTGATGATCACATATTTTATACATTAATAAACCCTCATTTTTAGTCATTTACACTCTTTATGTTCTTAATTGATTGAGTTTGGCTATGTTTTGTAAGTTTAGACTCAAATTGGACTTAATTGATTTTTCCAGCATTATTTGAGTCTTGTACTGTTTCTATATTTTCGTCATATCTTGAGTTCTAAATGTGTAAAAATTATGTATCTTACCTTGTAGAAAGATAAGAGAGAGCTCTACAACTTTCATGAAGAGCTCTAGGTAAAATATGGACATCTAGAGGAGTTAATTGAGCTTGGAAGTCAAAATACAAGTTTTGTGATTGGAACCTGAACAGTATGCAGTAATCAGAGCATAACTCAGGCTAAAAGTTAAGACCCTTATCTACAACTTTTATGAAGAACATAAGAGCTTATTCGGACATATTGAAGGTGATATTGGGTCTGGAAGTCAAAACAGAGGTGCTGAAACTAGACCTGAATAGTCTGCAGTAATTGGGTCATATCTTAGGCTGTAGGATGAATTTTGAGATGATCTTGGTGGCATTGGAAAGATGAGACAAAATGCTACAACTTTCATGAAGACCACATTGCTTCATTCTGATGGCATCCATGAGATCAACACTGAATAATTTTGGAGACAAAGAATCTCAATAATTTTCCACTCACCAACTCACCATTTGGCATTTTCCACTCATCCACCTACTCCTCACCTACTCTTAATTAGCCCCCTTGTTATTTTGTATCCCTAATCCTCTATAAAAGGCATCATTGGCTGATCATTTGGTACTCTTGGTGTTAGGCTTAGATTTTAGAAGTTATGGTTATGCTTATTTATTATTTTCCTTTGTTATAATTTTCTCTTGCTCTAAATTGAAGCTATGTTCATCTTTCTCTTCTTCTCTCTTTCTTTCTTCTTGTCTATGAGTAACTAAATCTTCATCTTGCTTGGGTGAAAGAGTGAAGCTCTTGGTAATGAAATAAGGTTAGATTATTCTATTTTTTGTGCTTAAATGATATATTATCAAATGGACATTATATGTGTTGTATTTTGTTTCCAATCAATTTAGAAACCTTCTTTGTATAATGGAGATCTTGATTTATTATAGACAATAGGATTAGCACAGTGAATACTTGAACTTATTTACAAATGTTGGTAGATAATTAAAGGAATCATAATATGATTGCATATATAATTGAACTTTGAATGTTATATTTTCCGATTGGAACCTCCGTTGTGTGTGGATTTCAATTGAGTTATAAAAAGAAATAATCTCGCCTTTAATTTATTACCAAGAGTGGATCTCCTAACCCAAGCAAGTTCTTAAATTTAATTGTGAACAAGTTTTATTATTTTTATTATTGTGACAAATCCTTTTCTTACCTCAAATAATTTCTCTTCATCAATTCCCTGTGGATCGACCTCGGACTCCCGAGAATTTATTACTTGAGACAACCTGCACTTGGGTTTGCATCCTTTAAATCTCGCTGTCAGTGAGAAGTAACCTGCGGCTGCCAAAGCGTATGAGGCATCTGAGCTTGATCCTCTCTTTTATTAGAAGGGGCTCTCAACGCCCTGGGATGGGACGTTCTAGATCTTGGACAGTACAGGTTTCAAATTTTAACATCTTTGTTGATGTTATAAGCCCAAGTGTAAGCTCTCCAAGTTTCAGACCTAGGATGGAAACCCACGATGGTTTCTTCTTTCTCTTTTCTTCGAATAAACGGACGTGAATATCTACTATACTCATGACGCGCAGTATAAAGATACACCATGAAAACTGTACGTAGAGGTATGTCATCATTTGTTATTATATTTCTTTTATCTTTGTATAATTTTGCTATATTTTGGTTTTGGACAGATGATCCTTTGAGCAGGGTCCTTCAGGGGTTTCTAGACTTCTTTACCCTGATAGTTTTCTTTAAGTAAAAAATAAACAAAAAACAAAAAACTATCTAATAAAAAAAAAATTTTAAAAAAAAGATTTCATGTTTCTTAATTTCAAACCTTTTTGACAACAGCCAACATACCCTTATAGGTGTTATTATTACCCTTTTCATTCTTTTTCCTATTTAAACACTTCATTTTCTCCACTTTCCTCCAACTCAGAATCATTCAAAGGGAAAGGTGAGTATAGAAATGGAAGGTGTTTCTATTCGTCAACTTAAAAATATCTGTGTATTTTGTGGGTCTAAGTATGGGAAGGGTTTAGAGTTTGTAAATATAGCTACCACTCTTGGTCAATCACTTGCTACGAGAAATATTCATCTTGTATATGGGGGAGGTTGCCTTGGGTTAATGGGGGTTGTATCACTTGTTGCTTATATAGGAGGGAGTCAAGTTTTAGGTTTCATTCTTGGACCTTTCACTCAACAAAACATCACTGGAAAGATAATTAGGGAGAAACTTAAGGTATCATCTATGCATGAATGAATGAAGATAATGCTTGATAACTTTGATGCATTCATTGCCTTACTAGGTGATTTTGGTACTTTGAAAGAAATTTTTCAAATTGTCTTTTGTAGATTTGTGCATCGTGAACTTCTTAATTTGTGGAATCTCTTCAAGGATGAAGAAAAACGTTATAGTCTTGGGAATCTGACTATAAAAGACCATGTTTGCCAATTTATAAGAAAATTGGATGGGAAACTTATCCTCGACTCATAGAAGGTGTTTAAGCCGTTATTAGACGTGAAATCAGAGGCAGATGTGAGCCATATCCACAACAATTTGTACATATTATCGTCTTCTTCTTTATGTTTTCTTAAAAAAAAAAGAGAAAAACAAAATAAAAAAATTACTTTTTTTTATGAACAAGGGCGATTCGGAAGGAGTACCATGACTTTAATTAGTTGTGGAGCCCTAGCCTTTGGCTGACCTGTCATTGACTTGGGTGGACCTTTGCACGCTGGTCCTTCAAAAAGGTTCATGTACCATACTCTATAGAGAGCCATACTCAATAACCTGATGTTTACCATCTAGGCACTGTAGAGTTGATGGATAAGCATAAGTGTCCAACTCTGATTATTAGTGAGAAGTAACCTGCGGCTGCCAAAGCGTATGAGGCATCTGAGCTTGATCCTCTCTTTTATCATAAGGGACTCTCAGCGCCCTGGGAGGGGATGTTCTGGATCTTGGACATTACAGGTTTCAAATTTTAACATCTTTGTTGATGTTATGAGCCCAAGTGTGAGCTCTCTAGGTTCCAGACTTAGGATGGAAACCCACGATGGTTTCTTATTTCTCTTTTCTTCGAATAAACGGATGTGAATGTCTACTGCACTCATGACGCGCAGTATAAAGATACGCCATGAAAAATGTACATAAAGGTATGTCATCATTTGCTATTATATTTCTTTTATCTTTGTATAATTTTGCTGTATTTTAGTTTTGGATAGACGATCCTTTGAGTAGGGTCCTTCAGGGCTTTCTAGACTTCTTTACCATGATGGTTTTCTTGAATTAAAAAAAACAAAAAAAAACAAAAAACGAAAAACTTTCAAATAAAAAAATTAAAAAAAAAAGATTATGTGTTTCTTAATTTCAAACCTTTCTGACAACAGCCAACTTACCCTTATAGGTGTTATTATTATCCTTTCCATTCTTTTTCCTATTTAAACACTCCATTTTCTCCGCTTTCCTCTAATGCAGAATCATTCATAGGGAAAGGTGAGTATAGAAATGGAAGGTGTTTCTGTTCGTCAACTTAAAAATATCTGTGTATTTTATGGGTCTAAGTATGGGAAGGGTTTAGAGTTTGTAAATGTAGCTATCACTCTTGATCGATCACTTGCTGCGAGAAATATTCATCTTGTATATGAGGGAGGCTGCCTTAGGTTAATGGGGGTTGTATCACTTGTTGCTTATATAGGAGGCAGTCAGGTTTTAGATATCATTCTTGGACCTTTCACTCAACTGAACATCACTGGAAAGACAATTGGGGAGAAACTTAAGGTATCATCTATGCATAAACGAATGAAGAAAATGCTTGACAACTCTGATGCATTCATTGCCTTACCAAGTGATTTTGGTACTTTGGAAGAAATTTTTCAAATTTTCTCTTGGGCCCAACTGAATATCCACCATAAACCCATAGGTTTGTTAAATGTAAATAATTTCTTTGATATTTTATTACTTTTTCTTGACCATGCTATGGAACAGAAATTTTTCACACCTTCAGCAAGACAACTTCTTATCTCTGCTTCCACTATTGATGAGTTGATTAATAAATTAGAAGCTTTTGTTTATAAACCTGACCCAGCAACAACTCAGATAGATTGGTCAGTAGGAAGCAGTGAGGGAAGCATCTTGAAACAAAAGTTTGATCTGACACTTCATTTATAACTTTTCTTTACCTTTGATTTTATTTATCGTACTTTGTTTCTATTTAAATTTGTGTCAAATTTCTCCAACAGGTAATATCTTCTATCCTTTACTCATCTATATTTTAACATTGAGGACAATGTTGTGATCTAGTTGGGGGGAAGGATAGTTGACTTAAAAAAAATTTTTTTTTAGGAAGTATGATATGATTGTCATGGACTTACTAAACGAATGAATAATGGTAGAGTAAGGAGTAATTTTACTCTTGAGATGTATCTAAATTGGGAAGTATGTTTAGTGATATGACTATTAGAAACCTATTCGTAGTAAAACTAATGAAGGATGGTAGAGTAAGGAGTAAATTTTGCCTTGGAGGTAAGTTTACTCTTGAGATGCATCTTAGTTGAGGAAATAATTATTTTGTGTAGAAATAGCAAATGGATTCTTGGATCTTAGCATAAATTGTCTTCTTTCTTAAAAATCACAAGCTTGAATATGAATGTTGATATGGTGGATTGAGAATGATAGAAATATGCCTTGTGAGATTTTGAGCCTATTGATGAATGGATTGAATATCTGTACCATTCTCTTCTTTCTTGTGTGATTTTTTTTTTCACTAATGGAATTGTTACTCTAGAACTTGCTTTGATTCTTTTTTAGGCTACATTTTCACATGCATACAGAAACATGATTGAGGCATTTTGAAATAGCTACTTTGACCAAATAGTCATCGTTGCATATTTTCCCTTGTGCAACCCCTTTGACCTTATTTGATCATTCTTTGTTTTTAGCTCATTACGTGCCTTTAAAAAAAAAAGAGAACATGTTTTTACCTAACTTTAGGGAATAAGAGAGCATTGGTCTTGTTCTTGAACAAGTATGGCGGTGTGTGTGTAAATTGATCAAAAAAAAAGAGCTGACCACCGCTGCAAACAAAGGATTATCAGAGTCTTCTGATACACCATGTGACATATACATACCTAGAATAAAGGTGGATGCTTGGAAACAATGGAACAGAATGAGAAGGTTCAGACTTAATAATGAATTTAATTCACCAATTTGGGATTGATCTTCAACAAAATATTAGTCAAATATTGGTTATTGTCTTTTATGATGAATGTTCTCAAACATCTTCTCCACTCTAACTGTACCATAATGCTCTTTTATTCTCTTTGGTATTTATCTTCTCATATCTATATTGTAACACCCCAAATTTCCTAACTATTTGACAGTAATTTTGACAGTTAATAGAATTCTACTTTTAGTGATTTCTGTATACTGTAAAATTATTTTGAGTATTCTGTCAATACATTTGATCGTTTTTTGTGATTTACTCTGTGTCAAGAAAATAATAATTTTCGAGCCGGGGAAAATTTTACGTTATTTAATTATTACTGTTAAGTCTTAATTATTTTATGTAATCTGATTTGATTTTTGTATATTTTATAATTTTTATGATTTTGTGGATGATTATGAAATTTTTATATTTCTCTGATTGTTTTTGGGCTGTCTGTGGGCCCAAGTGGCCTTATGTGGGCCCGGGGTGGGTCCCGAAAAGTGAATTTTTTTTTTGCAGATAGAAAAATTTGTACTGTTAAGATGGAGACGGGGGATCTTACTAAACCTGAATCTAGAAACAGTTTTTAAAATTTTCTTTTACTGTGTTTTATACTGTATTTAATTATCGAGTGATAAAAATACAGTAAAAATAATATTCGTAGGGTTATAGCAAATAAAAAAATAAATATTGTACTACTTAGCCAACATTGGTGGTTTGAATATCAACCATTGATTTAATCAACGATAGAGACTTGATCTTGATTTAATCAACGGTGGAGATTTAGTCTTATAAAATGGCTAGGATCATTTATGACCATTGGATGTAAAGTTTGAAAGAGTAATCTTGACCCTTCATTTTGGAGATACATCTAATGGCTAGGATTTCAAGGAGGAAAGATCCAATGACCTAGATTAAGTCTTCTATCTAAGGCTAAACCTAGAAGCTACATTAATCCTAACCATTGATCTAATCAATGGTTAAGATTGCCTAAAATGGTGGCTAAGAGATTGGTCACACTTTGAAGAGTGCATGAAGGGGGGGATGGTTTTTGTGAAGCTTAAGGAGCTAAAGCACAAGTTGAAGACCATAATTGATCACCTTGGTCATTATTGATCATTTCAAGAAGCTTAGCTTATCAAAATTTTCTCTTCATTTCTTCTCCAAGCTTGTTTCGGCCAAGACACCAAGAACCATCTTCCACCACTCTTTAATTTCATACAACCTTATTTCTTGAATCTATAACTCATTCTAAGACACTTTGTAGTTTGGAACAAGTTCTAAATCTTCCATCTTCAAGGACTTTCTTCAAGAGCAAAGTTATAAGGTTTTTGAGGTAAAGTGTAAGGAAACTTCATTTCTTATCTCTTTTTCATGTTCTAAGCCATGTTTGATCCATGGTTCCCCTAGTTCAAGCTTAATATACTAATAAACTTGTGTTTTGTTTTGTGTTTAAGAAACCTTTGGTGGTAAAGGACTTGGAAAAAGAAACAAATCAAGGAGCTTTTGAGGATCTTCAAGAGGTAAGAGGGAGATCCATCTCACCAACCAAGTATGGTGGTGAGAGATGGTTTTGTATTTGATGGATGGTGAATCCATGTAAGGATTCATATCCATGGTCATGTAATTATTTGTGGGTGTTTATGTGTTTTTGATTATTTGCTTATGTTTGATATGATTTGCATGATTTATTACTTTTGTTTATGGTATGCTTGTGATATATATGATGAATATGTATATGTATGCCATGATGTGATGATGGAAAGGAAAACAATTTTTGGTTCCAAAGAACTATAGAGGCACACGGCCTCAAGAACATTTTTGGAGTAAAAGATTCTAAACATTTTATTAGTCATGAGATTTTAGATGAAAAGGGGTAATACGTTGATGATTTTGAGGATTTGCAAAGAAAGTGGACATGAAAATGAACAAAGAAATTGGTTTTAGAGACCAAGAGTCTCACGGTTTTTGAAGGAAATTTTAATGGTTTTGTTTGTATAGAAAAATAAGAATGGTACGTAATTGATTTAGAAGGAAAAATATTTGATGGTTTCAATGGCCATGTACCACGATTTTGAAGGCTTGTAATACCTTGGTTTTATGAAATAAAGTGATTTTCAAAGTGGAAATATAATTTGATTTAGTACAAGGATTTTGGAAAGGGAATCAGAGTGTTTTATCACTTGAGAAATAGAAATTTCGGTTATGAAACAAAAAGAGAGGTTGAAAGTGATTGAACCTCAATTTATTTTGAAGATGATTGATTTTGGAATTGATTTGCGAAAAAGGGAGAATATAATGGTGACTTGAAAATTTACTAACGTAAAACTCATCCTTTGGGTTTTGGAGCGCGTTAGGAAATTTTAAATGAGAAACATTGATTTAATTCAATAAAATGGTGAATTTGTGGAATATATTACGAAAAAGATTTTCTTGAGTAAGAAAATGTGAAAAATAATGTGAGAAGTCATATTATTTTGAGAAAGGTTGAAATGGAATTTTTTAAGGTTGAGAAATATTTTACGAAGTTGAAAAATGGTTTACGTAACTTAAAAACGTGATTTTTAAGCTACGCAATTTGAAAAACGTTTAAATATTTCCACCCGATTTGAAAAAAATGTTGAAATATTTCTACGCAATTTGGAAAGCATTTAAATATTTTTATGCGTTTGAGATATTATTAAAAAATCACTACATGATTTAAAAATGGTGGAATATTTTTACGTGATTGAGAAAACATTGAAAAATCACTACGTGATTGAGAAATAATGGAATATTTTTACGTGATTGAGAAATGATGGAAATCACTACACGATTTGAAAACGCGACGAAAATGTTACGAATTTGTGAAAACGTAACAGAAATGTTGCGCGATTGTGAAAACATGACAAAAGTGTTTTGTGACTATAAAAACGTGATAATATAATTTCGCTAATGAATATATAGTATGATTACTGTTGAACCAGTGTATGGATACTGTATGAGAAAATGATAAGTTTTGCCAGTGATTGGCATTGGTGCATTTTACATGCATGAATTAGTGTATGGACACTGTATGAGAAAATGATGAATTTTGCCTGTGATTGGCATTTGGTGCATTGAATGTGCATTAGAAAAATATGCAGTGAGGCATATGATGAAATTGAAAAATATGCAGTGAGGCATATGATGAAATTGAAAAATATGCATTGTGGCATATGATGAAATTGAACAGAATTGCATTGAGATATTCGTGCATTGAACGAAAATTAATAGCTGATGCTATTGTGACCCTTGTGGTTGAAGAGGGAATGAGAATTGAAAAGCGAGGTCTATGATGGATCTTGGGGGCGTCAAGGCGCGGCGGTCGACTGGTGGACGTTGATTGGCAAAGACCATGTGCCACTTAACGATGCAGTCCGTTGCAACGCATTGACGATACCTGACAATAACACGATTCTTTTCGAAGACTGGAGATTATCTGTTGGGCTAAGGCTAGGCAATTAACCAGAGCATTCTTCTCGAAATTGTGAAAACCTCCATCGAGTTGGACATTGAGTCTATGTGCATATGCATAATCATTGAGTATTGGTTATGATAATTGAACTGTTGAATACCTGAATAATGTTGAGGGCATTATCATAAATATTGAATATTTATATCTGTGTGATATAATAATTGAGGAATAGTGGATGATGATGATGATAAATAATGTTGATGGCATTATTGTAATTATAGTTATTTTATACATTATGATGATGGCATAATTGTAATTATGGTATGATATATCAGTATGACATGTTATTTGTGTTATCTCTATGCTACCATGATGGTATTGGCGTAGGTGATCTCACCTCTTTGTTATATTGTTTTGTTGTGCTTGTATTGTTAAAATTATATAGTAGATGGAACGAGTTTCATAGACGTGACGAGAGGTAGATAGTCTGAGTTCGGTGACAACATCAAGGAGTGACCATCCCGGACTAGTTGGTGTGCAGTGTCGATGAGGAACAAATATATGACGTGTCAAGATGGATACAAGACGAAATAAGTATGTTGAGTATTCTAGTTAGTGTTTTACCGTGCTATTAAGTAGGGCTCGTCATGGGATTTGCTACTGTTTAAATTTGAGTCTGTAAGTTTTATATTTCTTGAATAATTGTTAAATATTATGTGGTATCTGTAATGTATATTAATCAGTTTAAATCTATTTTTCAGTATTACTTATAAATATCAGTAAGTTTATGTTTCTGTAAAAAGAAAATTTGAAACCCACTTTTTATAACTCAAACCTTTTATGAACTGATTTGAAGATTATAAGTTAGTAGTAGGAAATGTGATGCCCTAAGGAAGGTGTTACATATATTATCCCATCTCCTTTACCATGGCGTCATTACAACCTTGAATAAAGTCCTCTTGATTTTTGTGTGCTTATGTTTTGAGTAGCGGAGAAGTAGAAGATAAGCAAGCTTATGGTAGTACAATTGTTCATGGGTTGAATAGAGTAAAATACTTACCTTTTAAACACTTGAGAGATTAAGAGTGAATTCTGTGAGGATCTATCATTCTTGATTCATTCTTTTCATCTGAAGTTTCCTTGCTTGTTGGTTTGAGATGTGAAGAAATGTTACCTCATTAATGCTTTGATCCCTTGAATTTCTGGTTGCTCTTCTTGATTCATCGAGTCTTTTAGAGTTTTTAGCTTTTGAGTCTGTGTCGTTTTTTTTTGTTTCCTAGCTTTGGTCTTATGTGTTTTGCCCAGGAGTGCAAAAAGCTAAGTGTGGGAGAATTTGATAATCACATATTTTATACATTAATAAACCTTCATTTTTAGTCATTTACACTCTCTATGTACTTAATTGATTAAGTCTGGTTATGTTTTGTAAGTTTGGACTCAAATTGGACTTAATTGATTTTTTTAGCATTATTTTGGTCTTACACTCTATATTTTGGCCATATCTTGAGTTCTAAATGTCTTATAATTATGTATCTTACCTTGTAGGAAAGATAAGAGAGAGCTCTACAACTTTCATGAAGAGCTCCAAGGAAAAATCGGACATCTAGTGGAGCTAATTGGGCTTGGAAGTCAGAACACGAGTTTTGTGATTGGAACTCAAACTGTGTGCAGTAATCATTGCATAATTCGAGTTTAGGGAACTGAAATGGGCTGAAAATTTGGCATCTAAAATTCAAGACCCATATCTACCACTTTCATGAAGAACACAAGAGCTCATTTGGACATCTTGAAGGTCATATTAGGTCTGGAAGTCAAAACAGAGGTGCTGAAACTAGGCCTAAGCAATCTGCAGTAATTGGGTCATATCTTAGGCTGTAGGACAATTTTTGGATGATTCTAGTGGCATTGGAAAGATGAGACAATTTCCTAGAACTTTTATGAAGACCACTTTGCTTTATTCTGATGTTATCTATGAGTACATCACTGAATGATTTCGGAGATAAGAAATTTTAATAATTTTCCACTCACAAAAGTTCTTTGGCATTTTCCACTCATCCACTCACTCATTAATCAATTCCCTTGTCATTTTATATCTCTAATCCTTTATAAAATGGACCATAGGCAGATCATTTGAGTAATCTTGGGTTAGGGAGGAAGATTATGCTTATGTTATTTACTTGTTGTAATTTTCTTTTGCTGTAAATAGAAGTTGTGATCATCTTCTTCTTCTTCTCTCTTTCTTTCTTCTTGCTCATGGGTAACTAATCTTCATCTTGCTAGGGTGAAGGGTTGAAGCTTTTGGTAGTAAAAATAAGGTTAGATTAATTTTCTTCTTGTGCTTAAATTATATATTATCAAGTGATCATTATACGTGTTGTATTTTGTTTCCAATCAATTTAGAAACCCTCCTTGTAAAGTGGAGTTCTTGATTCATTGTAGACAAGTGGTTTGGCACAATGAATGCTTGAACTCATTTACAAGTGTAGGTGTTGGTAAGTAATTAAAGGAACCATAATATAACTACATATATAATTCTAAATGGACTTTGAAAGTTATATTCTCCGATTAGAACCTCCGTTGTGCGTGGATTTCCTAAATGGATTTCCTAATCTTGTCCTTAATTTATTACTAAAAGTGGATCTCCTAGCCCAAGCAAGTTCTTAAATTTAATTGTAAACAAGTTTTAGTATCTTTATTATGGTGACAAAGTTTTCCCTTACCTCAAAGAATTTTTCTTCATCAATTTCCTGTGGATCGACCTTGGACTCCCGAGAAATTTATTACTTGAGACAACCTACACTTGGGTTTGTATCCTTTAATCTGCATCATTAGTGTAGCTAAAGTTATGCCACAATATACAGCAGTTGAAACAGGGCAACTAGATAACTTACCATATTCTGACCTTACTTTAAATTGAAACTGGGATTGCATTAAGAGTGAAAAATTCTTGAAATTTTTGCCACTCATAGCCTTACATGTTAGTTTCAAAATGTCACTGGTCTTATATAATTTGCACCTCAGAGCAAGAAGCTATGCAATCTGGTTTACTAAGTATCAAATTTCCTATTTTTGTAGAACTTGACTCAGATTCAAACTGAAACTAGTGCTACTTGAGTTGGCCTAAAAATCTGAAATTTTTACTACATGAAGCCTTGTATCTTAGCTTTCAAATGCAACAAGAAGCAGGTCAATCCGATGACTATAGCTCAAGTTATGCTACTAACACTACAAGTTGTAACACCCTAAATTTCCTAACTATTTGACAGTAATTTTGACAGTTAACAGAATTCTATTGTTTAGTGATTTCTGTGTACTGTAAAATTATTTTGAGTATTCCGTGAATACATTTGATCGTTTTGTGTGATTTACTCCGTGTCAAGAAAATAATAATTTTCGAGCCAGGGAAATCTTACGTAATTTAATTATTACTGTTAAGTCTTAATTATTTTACGTAATCTGATTTGATTTTCGTAAGTTTTATAATTTTTATGATTTTGTGGATGATTATGAAATTTTTATGTTTCTCTGATTATTTTAATTTTATTCATGGGCTGTCTGTGGGCCTAGGGGGGCTATACGTGGGCCTAGGTGGGTCCGGAAAAATGAAAATTTTTCTATAGCCAAAAAATTTTGTACTGTTGAGATAGGGATGGGATATCTTACTAAACCTGAAACCGGAAATAGTTTTTAAAATTTTCTTTTACTATGTTTTGTACTGTATTTAATTATCGAGCAATAAAAATATAGTAAAAATATTATTCGTAGGGTTATGGCAGATAAAAATAAATATTGTACTGCGAGTCAACATTAGTGGTTATGACAACTTTATGACGGACCAATAGGAAGCAAGCTTAATGTTGAAGCCTTTGGATATCCATCATCGATTTAATCAACGGTGGAGATTTGGTCTTATAAAATGGCTAGGACCATTTATGACCATTGGATGGAAAGTATGGAGGAGTGGTCTTGACCCTTCATTTTGGAGATACATCTAATGGCTTGGATTTCAAGGAGAAAGATCCAATGGCCTAGATTAAGGCTTACATCTAAAGGCTATACCTAGAATCTACATTAATCCTAACCATTGATCTAATCAATGGCTAAGAATGCTCAAAATGGTGGCTAGTGAGATTGGTCACTCTTTGAGTGTACAAGGAGGGGGGGACGGTTTTGTGCATGTTTAAGGGCATAGCAAAGTTTCAAGACCACCATTATTGTTATTCTTGATCATTCTTGATCATTCCAACAAGCTAAAGCTCATAAAACATTTTCTCTCCTTTTCTTCTTCTCTAGCTCACGGCCAAGCTCTCAAGAACCCACCATCACTCTTCAAAATTTCTACTAACCTTACTTCTTGAATCTATACCTCAATCTAAGACACTTTATAGTTTGGAGCAAGTTCTAAATCCATCATCTTGAAGGACTTTCTTCAAGAGCAAAGTTATAGGATTTTTAAGCTCTTAGTGGTGAAGGACTTGGAAAAAGAAGCAAAACAAGGAGCTTGAGAGGTTCTTCAAGAGGTACGAGGGAGATCCATCTCACCAACCAAGTATGGTGGTGAGAGATGGTTTTGTATTTGATGGATGGTGAATCCATGTGAGGATTCATATCCATGGTTGTGTAATTTATTTATGGGTGTTTATGTGTTTGATTTATTTGTTCATGCTTTGTATGATTTGTATGATTTATTACTGTTGTTTATGGCATGCTTGTGATATATATGATGAATATGTATATGTATGCCATGATTTGATGATGGAAAGGAAAACAATTTTTGGTTCCAAAGAACCATAGAGGCATCACGGCCTCAAATTAAATTTGGGAGCAAGAGATTCTAAGTATTTTACTAATTATGAGTAATACGTTGATGATTTTAAGGATTTGCAAAGAAAGTGGACCATGAAAATGAACAAATGAATTAGTTTTAAAGACCAAGAGTCTCACGATTTTTGAAGGAAATTTTAATGGTTTTGTTTATGTAAAAACAAGAGTGGTACTTAATTGATTTAGAAAGAAAAATATTTGATGGTTTCAATGGCCATGTACCACGGTTTTGGAAGGCTTATAATGCCTAGATTTTATGAAATAAAATGATTTCAAAGTGGAAATGTAATTGATCTAGTACAAGGATCAAAGAAATGGAAACAAAGTGTTTTATCACTTGAGAAATAGAAATTTCGGTTATGAAAGGAAAATAGAGGTTGTAAGGGTTTGAACCTCAAATTATTTTGGAAGAGGATTGAATTTGAGAATTTATTTTGAATTATAAAGGAAACGTTGATGATTTAAAATTTACTAACGTAAAACTCATCCTTTGGGTTTTGGAGCGCGTTAGGAAATTTTAAGTTAGAAACATTGATTTAATTCAATGAAATGGTGAAATTGTGGAATTTATTGTGAAAAGGATTTTCTTGAGTAAGAAAATGTAGAAAATAATGTGAGAAGTCATATTATTTTGAGAAAGGTTGAAATTGAGATTTTAAAGGTTGAGAAATATTTTACGACATTGTAAAATAGTGAAAAATGATTTACGTAACTTAAAAACGTGATTTTTAAGCTACGCGATTTGAAAATGCAATACAAATGTTGCGAAATTGTGAAAACGTAATAGAAATGTTACGCGATTGTGAAAACACGATAAAAGTATTGCGCGACTATGAAAATGTGATAATATGATTTTGCGACTGAATAAATAGTATGATTACTATTGAACCAGTGTATGGACACTGTATGAGAAAATGATGAGTTTTGCCTGTGATTGGCATTGGTGCAGTTTACATGCATAAACCAGTGTATGGACACTGTATGAGAAAATGATGAGATTAGCCTGTGATTGGCATTTGGTGCATTATACATGTATTGGAAAGATATGCATTGAGGCATATGATGAAATTCAACAAAATTGCATTGAGATATTCGTGCATTGAACGAAAATATAGTTGATAGCTATTGTGGCCTTTATGGTCGAAGAGAGAATGAGAATTGAAAAGTGAGCTCTATGATGGATCTTGGGGGCGTTAAGGCGCGGCGGTCAATCCAGTGGGCAGTGGCGAGTACCCTGTGCCACGTGGCGACGTAGTCCATTGCAATGCATTGACGATACTTGACAAGAACACGATTCTTTTCGAAGACTAGAGATTGTCTGTGGGCTAAGGCTGGACAATTAACCAGAGCATTCTTCTCGAAAATTATGAAAACCTCCATAGAGTAGGAAATTGAGTCTATGTGCACATGCATAATCTGAGTATTTATATCTGTGTGATATATTAAATGAGGAATATTAGATGATGATGAAAAATAATGTTGATGGCATTATTGTTATTATCGTGTGATTTGAATAATGTTAATGGCATGATTGTAATTATAATTTATTATATTTATTATGATAAATAATGACTGAGGGCATTATCGTAATTATTGTATATGATAATTGAATTGATGAATACTTGGATAATGTTGAGGGCATTATAGTAATTATTATTTATTACGTCTGTTGTAATGACAATAATGATGAGGGCATGATTGTAATTATGGTATGATATACCTGTATGATATGTTGTATGTGTTATCTCTATGTTACTATGTTGGTATTGGCGTAAGTGATCTCACATCTTTACTGTATTATTTTGTTGTGCTCGTATTGTTAAAAATTATATAGTAGATGGAACGAGTTTCTTTGACGTGACGGGAGGTAGATATTCTGAGTTTGGTGACAACATCGAGGAGTGACCATTCCGGACTGGTTAGTGTACAGATTTGAGGAAGAACAGATACATGGCCCATCAAGATGGATACAAGACGAAATAAGTATATTGAGTTTTCTCATTAGTGTTTTACCATGCTATTAAGTAGAACCCGTCATGGGGTTTGCTACTGTTTAAAATTGAGTCTGTAAGTTTTATATTTCTTAAATAATTGTTAAATATTAAGTGGTGTCTGTTATATAAGTTTTAATCAGTTTAAATCTATTTTTCAGTATTACCTATAAATATCAATAAGTTTATGTTTCTGCAAAAAGAAATTTTAAAACTCATGTTTGATAACTCAAACCATTTATGAAATCATTTTCAGATTATAAGCTTGTAGTCGAAAATGTGATGCCCTACGGAGGGTGTTACACAAGTTGTCAGGATTTGGGCATAACTGCTCCTAGGCGTGGTTCCCTGGCGCCTAAGCACCATGCTCTCTGTCTAATTATGGACTGAAACTTATCATTCTGCGCCTAGGCGTGGCAAATGGCTCCTAAGTGCCATTCTACAGCATAAATTTTGCAAAAAATGAATTTTCTGCATAATTGATTCTCAATGATTTTCTATCACTTCTAAATCAAATCTTAGATGTTTTCTAACATCCTCTATGTCCTCAAATCTTGTGGTAACTCTTAACCACTTTATTCAAGCACAAACATAATAAGAATGAATCAAAACTCCTAATTCATACCCATTTTCCAACTTAGAACTTATGGAAGAATCAAAGACAAACTCAAGTCCTAACTCTCAACCATGCATCAAATATACTAAAAATACTCAAACTCAATCTTTGAAACCAAGAATCAAGTAAAGAAAATAGATTTTCTTCTTAAACTCATTTCTTTCTTCTCATACAACCTAGCTTCATACAAGATGAAACAAAAGGAAAAAGATGAGTAAGAAGCTCTCTTACCTCTTGTATGGATGATGATCTTCAAGCTTGACCTTTTCCCTTTCTTTTCCTTCCTTCTCCTCTTTCTCTTCTTTCTCTCTTGTTTTCTGCTTCAGCCATAGGAAAACAATGGGAAAGAGAAGTCTAACTTGACTTCTTATAGGATAGGATAAAGGCACTTAAGTTTCTGTACTAAAACTTATATCTCTTAGGAATACTTTGATCTTACTAAATAGAGTTTCCTGACTTCCAACAACTTTAGAATAAATACTAGGATTCATCTAAATTATTGTTTCACCATTATTCTATTTTTACATATCTGCTACTAGTTAATCCAGCATTAAAATGCACAACCAGTATGCCTAAAAATATCAAACAAACTCTGATTATTCTCAAATTTTAACTACATCCTCTTCCACCTATTTGTGACCTAAAAACAAATTCTCTAGATTTATTTCCCTCAATTTAGCAATTTATGCTACTATATGAGTCATTTTAAGCTACTTTTCACCTTCTATGTTACGGCAAAGTGCCTAAACTAACTCAGTTGGTCACAAAACTATACAGGCATGTCAACCAAGTATTAGGCTACCTCTGACACCACATACAAGCCTAACATGTTATTAAGAGTGTTACATTTCTCCCCTCCTTTTCAAAATTTTGTCCCTAAAATTCCTTTCCTCATATCAAATATGATATCATACTCGAAGGAATCTTTCCTTCCATGGTTTTATCTAACTCAACCTTAGAGGTTCTCATTCTGTAAGAATAACTTACTGAATCTATAAATCATCTACATACTTTACTTATATCAAACCTATAGTGAGTTCTGCTTCTCTCTTAGGTGGTAACTTAGTTAGCTTCCTAGGAAACACTTCTGGATGTCCTCTTATCACAGATATATTCCCGAAGACTTGCTCAACTTCAACATACAAGGAGAAAAGGAAAACATATAATTAAGTCCCCTTTACTAAGAAGTTTTTCACTTATTTAACTCTCAAAACATAGACTCTAAAGAAATAGGCACAGAAGATTCATTATGTAACACCCTCCTTAGGGCATCACATTTCATACTACAAGCTCATAATCTGAAAATGATTTCATAAAAGGTTTGAGTTATAAAACATGAGTTTTAAAATTTCTTTTCGTGGAAACATAAACTTACTGAAATTTATAGGTAATACTGAAAAATAGATTTAAACTGTTTAATATACATTACTAATACCATATAATATTTAACAATTAGGTAGAAAACATAAAACTTACAGACTTAATTTTAACAGTAACAAACCCTATGACGGTCCTTCTCAATAGCACGATAAAACACTAACGACAGAACTCAACATACTTATTTCATCTTGTTTCCATCTTGATGAGTCATATATTTGTTCCTCATCAACACTGTACACCATCGAATCTGGGATGGCCACTCCTCGATGTTGTCACCGAACTTAGAATATTTGCTTCCAGTCAAATTTAAGAAACTCGTTCCATCTACTATACAATTTTAACAATACAAGCACAACAAAATAATATAACAAAGAGGTGTGATCACCTACGCCAATACCAACATGGTAGCATAGAGATAACACATACAATATATCATACAGGTATATCATACCATAATTACAATCATGCCCTTAACATTATTGTCATCACAATAGATGTAATAAACAGTAATTTCGATAATGCCCTCAACATTATCCAAGTATTCATCAATTCAATTATCATAAATAATAATTATGATAATGCCCTCAACATTATCCAAATATTCAACAATTCAATTATCATAAATAATAATTACGATAATGCCCTCAATCATTATTTATCACTACAAATATAATAAATAATAATTACTATCATGTCATTAACATTTTTCGAATCACACGATAATTATAATAATGCCATTAACATTATTTATCATCATCATCATCCAATATTCCTCAATTAATATATCATACAGATATAAATACTCAGATTATGCATGTGCACATAAACTCAATTTTCCTACTCCATGGAGGTTTTCACAATTTCGAGAAGAATGCTTTGGTTAATTGTCTAGCCTTAGCCCACAGACAATCTCCAGTCTTTCTAGTTAATTGTCCAGCCTTAGTCCACAGACAATCTTTAGTCTTCGAAAAGAATCGTGTTCTTGTCGGGTATCATCAATGCGTTGCAACGGACTGCGTCGCCACGTGGCACAGGGTACTTGCCACTGTCCACTGGATCGACCGCCGCGTCTTGACGCCCCCAAGATCCATCACAGACCTCACTTTTCAATTCTCATTCTTTCTTTGACCATAAAGGCCACAATAGCTATCAGCTATATATTTTCGTTCAATGCACGAATATTTCATTGTAATTCTATTCAATTTCATCATATGCCTCAATATATATTTTTCAATTTCATCATATGCCTTAATGCATATCTTTTCAATGCATGTATAATGCACCAAATGCCAATTACAGGCTAATCTCATAATTTTCTCATACAGTGTTCATACACTGGTTCATGCATGTAAAATGCACCAATGCCAATTACAGGCAAAACTCATCATTTTTCTCATACAGTGTCCATACACTGGTTCAACAGTAATCATACTGTATATTCAATAGTGAAATCATATTATCGCGTTTCCATAGTTACGAAACACTTTTATCATGTTTTCACAATCGTGCAACATTTCTGTTATGTTTTCACAATTTCACAACATTTCCATTGCATTTTCAAATCGCATAGCGATTTTCCATCATTTTCTCAATCACATAAAAATATTTCATCATTTTTCAATCACGTAGCGATTTTTCAACAATATCTCAATCACGTAAAAATATTCCACCATTTTTAAATCGCGTAGTGATTTTTCAACAATATCTCAAACACGTAAAAATATTTAAAAACTTTCCAAATTGCGTAGAAATATTTCAACGTTTTTCAATTCACATGGAAATATTTAAACGTTTTTCAAATCGCGTAGCTTAAAAATCACGTTTTTAAGTTACGTAAAGAATTTTTCACCATTTTTCCACTATGTAAAATATTTCTCAACATTCTAAATTTCAATTCAACCTTTCTCAAAATAATATGACTTCTCACGTCATTTTCCACATTTTCTTACTCAAGAAATCTTTTTCACCATAAATTCTACAATTTCACCATTTCATTGAATTAAATCAATGTTTCTAACTTAAAATTTACTAACACGTTCCAAAACCCAAAGGATGAGTTATACGTTAGAAATTTTCAAGTTACCAACGTATTTTCCATAATTCATGAATCAATTCTAAAACTTAGTTCTCTTTAAAATAACTTGAGGTTCAAACACTTTCAACCTCTCTTTTCCATTTATATACGAAAATTCTATTTTTCAAGTGTCAAAACACTTTGTTTCCATTTCTTTAATCCTTGTACTTCATAAATTATTTTTCCACTTTGAAATCACTTTATTTCATAAAATCAAGGCATTACAAGTCTTCAAAACCGTGGTACATGGCCATTGAAACCATCAAATATTTTTCCTTCTAAATCAATTAAGTACCATTCTTGTTTTTTCACAAACAAAACTATTAAAATTTCCTTCAAAAACCGTGAGACTCTTGGTCTTTAAAACCAATTCATTTGTTCATTTTCAAGTCCACTTTCTTTGCAAATCCTTAAAATCATCAACGTTTTACTCATAATTAGTAAAATATGTAGAATCTCTTTCTCCCAAAATTAATTTGAGGTCGTGATGCATCTATGGCTCTTTGGAACCAAAAATTGTTTTCCTTTCTATCATCAAATCATGGCATACATATACATATTCATCATATATATATCACAAGCATGCCATAAACAAAAGCAATAAATCATGAAAATCATACAAAGCATGAACAAATAAATCAAACACATAAACACTCACAAATAAATTACACAACCATGGATATGAATCCTCACGTGGATTCACCATCCATCAAATACAAATTCATCTCTCACCACCATACTTGGTTGGTGAGATAGATCTCCCTCTTACCTCTTGAAGAACCTCAAATGCTCCTTGCTTTGCTTCTTTTTCCAAGTCCTTCACCACCAAAAGCTTCTCAAACACAAAACAAAACACAAATTTATTAGCATATTAAGCTTGAACAAGGTAAACAATGGATCAAACATGGCTTAGAACATGAAAAAGAGATAAGTGAAGTTTCCTTACACTTCACCTTAAAAACCCTATAACTTTGCTCTTGAAGAAAGTCCTTGAAGATGATGGATTTAGAACTTGGCCTAAACTACAAAGTGTCTTGGATTGAGGTATAGATTCAAGAAGTAAGGTTGGTTGAAATTTTTGGAGAGTGATAGTGGGTTCTTGAGAGCTTGGCCGAAACTTGCTTGAAGAGAAAACAGAGAGAAAAGTTTGAAGAGCTTTGTGTAACACCCCTTTGGAGGATGTCACACATAAAAGAAAATAAAAGAAATAGAAATAAAATCTACCCAAGTTGTGAAACATTTGCTAAATATTATTACGGGTTGTAAAATAATTCCTGATAGACAGAAATATGATATAAAAAGATAATGCGGAAAATACGAAATAAAAAAAAAACATCATCACTAGTAATATACATATGATTAAGTTATAAGTTGTACAAATAATTTACAATAAAGACTACAAATATTTAAACAAAAACAGTAAAGAAAGCAATAAAAGAGTTAATATATACGGACATACGATGCGCCCAAAAAAAACATCATGGTTATCTAATCCTCTGATGGATCACTCTCAGCCTGAAAATGATCATCAGGGGACAAATATCCCGGATGTCTCGACACACAGCGATAACGGGATCGCGCAGTCGATACGATGCTTATCTCACTAGGCTCAGGGTTTTCAGCACCCCAATAACGCCTAATGGATAAGGGTAACTCTAAGTGCAGAAATATCGTCGTAGTCATAATGGGCTCTCCATCAAATCGCTGACGTAGAATCACGGTCACACGTCCTGCATATGTCACAGAATCACGATCGCCTCGTAAATGCCAAGCCAGCGAACCTCCATGAAATACCAGCTCTACGAATCCCAAAAATCCTGGCGCTGCCATCGCTCACAATCAATCCAGAGGATATGGATGATCGGATGGTTCTTGATCGTCAAACTGATCGTCCGCTGGCGACCTTCCTCCTCCTGGGTACAAGATCTCAAGGGGCTGATCCTCTTTCTCAAAGTCTTTACCGCGTAAAATAAATAAACAGAAAATACATATAACAAAGAGGTAAGACAACATAAAATCATCACAACATGGCCAATAAGAAGACGACAAACAACATATATACAATTCATGCAATACAAAAAGCTTTAACAGTTATAATAACAGATTGAAGTAAAATTTAGATATCATAACAATATATCACACCACAGATAAAACATCACAGATAAAATAAGAAAGATAAGAATAAACAGATAAGATATAATAACTAAATATAATAACAAGAACAGATAAAATAAACAAATAAAATACAAATAAACAATAAATAGATAAGATGGAAACAAATAGACATAGAGATAGATAATATGACAAAATCCTACTCCATGGAGCTAAAGAAAACACAAGTATCAGAGAGAGGAATGATTCGTAAAATCTATTAGTACCACGGCTGCCCCACCAACTATTGCTTGTTGTCACACGTTGCGTCTATAGCCCCACGACACAGGAATCCATCATCCAGGCGTGGTGTAGTTCACGGTCTCACGTTGTGGCACTACAGGCAAATGTACTACTAGATTCCACAAATCTCGATTAAATATAGTGTGTGTTGAGTACCATAGTGTGCTATCGATTTACCACGGCCCAAATGGAGCTACTAATCGTCCACATGTGGGATCCCGTACACTAAAGTCTCCAAGTTCATTAGAACAATGAACCACACTACGTTTATCTCATCGACAACACGATGTGATTCGTCTCGTCGACCAATCCACCAAAAACTTGGCACACATAGATAGAAAGCCTGTACGGGTTCACATTTTCCCGACAAAGAAATAAATTCTCAAAAACTCAGACGGGTTCACATTTTCCCGACAAGCAGATAAATTTTTCAAAAGCCTATACGGGTTCACATTTTCCGACAAAGAAAAGATCCTCAAAAATAATCAGACGGGTTCACATTTTCCCGACAGCATAAAATAAATATAGTAACGGTCAATCGCGTAGAAATTTTATCGCGTTTTCATAATTCCGTCGTTTTTACAAACGTTTAAAAATCGGGTAAAGATATTTTTCTGTTTTTAAAATCGCGTAGCATTTTTAATACGTTTTCTCAATCGCGTAGGATTTTCAAATCATTTTCTTATCCAAATGCCTTTAAAATTACTGTTTAAACAGACAGAAATAGTACTTAGTACATTTAAACTACGTAGAATAATTTTTCATACCGCATACTGTCTTTTGGATATTTTTGCTATCTTATTGGTTCATTTTTACTAAAAATTGACAGTATTTTGTTTAGAATATCATAATAATGGTTTCCTAAATTATCCATAAAATTTCCATTTACCTAATTTTTAACCATATCATTTAATTCTTTTTGAAATCTCTAACATGCTTCAAAACCTAAAGTGAGCTATATGTTAGAAAATTTCTCAAAATTTCTGTATTTTACTTCCTAATGATAAAATTATTAATTTTAATCCTTTAAGCTTAATTCTACTCAATTTGTTTCTTCAAAAACCATTATAGAAAATTTCTTCTTAACTTGTATTGTCTCTTTTTGATTGAAAAAGGTTTGGAATCAAGTTTTTGAAATCATGATTACCTATAGTGGCATGTTGGCCAAATTTCATAAAACTTTTGCATTTGATTTCTAAATTGTTTTTCACCTTCCAAATCATATCAAATATATTATATTGTCTAAGCTCATTAAATCATATTAGAAAATAGTTAGTAAGAGTTAAATTAATCCTTTAGGCATGTTGGCCCAAAATTCTAAGTCTTTACCATTTGATTTCTAAAAGCATTTTCTTTGATCAAATCAATTTGAAACTTTCTTGATTCTCCTAGGTTAATTAAGTTACACTTTAGGAAAAATCAAGAGAACATTTTGGTCCTCCAAACTTGTCATTGCCGTGAGCTATTGGATGTGTTATTGGAACACTCATGCAAATTTAAACATGTTATTCACATCCTATACCTTATCATACAATTCTAACACATGCATTGTATTTTCTAACACATGCAATATATTTTCTAACACCTAAACCTAAATTAAAGCTTATAGACATGCATTCAAAAGCTAATAGACATGCAAAATTATTACAATCATCAAACAAGAAAGCTACTAACAAATACCACATAAACTACTAACAAACACAAAAATTAACAAATACACACATAATTAACACATGACCACCGAATCCTTATGGATTCTACAAACATCACAAATGGCTCCATCTTCTTACCACCATCAAGAGATGATAAGAATTGTCTTCCTCTTACCTTAAATGAAGACAATAGGCTTGCTTTCACACCTCCTAGGTCACGGTTTTCACCACCAAAAATACCTAGAAATCTCAAACAAAATCTACATGTTACTAACCATGAAAAAGAAGCTAAACCATGGAAAAATCATGGCTTAGAACTTTGAAAAAGAAGAGAGAAAAGAAAAGCATGAAATTTCACCTTCTAGGTAAAACTTTCAAGGTTGGTTTCCAAGCCCTAAATGGAAGATTTTGAAGAAACTCCCAACTAGAAAGGTTCTTAGAATGGTGTTTAGGTTAGGAAAACTTGGTTAGAAAAATTTTTGGATGGTTGGATGGTGTAGTATTGGTCTTGGCCGAAAATGGTGAAGAAAATGAACAAGAATGGTGGCTAGGGTTTTGATGAGAGAGAAGAGAGAAAAGTGATGAAGATGAGTTGTGATTTTGGTCATCCAAGACCTCTTGGCCGTAGCCATCAAGTGAGGTGCAAGGTGGGCACCTTGCTTGGCTTCATCCAAGCCATTGGATGAATCAATGGTCAAGATCAAGCCTTGGTGAGCAAGCTTGATTCCTATTGGTTGGCTCTTGGTGACTCACAAGCCTAATCACCTAGTGCATTTAATTTTCTGCTGAGTCAGCTAGCTGAGTCAGCCTGTTCTGGAAAGTTCTACTGCTAACGGTGATTAACTAAGCTACCAATCTAACTTTCGCTAATTGTGGGTCCCGCAAAATATTTCGGGTCCATTGTCACTAAAATATACTGACTAATAAAATAATATTATAATAATATAAAATTATTTTATTTGACAGTTAAATCCTAAAAATTAAAAGATTATTTTTAGTCTCATTCAGAATCGGGTTTAGTAAGATCCCCCAATTCTAAATAATAAAATAAGATTTTCCCCGGCCCGGAAAATATTATTTTCCTGCCTCGGAGCAAATCACACAAAAAGTCCATATAAAATCACAGACAGTATTATCGGACATTAAATCAAGAAGAAAACAATTAAAAACAGTAAAAACAGCAAAAACAGTACGTTCGGGACGTAACGGTCATTTTCCCATTTTTTCCCACAACGTAGGTAATCGTCCAAAACGTTCAAATAAAATATCCAGCAGTATTATATAGCTGTATATCTTTCAGAAAAATTAAAACAGTAACTCAAAAAAATTTTTATTTTACCGTCTCGAAGCAAATTACGTAAAACGATCAAATAAAATTTGAGCCTGTATTATCGTAATTGTTTTCATACAGAAATCGAGAACTGAAAAATAGGGACACAGTGGTCATTCACACAAAAGCATGAAAAACATAAAACAGTACATTCAGAATATTTTCTAAAAATTGGGGCGTTACAACTCTCCCCAACAAATAAAAATTTCGTCCTCGAAATTCGTTGTTCATTCAAACAAATGAGGATACTGACCCTTCATTTTATCTTCCAGCTCCCAGGTAGCCTCACCCGTCACATCATTCCATATGACCTTCACTAACTCGATCATCTTCCCTTGAAGTTGCTTTACCTTTCTGTCCCCAATCCTGACAGGTAAAGTTTCGTAAGTCAAATTCTCCTTTAACTGCACGTCATCTAGTTGTATAACATGTGTCAGATCTGGTATATACTTCCGTAACTGAGACACATGAAACACGTCATGCAAATTGGATAGAAAAGGCGGCAAAGCAATCTGATATGCTACAGGACCTATACGTCGGATAATCTGATATGGTCCAATGAATTTAGGAGTAAGCTTCTTAGACTTAATCACTCTTCCGACACCAGTCGTAGGAGTAACTCTTAGAAATACATGCTCACCCTCCTTAAATTCAAGAGGTCGTCTTCGTTTATCTACGTAACTCTTTTGTCTGCTTTGCGCCGTCCTCATCTTCTCTTGTATCATCTTGACTTTATCCGTAGTCTGTTGTACAAGTTCCGGTCCAACAGTCATACTCTCCCCATCTTGATACCAACATAACGGCGTTCGACATCGTCTTCCATACAATGCCTCATAAGGTGCCATTCCGATGCTTGCGTGAAAACTATTGTTGTAGGTGAATTCTATCAAAGATAAAAATTCATCCCAACTTCCTCGCTATTCCAAAACACAAGCACGCAATAAATCCTCCAAAGAGGCGTATAGTTTCTCTCTCGTCGACCATCCGTCATGCGGATGATATGCCGAACTCAATCGTAACTTGGTTCCCATAGCTTCTTGCAGACTTCGCCAAAATCTTGACGTAAACCTCGGATCTCTGTCAGAAACTATACATGTAGGCACTCCATGTAATCTGACAATCTCGCTGATATACAACTGGGTTAATCTTTCCAACGAATATTTAATATTGATTGGTAAGAAATGAGCCGATTTCGTAAGTCTATCGACTATAACCCATATCGAATCATGACCTTTCCTTGTCTTTGGTAAACCAGTAACGAAATCCATAGAAATGCTGTCCCATTTCCATTCTAGAATCGATAATGGTTGCAACATCCCAGCTGGTCTTTGGTGTTCAACTTTCGATTTTTGACAAATTAGGCAAGTTGACACGCACCTAACTACATCACCTTTCATCCCATGCCACCAGAATAACTTCTTCAAGTCTTGGTACATCTTTGTTATGCCTGGATGCATACTTAATAGACTAGTATGGGCATGTTCCACAATATATTGCCTCAGCTCTCGGTCACGAGGAATACAGATTCTACCCCGAAACCTCAAAATTCCATCAGTTCCTTCTTTGAACTCTACTGTCTCGTCTTGCTTCATTTGCTCCCTTATTCCTTGCAAAAATTTATCGGTATTTTGCTTTTCCCTTATGTCTTCCATCAGCTCGCTGGAGATAGTAACCATATTCATACAGATCTTTTCCGGTTTCAACTCAACAAATGACCACTCATCTCTAAATTGTTCAATGAGCTCCTTTTCTTTGATCATCAGCGCAGAAACACTGATAATCTTTCTACTCAAGGCATCGGCCACAACATTCGCCTTACCAGGGTGGTACAAAAGTTGAAAATCGTAGTCGTTCAGAAATTCTAACCATCTTCGCTACCTCATATTCAGCTCCTTCTGGTCGTACAAGTACTTCAAACTCTTATGATCAATGAAGATGTTGAACGTTGCTCCATAGAGAAAATGTCTCCATATCTTCAAAGCAAAAACCACCGCAGCCAATTCCAAATCATGCGTAGGATAATTCTTCTCATGAACCTTCAATTGTCGAGAAGCATATGCCACCACATTCCGGTCTTGCATCAACACGCATCCTAGTCCTTGATAAGAAGCGTCACAATACACATCGAAAGATTTCTTCGAATCGGTAGGATCAACACCGGTGCAGCTTGTTAATCTCTTCTTCAACTCTTGAAAACTGGCTTCACGCTCTTCCGTCCATTCAAAAGCTTGACTTTTCCTCGTCAGTTGTGTAAGTGGTCCAGCAATCTTGGAAAAACCTTCGATAAATCTCCGATAATAACCAGCAAGTCCAACAAAACTTCGAACTTCCGTTACCGTCTTAGGTCTTTCCCACTGTAAAACAGTCTCCACTTTCGATGGGTCCACCGCAATACCCTCTTTAGAAATTACGTGACCAAGAAATTGGACTTCTTCCAACCAGAACTCACACTTAGCCAATTTCGCATACAACTGCTTCTCCCTCAAAATCTGAAGAACAACATTCAGATGTTCAAAGATGCTCTTCCTTCGATCGAGAATAGATCAGAATGTCATCGATAAAGACAACGACAAATCTGTCTAGATATGGACGAAATATCCTGTTCATATAATCCATAAATATGGCAGGAGCATTCGTCACCCCGAATGGCATTACCTGATACTCATAATGTCCATAACAAGTTCGAAAAGCAGTTTTCGGCGCATCTTCCCCTCTTACACGAATCTGGTGATAACCCGATTGCAGATCTATCTTGGAAAATATCACAGCTCCTCTCAATTGATCCATCAAATCGTCAATTCTTGGAAGCGGATATTTATTCTTGATAGTCACCTTGTTCAACTGCCGATAGTCCACACAAAGTCGTGAAGTTCCATCCTTCTTCTTGACCAAAAGCACTGGCGCACCCCATGGGGAAACGCTAGGTCGTACAAATTCTTTCTCCAACAGTTCCACTAATTGCTTTTTCAGCTCCCCCAACTCTACTGGCGACATACGGTACGGTGCAATTGAGATAGGACCTGTTCCCGGTACTAAATCAATTGAGAACTCGATTTCCCGCTCAGGCGGTAAACCAGGTACATCTTCAGGAAAAACATCAGGAAACTTGTTGACAACAGGAATAGTATTCACATCCTTCTCGTTCTTAACTTCTAGAGAAGACAATACCAGATATCCCTGCGCTCCATCTCTCAACAAGGACTTGACCTTAACAGCAGTTAAGAATCCAGACTCTTCTTCTTTAGGAAAAACTATAGTTTTCTTTGCACAATCTATAAGGATATGGTTAGAACATAACCAGTCCATCCCTAAGATTACATCTATCTCAATAAGAGGCAAACAAATCAAATTGACCAAAAACAAACGGCCCTTCACAACAATAGGACAATCCAAACAGATCTTAGAAGTAACTACAGGTTTAGCAGTTGGCGTAGATACACTCAACTTAACATTCAGAGAAGACACGGGCAACTTCAGTCTTTCCACACAATCATAGGCAATAAACGAGTGTGTAGCACCCGAGTCATACAATACTGTCAGAAGGTTATCTCCAATGTCACCTTCTCCTTGAATAAGGTCATCAGATTGAGAAACTTCAGATCCTATCATTGTATACACTCGCCCTCCAGATCTCGGTTGAGTATTTCCAGATTTTTGCTGATTAGTTCTAACATGACGAACAGCAGGTTTCTTCTCTAGTCGAGTACAATCCTTCGACATATGTCCAGGCTGTCCACAGTTAAAACAGACAGTTCCTTTAATCGTACAATCTGGAGATAGATGGCCCTTCTTACCGCACTTAAAACACGTCGGTGTAAACACCACTCTCTGTCCTGCTCCACTACTAGGTACACTCCCTCCAACTGACGGTTGCTGAGTCTGACTTCCTTGTGGTCTAGCATACGGCTTACGCAGAAACCGATTTGTATTGCTACCTCCACCTCTTTGAAATCTTTTCGGCCCAAAGTTTCGATTCCTCTGATCTCGCGACGGTTCAAGCTCCTCAAGTCGCGCACATGCGTCCACTAAAGCATGAAAATGATTCATATTCAGAGATATCACTCCTCGCTTCAATTCCACTCTCAATCCGGACTCAAACTTCCGACATTTCCATACCTCATCTTGTCGATTTTGAGCATAATCTGAAAATTGAGACAAACTTTCAAATTTTGTGGCGTACTCATTCACTGTCATATTTTCCTGTCGCAACCCAAGAAATTCCATCTCCTTGGCATGCCTAGCACTTGCAGGAAAATACTTATCCAGAAAAGTATTAGAAAACACTTCCCATGTGATCTCGAGTCCCTTCAGCTTGCAACACTCGGCGGATTCCTCTCCACCAATGTTCGCATCTCCTCTCAAAGATAAAGACAAGATAAGTTACTTTCTTTTCATCCGTGCATCTCATCCCCTCAAAGATTCTCTCTAAATCTTGCATCCACCGACCCGCTTTCTCCGGATCCACCTCGCCTCTAAAGCGTGGCGGATTATGGCGCCTAAATTCAGATAAATTTAGGGCATCACCGTAGCATCTTGTTGTTGAGTCGCTCTCAAATTTTCTTCGAGTAATCACTTGACCATCCGCCGCATAGCTTCAAAGAAGAACCAACATCGGGTCCTCAACACAATTCACGTTAGCACGTCCTCTGCCTCTACCAGCCATCTTCTTTCTTCAAACATAACAAAACAAAGTTAGATACATCCTTCTAGATATTTCCGAAAGGATATAAATCACAAAGATCACAGAGAATCACACAAAGACAAACAAAAACAGACCCAACCACAACCCCAAAAGACTCTAACTGGGCTCGATACCAACTAATGTAACACCCCTTTGGAGGATGTCACACATAAAAGAAAATAAAAGAAATAGAAATAAAATCTACCCAAGTTGTGAAACATTTGCTAAATATTATTACGGGTTGTAAAATAATTCCCGATAGACGTAAATATGATATAAAAAGATAATGCGGAAAATACGAAATAAAAAAAAAAACATCATCACTAGTAATATACATATGATTAAGTTATAAGTTTGTACAAATAATTTACAATAAAGACTACAAATATTTAAACAAAAACATTAAAGAAAGCAATAAAAGAGTTAATATATATATCAGACATACGCTGACGCGCTAAAAAAAAAACATCATGGTTATCTAATCCTCTGATGGATCACTCTCAGCCTGAAAATGATCATCAGGGGACAAATATCCCGGATGTCTCGACACACGGCGATAACGGGATCGCGCAGTCGATACGATGCTTATCTCACTAGGCTCAGGGTTTTCAGCACCCCAATAACACCTAATGGATAAGGGTAACTCTAAGTGCAGAAATATCGTCGTAGTCATAATGGGCTCTCCATCAAATCGCTGACGTAGAATCACGGTCACACGTCCTGTATATGTCACAGAATCACGATCGCCTCGTAAATGCCAAGCCAGCGAACCTCCATGAAATACCAGCTCTACGAATCCCAAAAATTCTGGCGCTGCCATCGCTCACAATCAATCCAGAGGATATGGATGATCGGATGGTTCTTGATCGTCAAACTGATCGTCCGCTTGTTGACCTTCCTCCTCCTCGGGGTACAAGATCTCAAGGGGTTGATCCTCTTTCTCAAAGTCTTTATCGCGTAAAATAAATAAACAGAAAATACATATAACAAAGAGGTAAGACAACATAAAATCATCACAACATGGCCAATAAGAAGACGACAAACAACATATATACAGTTCATGCAATACAAAAAGCTTTAACAGTTATAATAACAGATTGAAGTAAAATTTAGATATCATAACAATATATCACACCACAGATAAAACATCACAGATAAAATAAGAAAGATAAGAATAAACAGATAAGATATAATAACTAAATATAATAACAGTAACTAGATAAAATAAACAAATAAAATACAAATAAACAATAAATAGATAAGATGGAAACAAATAGACATATAGATAGATAATATGACAAAATCCTACTCCATGGAGCTAAAGAAAACACAAGTATCAGAGAGAGGAATGATTCGTAAAATCTATTAGTACCACGGCTGCCCCACCAACTATTGCTTGCTTGTCACACGTTGCGTCTATAGCCCCACGACACAGAATCCATCATCCAGGCGTGGTGTAGTTCACGGTCTCACGTTGTGGCACTACAGGCAAATGTACTACTAGATTCCACAAATCTCGATTAAATATAGTGTGTGTTGAGTACCATAGTGTGCTATCGGTTTACCACGGCCCAGCGGAGCTACTAACTGTCCACATGTGGGATCCCGTACACTAAAGTCTCCAAGTTCATTAGAACAATGAACCACACTACGTTTATCTCATCGACAACACGATGTGATTCGTCTCGTCAACCAATCCACCAAAAACTTGGCACACATAGATTGAAAGCCTGTACGGGTTCACATTTTCCCGACAGCAAATAAATTCTCAAAAACCTGTACGGGTTCACATTTTCCCGACAGTAGATAAATTTTTCAAAAGCCTGTACGGGTTCACATTTTCCCGACAGCGAAAGATCCTCAAAAATAATCTGTACGGGTTCACATTTTCCCGACAGCATAAAATAAATATAGTAACGGTCAATCGCGTAGAAATTTTATCACGTTTTCATAATTCCGTCGTTTTTACAAACGTTTAAAAATCGGGTAAAGATATTTTTCTGTTTTTAAAATCGCGTAGCATTTTTAATACGTTTTCTCAATCGCGTAGGATTTTCAAATCATTTTCTTATCCAAATGCCTTTAAAATTACTGTTTAAAACAGAATTAAATAGTACTTAGTACATTTAAACTACGTAGAATAATTTTTCATACCGCATACTGTCTTTTGGATATTTTTGCTATCTTATTGGTTCATTTTTACTAAAAATTGACAGTATTTTGTTTAGAATATCATAATAATGGTTTCCTAAATTATCCATAAAATTTCCATTTACCTAATTTTTAACCATATCATTTAATTCTTTTTGAAATCTCTAACATGCTTCAAAACCTAAAGTGAGCTATATGTTAGAAAATTTCTCAAAATTTCTGTATTTTACTTTCTAATGATAAAATTATTAATTTTAATCCTTTAAGCTTAATTCTACTCAATTTGTTTCTTCAAAAACCATTATAGAAAATTTCTTCTTAACTTGTATTGTCTCTTTTTGATTGAAAAAGGTTTGGAATCAAGTTTTTGAAATCATGATTACCTATAGTGGCATGTTGGCCAAATTTCATAAAACTTTTGCATTTGATTTCTAAATTGTTTTTCACCTTCCAAATCATATCAAATATATTATATTGTCTAAGCTCATTAAATCATATTAGAAAATAGTTAGTAAGAGTTAAATTAATCCTTTAGGCATGTTGGCCCAAAATTCTAAGTCTTTACCATTTGATTTCTAAAAGCATTTTCTTTGATCAAATCAATTTGAAACTTTCTTGATTCTCCTAGGTTAATTAAGTTACACTTTAGGAAAAATCAAGAGAACATTTTGGTCCTCCAAACTTGTCATTGCCGTGAGCTATTGGATGTGTTATTGGAACACTCATGCAAATTTAAACATGTTATTCACATCCTATATCTTATCATACAATTCTAACACATGCATTGTATTTTCTAACACATGCAATATATTTTCTAACACCTAAACCTAAATTAAAGCTTATAGACATGCATTCAAAAGCTAATAGACATGCAAAATTATTACAATCATCAAACAAGAAAGCTACTAACAAATACCACATAAACTACTAACAAACACAAAAATTAACAAATACACACATAATTAACACATGACCACCGAATCCTTATGGATTCTACAAACATCACAAATGGCTCCATCTTCTTACCACCATCAAGAGATGATAAGAATTGTCTTCCTCTTACCTTAAATGAAGACAATAGGCTTGCTTTCACACCTCCTAGGTCACGGTTTTCACCACCAAAAATACCTAGAAATCTCAAACAAAATCTACATGTTACTAACCATGAAAAAGAAGCTAAACCATGGAAAAATCATGGCTTAGAACTTTGAAAAAGAAGGGAGAAAAGAAAAGCATGAAATTTCACCTTCTAGGTAAAACTTTCAAGGTTGGTTTCCAAGCCCTAAATGGAAGATTTTGAAGAAACTCCCAACTAGAAAGGTTCTTAGAATGGTGTTTAGGTTAGGAAAACTTGGTTAGAAAAATTTTTGGATGGTTGGATGGTGTAGTATTGGTCTTGGCCGAAAATGGTGAAGAAAATGAACAAGAATGGTGGCTAGGGTTTTGATGAGAGAGAAGAAGAGAAAAGTGATGAAGATGAGTTGTGATTTTGGTCATCCAAGACCTCTTGGCCGTAGCCATCAAGTGAGGTGCAAGGTGGGCACCTTGCTTGGCTTCATCCAAGCCATTGGATGAATCAATGGTCAAGATCAAGCCTTGGTGAGCAAGCTTGATTCCTATTGGTTGGCTCTTGGTGACTCACAAGCCTAATCACCCGGTGCATTTAATTTTCTCATTTGAGTCACTAGTGAGTCACTGTTCGAAAGTTCTACGCTAACGGTGATTAACTAAGCTACCGATCTAACTGTTTTTGCTAATTGTGGGTCCCGCAAAATATTTTAGGGTCCACTATCACTAAAATATCTTGACTAATAAAATAATATTATAATAATATAAAATTATTTTATTTGTGATTAAATCCTAAAAATTAAAAGATTATTTTTAGTCTCATTCGAGAATCGGGTTTAGTAAGATCCCCCAATTCTAAATAATAAAATAAGATTTTCCCGGCAGGAAAATATTATTTTCTGCCTCGAGCAAATCACACAAAAAGTCCATATAAAATCACAGACGGTATTATCGGACATTAAATCAAGAAGAAAACAATTAAAAACAAGTAAAAAAAAACAAAAACAAGACGTTCGGGACGTAACGGTCATTTTTCCATTTTTTCCCACAACGTAGGTAATCGTCCAAAACGTTCAAATAAAATATCCAGCAGTATTATATAGCTGTATATCTTTCAGAAAAATTAAAACAGTAACTCAGAAAAATTTTTATTTTACCGTCTCGAAGCAAATTACGTAAAACGATCAAATAAAATTTGAGCCTGTATTATCGTAATTGTTTTCATACAGAAATCGAGAACTGAAAAATAGGGACACAACGGTCATTCACACAAAAGCATGAAAAACAGAAAACAGTACATTCAGAATATTTTCTAAAAATTGGGGCGTTACACTTTGCTTCTTGGAAATGGTCGAGAATGATCAAGAATAGAAATAATGGTCTTGAAACTTTTGCTATGGCCTTAAGGCCTCACAAAAAACTGTCCCCCCCCCCCCACCTCCATGCACACTCCTTGAGTGACCAATCTCACTAGCCACCATTTGAAGCATTCTTAGCCATTGATTAGATCAATGGTTAGGATTAATGTAGATTCTAGGTATAGCCTTTAGATATAAGACTTAATCTAGGCCATTAGATCTTTCCTCCTTGAAATCCTAGTCATTAGATGTATCTCCAAATTGAAGGGTCAAGATCACTCCTCATACTTTACATCCAAGGGTCATAAATGGTCCTAGATATTTTATAAGACCAATTCTCCACCGTTGATTAAATCGATGGTTGATATTCAAAGTCTTCAACATTATGCTTGCTTCCTATTGGTCCGTCATAAAGTCGTCATAACCACTAATGTTGACTACGCAGTATAATATTTATTTTTATCTACTATTACCCTTCAAACAATATTTTTACTGTATTTTTATTGCCAGATAATTAAATACACTACAAAACACAGTAAAAGAAAATTTTAAAAATTGTTTTCGGTTTCGAGTTTAGTAAGATCCCCCGTCCCCGTCTCAATAGTACAAAATTTTCTGGCTTCGAAAATTTTTTCACTTTTTTGGACCCATCTAGGCTCACATACAGCCCCCTGGGCCCACAAACAGCCCATGGATAATATTAAAATAATCAGAGAAATATAAAAATTTCATAATCATCCACAAAATTATAAAAATTATAAAACTTATGAAAATTAAATCAAATTACATAAAATAATTAAGACTTAACAGTAATAATTAAATTACGTAAAATTTGCCACGACCCAAAAATTATTATTTTCCTAACATGGAGTAAATCACACAAAATGATCAAATGTATTCACGGAATGCTCAAAATAATTTTACAGTACACAGAAATTACTAAACAGTAGAATTCTGTTAACTGTCAAAATTATTGTCAAATAGTTAGAAAATTCGGGGTGTTACACATTAGATATAAATCTCAATGTCCAATCTAATAAATCCAAAACAACATGGTTTTCTAACAACCAAAACCATGCCTAGTCCAACATCCATGTTAAGAAAAGATAAACTAATAAGATTCACAAAGGAAATCTCACCTTCTATCACACTTTGGTCCCTTCATTTCTGTTTAAACTTACTTGACATTATCTTGAGGATAACTAGGTCTACAAGCACACTTCTTATACCTATCATCCCCTATCTTCCTCTTGTGAAAACCTTGTAACTTTTGTTCCACTTGAGGCTAGTTGTCGGGACCCTCAACTATTCTCTTTGAATGCCACTAAAAGAACCATTCTATCTTTTTTAATCAATCGAGAATAAGTTTTTCTTTATCTGTTTCAACTAATTGAAACTATGCTAGTTGAATTACTCTCCAGTTAGTTCAATTCTTCTTGAATATACACCTATAGAATAGCTATCTATTCACTAAGCCTCTTCGAAACATAAACAAAAAGTTGCTAATCGAATAAGTTTTTTAATATATTCGATCAACCTGAAACTCTTGCCAATCGAATAACTCTCTTTGACTAATCAGTTAGCCTAACTTACCATTCTAAAATGGCCTATTCGAATAGTTCTCTAAATTTATTCAATCAACACTGAACTTACGTCATTCTAAACTATTGTTTAAAACTATCCTTATTACTTGACAAAGTGTTTATCACACTTCTTTGCCTGGCATAGGACTTCACTCATCCTATTGCCCATGGTAATAAGCTTTTCTCGCTTTACTACCCTTGGTAGAAAGCTTAACTCACTCTTACTACCTCTTACATGTGTGCTTTTCTCACTCCTCATGTTTTTTTAATAAAAAAACTTAACTCACTACTTTGTCCTAGGTAAAGTGTTTACCTCACTACTCTACCAACTTTGGCAAGAATTGGCCTCACTTACTTGCCCTAGGTAGAAAGCTTCTCCCTCTACTAATCTGACTTTGGTAAAGTGTTTTACTTACATCTTTACCCTCACAAGGTGTTTTTCTCGCTCCCTTGTCTTATAACTCCATCCTTAGCAAAGTATTTTTCTCACTCCTTTACAAGGTCAAGGGACTTATCTCGCTTCCTTAGTTAGGATAATTGTGCTATAGTTTAATTTTAACAAGTGAAGGAACCATTTCTTTACTAATACTCCATTTTAACCTAACTTAATGAGACAATAGAGCATTTCTCTAAAACTTGCATATTTAACTCAATTTTAACTACAAGAGAGTAAATTATGCCTCTATGATAAGTAAAACTCTCTTACCATACTTGTATCAACAACTCTAATAAATGTTTTCCACTTATATATACTCAGATATAAACTCAGAAATCATAACTCAGTTTCACGTAATCATGATTTTACTTCGAGTATCATGAGAACTCGATATTATTCATCCCTTATCAGCATTCATAAACAAAGAATGATGAACTCAGAAAAATGAACACCACAACCCCTTTAACTCATAGTTCAATGGATTAAGGTTCGATTCTATAACTTACTCTATACTTGGCTCTTATTTTCTCAAACTTAGCCACATACTAGCCTACTAACATGTCACCTTGCTTAGGTCTTAGGAACTCTATCTCCTTGGCATTTTGTAGGTTCTTAGGGTAGTATTTATCCAGAAAAGAATACCTAAACACTCCACAAGTAAACTAAGCATCTGATGTCTCAACTAACTTTTTGGCATATGCCACTAAAACTCTACTTCCCTTTCTAACATATAGGAGACAACCAAAACTCTCAGGTCATCTAGACAAACCTCAATTATAAAGATTTCTCCATTTCCTTAAGTCATCTCCCTATTCCAAACAAGTCTTACTTTCCCTTAAAGGATGCGGGATTGGCCTTTCTAAGGACTAGAATTGGTATATTTTCCTTTTAGGCTTTTTCCTATGTAAAGATAGAAGTTTTATAAGAAAAAAGCTCAAATATGTTTTTAAATCTTTACAAATGATTCTTAAATTCTAAAATGTCCAAGAAATATATTTTGAAAAGCTAGTCATGGTAGTAGTTCAAAACTATGAAAAATAGTCAAGTTTTAGTTTTGAAAAGTTGACCTTTGGTTACTATTTTGATCTTGACTTCCAAAGTACTTTGATTTTTGTTTTGAAACTTATTTTATTTGAAAATAGACTCAAATATCTTTCCAATAAGTGGTCATTTGCTTTAAACAGATGAGAAATGAAGAAGTTATCACCATTTAAAGTCAGATTTTGAAACCAGGGTGACTTATTCGAATAAGGGATTTGTTATTCGAATAAAACACGTCCAAAAATGTTCCCAACGGCTAGTTTTCATAAAAAAAAATCATTTTTAAACACTATCAATGGTTATTTTATCACTTGGGCTCTATAAATAAGTATAGATTGAAGTTTTTCCAACTATAAAACACTTGATTTGATCCTTGAATCATCAAAATCATATTTTGAGCTCTTTATTGTAAAATCCTTCTATTCATTTGTTCTTCAAGTGGTATATCTACTATTGTGAGAGTTTCTAATCTTGCTGTTCATCTTAAAATCATTGTAAGAGGGTGAGGTATCCCTCAAGAGAGAAAATGGTAATGTATTCTTTGTAGTTGTTGGTGGTTTACCCAACCTTGAATTGGTGAGTAAATCTTTTTGCTAACCGCAAGTGCACAAGTCGCTCAAGTAATAAAAATAATGAGTAGATATCGTTCCCATGAGGAATATGGTTACTTTCTAATGCTAAACATTGACCTACAACTTAACTAATTCTATTCAAGCAAACGTAATTTGGAAAAGGGGGTTGATTAATTAAACTTCAAAGCATAAAGAAAAGATAAAAATATTGAGAACATAAGGAATCCTTTTTCACCTCCTACTTCAATTGATAACATGCATTCCATTCAAGCAATACAAATGGTTAGATTTGGTTAGCCTAAGAAACTAACTTAGTTAAAAGCCTATCTCTAGGTCAATTAACCATATGTCATTTACCTAGTTCACTATGTGTCCATGAGAACCAAAGCAAACAACAAGCATTAAGATCAATTCTTAACTAAGACTATGCACGGCTAATAGGTATATGTCTATCCTATTAACAAATCAATCTATCCATCCATTGGAATGAAATCGAACATGCATTTACCATATGTATGATCTAAAACCCAAAGTCCTATGTCTAGACTCAATAGATTTCATCAAATCACCTAAATGCTGATCAAACAAGTAAGAGCATTGAGCACATTATGATAAAACAAAACTCAAATCATTCATATAAGCTCAAAAGAGTACAAAACAATCAATATTCATAGGAGGATCCAAAGAATACCCTATACACAGATTAGCTACTCATTGAACATGAAAATATATTACAAAAATCCATGTTCAAGATAAAGGGAAGAGAGAAAGAAGAAAGAATAGAAGATGAAGCCCAATGGGGTGAGCCTTGAAGCTCGAATCTTCCTCCAAGATGAAAAGAACCTCCAATCTAGGCTCATTCAACTCTCTTTCAACCCAAAAAGTTCTCCAAAATATCTAAGCTAAAAGAGTAAAATAAAAGTTCTCTAAGAGAAGAGGAGAAAAAATCGAGAGAGAAAGAGGCTAAAATCTGTTTAAAAGGTATTTATAGGCCCATAGATTTCACACCTCACACCGTGACATTACACAACACGTGCCGCGGTACGCAGAAATTAAGGCACCAGCGCTGCGGCATTCACTTCCTTGCGTCGCAGGGTTATAACCTTAGGTTGACAGAGTGTACATGCAGAGAGTAGGACATCGTGACGTAAGCATTCCAGCTCTGCGGCGTGATGTACTAGAGCTTGTCTTGTGATTTCTCGTCCAATGCAGGGCCTTTGCTTGCATCAAGTAGGTTCTTTTGGGCTCATCCTGCAATTAAGAAATCAACTAGTCAGATATAAATGTAATCAAGCTCAATCAGATCAAAGATTAGGAAGAATTTTAGCAAGATTAGAGAGGAAGACCTCAACATGGATTTCACATGAAAATGAGGTTAAAGTCTTCCAACAATGCATACAAACAAGGACAAAACCATCAATAATGCATAGAGATAGGGCACAAATAACTATATTGAATGGAGTTATTAGTAGTGAGGCTCAAATATAAAAGGTGAGGTATCTCAAAGGTGTTGTGAGTACTCTTGAATGTAAAGGTTTTTTCAAGCACCTATGAAACTTGAAGAGTTAGAGGCTCTAGCACAATAGTAAGGTATCCTAAGGTGTAAGAAGTGTTTTTGCTTATATAAAAGTTTTCCTAGCACCTGCAAAGTCTAGAAGATAGTGAAGAAAATCTCAAGTTAAGCTTAGGAACTGGATGTAGGCCACAAGTGGTTGGTGGTTGAACCATAATAAATTCTTGAGTTTGATTCTCTCTTCCCTACACTCTTTAATTTCATTATTTGGTGCTTGTGTTGCTTGCCACCATTTCTATTATGAATGAATATGTAGAATCACTATGTATTGACTAAATTGTTTTAGTAATTAAATGAATTGTCTACCTTCGGAAGGGAAAGGACTGAGTTTTGGCTTATGCCACCTTTCCAAATGATTAAGTATAATTTGTTTTTCTCCCAAAGCAGCTGGATTGACCATGATGGCACGTTTTAAAAACAATTACTACTAAGAATTATTAATTCTCACCCCAGTTTTTTTTATATTTTCCATGATAAATCCAGAGGAGGATCCAAGCAAGCGTAGAGTAAAGAGATGAAGACTTAGTTAAGTTGTTTATATAATTATTTTAGCTCAGTATTTATATTAATGGTTTTGTAATTAAGTTTATATAGTTAGTTTTGCCAAAATTTGTAATCTCAGACATATCAAATTGTTGTATAGTAAAAAGCAAGTTTTCATATGTATAAAATGTCTTGCTCTCTTATTTCTGTTAAGTCTCTATATACTTATACGTTGATAATTGTTATACATGTTTTAATTTATGTTTTAAGTTTTACATTTTAAGTTTAAAAAGGGCATACTTAATTATATTTACTTAGTATACTTAGAGTCTACTATAGTATATAGAATTAGGGTGTTACATTTTGGTATCAGAGTTAGGTCATCCTATCGAGTCGGGAAATGGATTGATTATGCTTTCGAATATGTCTAGATGTTTGTATTTGTGTCGTGTATTCTTTTATCTCACTATAAGATATATGAATAGAATTGTATGACAGCCTTAGGATTGAATGTTAATAATTAGAAGCATATTGTTACATGATATTGAGTCTGATCAACTCAATATGTAATGTTCTGTGTAAACAAGAAATTATAACACCTCCTAGGCGAACATAAGAGAATAGGAAAGCTTTTAGAGAGAGTAATAATGATATGCCTGAGATAGTTAGACTGTTGATGAAAGCGATGAGAAAATAGAGAGTTGTCATTGGAGAATAAAGTGAAGTTACTAATAGAACGATGTGGGAGCAGAGTGAGGCTATCAATAGCATGATGAAGAGGTGGAGACCAAATCCACTAGTTAAGGAAGTAATAATAGTAAGGAGTCAGCACTTCTATGATCTTTCATAATTTAGAAAATTGAACCCTTTGTCGTTCCAAGGTGAGCTCAACTCATTAAAAGCTGAAGAGAGGCTAAGTGAAAAGAAGAAGATATTCAAGGTAATGTGTTGTCTAGACAAATAAAAGGTGTCGTTCGTTTCTTTTATATTGAAATGAGAAGTGAAGCATTAATAAATAAGTTTGAGACAATTAATGGAAGTTGTTGGTACATAAATGAATTGGAAGAGATTTAGAATGACCTATTTGGATAAATATTTCCTGAAGAATAAGAGAGAAGATAAAAAAGTGGAATTCTTGAGTTGAAGTAAGGTAGTATGTCCATAAGGTAATATGAAGTAGAGGTTTGGTGAATAGTAATGAGTTTATTATGATGCTCGAAGTAAAATCATGATTTAGTGAAGTTGAGTTATGAAGTTCATTAGGGATGGTATTAGTAATATGCATGAAAGAATTAAGATGGTGGCAACTATTATGAGGGAACATGTTGTTATTAATAATATTTTGCCAGGATGGAAGCTAATCCACCCCTACAAATGGGATCAAGATTCCCATGATTATCTGAAGCTTAAAGAAGCAAATTTGTTATCAATTAGGAGTCGAATGTTGACGTTAGGTCTCAAGTTCTACAATATAAAGAAAAGCCAACTCAAGTTGGAACTTGGGCCAAAAGTGCATGAGATATGGGAAGCAATATGGAAGTAGGCTAAGTTTGGTAGGTTAGTTGGTATGCTACGCATGCAGCAAAACTTGGACACTATAGGAGGATCCAAGCAAGCGTAGAGCAAAGAGATGAAGACTTAGTTAAGTTGTTTATATAATTATTTTAGTTTTGTATTTATATAATGATTTTGTAATTAAGTTTATATAGTTAGTTTTGCAAAAGTTTGTAATCTCAGACATATCAAATGGTTGTATAGTAAAGAACAAGTTTTCAGACGTGTAAAATGTTTTGCTCTCTTACTTCTATAAAGGCTCTATATACTTATACGTTGATAACTGTTATACAGGTTTGAATTTATGTTTTAAGTTTTACATTTTAAGTTTAAAAGTGACATACTTAGTTCTATTTACTTAGTATACTTAATAATTCTTAGTAGTAATTTTTTTTTTAAAACGTGTCATCATGGTAAATCCAACTGCTTTGGGAAAAAATGAATTATACTTAATCAATTGGAAAGGTGGCATAAGCTAAAACTTAATCATTTTCCTTCCCAAGGCAGACAGTTCATTTAATTTCTAAAACAATTTAGTCAATACATATAATTCTACATATTCATTCATAATAGAAATGGTGGCAAGCAACACAAGCATTCTTTTTCATTAACACCTTTAAGCTATACCTCAATTGTTTGAGCTTTTGTAAGAAAACGAGAACTGAGTTTGGATGATAAATTAGGGTTTTTATACTTGGTTTTCATTTAAAGGGTTTAAGTTGGTTTATTTTTGGTTTGGTTAAAGTATGATGTTGATTTTAAGTATGTGTATGCCTTGATTTATTATGATTTTGAGTTAAGGTTTTGGTTCCCAAAAATCATACTTAGATGGTTAGAAATTATACTTGTGGTGTAATTGAGGTTTAGAGGTGTTTAAGGGTCATATTTAAGATTAGAAACTCTTTGAATGGATGAAAATGGTTGAGCTCGGATTGTGTTCTGGAAAAATTTTAGAAAATGCAAAATTTGAAGGAGAGCAACAACACAAATGGAATATGTGTTGCAGCACAAACAAAAACAAATAGGGAGCCACGACACTCTAAGAAGTGAAGTCGCGGCATCCTTATCAGTTTTGCCCTTGATTGTATTCTTGTATGATTTTTGCTATGTAATGCATTATGTTTTGATGTAAAATGATGTAATGGAACACACTAATGCTTGATTAATGATATAGTGGGGATGACACATGAACTTTGATTTTATTAATTGGGAACTTGATTCCTAATGGAATGTAATGTTATGTAAAATATGAATATGTATAGGTTTGTTATGAAGGCTAAGATTTGTGAGATGGTTGAGTATTTAATGTTGATAGGAAATATAAAGCGAGGTATCTTGATAGGTCAAATTGAAATGCCTATGATGTAAATTATTGTTTATGCTTTGCATGAAATGAATGGTGACCAAGATGAATAAGATGTTGAATAATGTTGATGAGCATGGTATTGAGAGGCATAAAATGAAGGATAATGATAGAGTGAGGTTGAGTAAGTCACTCCCTCTCTACTTGATAAAAAAAATGAAAAGATTGAATAATCTCATGTATAATGAATTGTATAGATGATAAGCTTAATGCTTGAGGCTATGTATAATTAGTTTTGCAAAAGTTAGTAATCTCAGATATATCAAATGGTTGTATGGTAAAGAGCAAGTTTCTAGATGTGTATAATGTCTTGCTCTGTTACTTCTGTAAAGGCTCTATATACTTATACATTGATAACTGTTATACAGGTTTTAATTTATATTTTAAGTTTTATGTTTTAAGTTTAAAAGTGACATACTTAATTCTATTTACTTAGTATACTTAGAGTATACTATAGTATATAGAATTAGGGTGTTACATAAACTAATAAGATTCACAAAGGAAATCTAACCTTTTATCACACTTTGGTCCCTTCATTTCTGTTTAAACTTACTTGACATTATCTTGAGGATAACTAGGTCTAGAAGCACACTTCTTATACCTATCAACACCTCTCTTCCTCTTGTGAAAACCTTGTAACTTTTGTTTCACTTGAGACTAGTTGTCGGGACCCTCAACTATTCTCTTTGAATGGCACTAAAAGAATCATTCTATCTTTTTCGATCAATCGAGAATAAGCTTTTCTTTATCTGTTTCAACTAATTAAAACTATGTTAGTCAAATTACTCTCCAGTCAGTTTGATTCTTCTCGAATATACACCTACAGAATAACTTTCTATTCACTAGGCCTTCTTCGAAACATAAACAAAAAGTTGCTAATCAAATAATTCTTTTAGTATATTCGATCAACCTGAAACTCTTGCCAATCGAATAGCTCCCTTTGACTAATCAGTTAGCCTAAATTACCATTCTAAAATGGCCTATTCAAATAGCTCTCTAAGTTTATTCGATCAACATTGAACTTACGTCATTCTAAACTGTTGTTTAAAACTATCGTTATTACTTGGCAAAGTGCTTATCTCACTTCTTTGCCTGGCATAGGACTTCACTCATCCTATTGCCTATGATAATAAGCTTTTCTCGCTTTACTACCCTTGGTAGAGAGCTTAACTTACTCTTACTACCTCTTACATAAGTGTTTTTCTCACTCCTCATATTTTTTTGACAAAAAGCTTAACTCACTACTTTGTCCTAAGTAAAGTGTTTACCTCACTCCTCTACCAACTTTGGCAAGAATTGGCCTCACTTACTTGCCCTAGGTAGAGAGCTTCTCCCTCTACTCATCTAATTTTGGTAAAGTGTTTTACTCTATGAAGAACGGACACGTCATTTTTTAGACTTGTCCACGTGTCGGACACGTGTCCGTGTCAGACACATGGAGACACCAGTACGACATATGTAACGCACCTTTTTGGGAGGGAACGTCACATTGTCAAATAAAAGAAAATGCAGAAAAGTAAAGTTTTAACATTTCAAGTCCTGGTTCATTCATTTAAGTTTAACTTGTTCAATTCTTAAATACGCGAGCAAAATAGCAGAAATATTTTTTTTTTGTTTTGATAATCATTTTAACCATGCGGAATATAAATGACGGTGAAGAATAAAACAGTAGACAAAATTCACATCTGAATAACATGCATATAGGTATATATATATATAAAATGTGCTGACATCATTTATACTTAGATACAAGCCTGAATTATCCAAAAAGCAAAACTATACCTGCCCCAAAGGATTATACAAATATGCCCCAGAGATACCAAAATATACAGCCCACAAAAAATACATCAGGCCCCAAAATAAAACACTGGTAGCCATCAGTAGCTACTAGTAAACTCAGTCTCTCAGATGAGGAGGGACCGTATCCGGGTCCTCAGCAGGATCCTCCTCTTCAGAGGAAACCTCCATGGGAACCACAGAACCACGGGCAGGAGCCCGAGCAGTAGAATCAAAAGAGTCCTCCCAAGGGGTGTAGTAACGGTCACCCCACATCTCTCTAATGGGTAGGTAGAACTCCAACCGCAGGCTGACATGGCAGGTGAGGACAAGCACCTCATGACGTCTCCAGGCTAGGGCAATCGACACATCTCCCAAGTAGACGCAGCGATCGGAATTCAAGTTAATGTGCCAGCACTCTGGCCCTCCGAGGAAGGTCAGACTCACATCACTAAGAAATCTGCGCATACGTGCCGCCATCGTCTCAGTAGAAGCTAGTCTTGTTCGGGCCAGAAGCCAGGAAAATCGGGATCTTCCGCCTCCTTGTCGTCGTCTTCGATCAATACAGTATACACACATACAGCAAGTAATAGAGATACAAGAAAGAGGTAAGACATCCTACCATCATTACCAATTATAGCAGCTAGAAACAGCACGGCGCCACGCGCCCAAATAGCAATTCAGAATATCATATTCAACTAATAAGCAGTAATTCCAACGGTAAGCAAATAAACAGTTTCAGGCAGATAGTCATCACAGTAATAACCAAATCAGTCATAGATATGAAAAAATAAATATTAACAATGACAATGTATATCATGACTCACATGCATGCTTTCCCAAATTCCTACTCCATGGAGCTAGACTCAAAAAGTCAAAGAGAAAGATCAAGAGACATGTCTGTAACTCGGCTGCCGAGGCCAGTGCTATCAATAAATTTTCTCGTGCACAATCATGGCATTGTACAGACATTCTACACTAGATCACGATATAGGACAGTGTCAAGTCCGGATCGTCGGTGCGTTTGTATCGGTTTGCCCCACAGGCAGAGGAGCTACCAACTGCCCCTTGTGAAGGACCCGCACCCCGACGCCCCCAAGGTCATAACATAACCCACACTTGTCTACTCGCACCCGCACTAAGGTGTGTTCAATCTCCTTGGCAACTTAGCCTTACAACAGTCCACAAGGACATTCACAATGCATATGACACTATGCATGGACATGTATGATTCACAATCTCATACAATTACATAACATGCCACAATAGGCCAATATAAGCATCAATATACAAATGGTCACTCACATGGACCCATAACATCATAATATAAGGATCAAGTCAACTTGTACATTTTTAGGTTCATTATGAATCCTAACTTAGGATTTATTTTCCTTTCAAGGTTCATGTCAAATCCAATTCTTACAATTAAACAAATCTTCCAAGGTAATTCAATTTTCATACAATTTGTAAATTGTTCAAGTTCTTAGGTCTCACACTCTCTTGTTCTTCACTCACTTATAATTACTTCAAGTCTTATGACAATCTCACTCTTAGTCCTTTAAGATTCATGAAATCTCTAATTCTACTAAATCCTTCCAATTTATCAATTATCCACTCATTGCATAGGTTTCTAATTACCTAGTCACTCATACTTCCCAATTTGCCAAAGTTACATAATTAGGTCCCAAAGGGCCTTAGAGGCCGTGGCCTCTCTAGGAATTCAATTCCTAATTCTTTCCAATTCATCACATTATAGGTTACATTCTAAATTCACTTAATCTTTACTTGTTACATTAGCTTACCAATAGCCCCAATTTTGGGCTCAAAACCGTGGCCCTCATAGGAGTTTCCATTCCAAATTTTTCTTCCACTAAATTCTATGTTATCCATTGATTAATTTAAGTCTTATGCAAGTTACAATTTAATCACCAATTCACCTAAAATCCTAGCCTAAAACCGTGAGCCTCCAAGAAGGTTTCTCAAATGTTTTTCTCCCATTTTCAATCACCAAATCCAATCCAATATAACATTGTATGCAACAATTCAATCCAATAGCATAAATCAATTAAAATCACTACACTAGCACATTAATCACAAAATCAAAGAATAACCCTCATTAGGGTTCTTCCACCAACAACACAACCAAGGTTCCTAGATGCTAATAGAGGTTGAGGAGGAGTGTCTTCCTCTTACCCAAATGAAGAAATCAAGAGAACTCCAAGAAAGCTTCTTGCAATTTTCGGATTTGACCTCCAAAAACCCTAAAAATGGTGACTTTGTTAGAATAGCATATTGGCTTGGAAAATGAAGCATGGATGGCCAAAATGAAGACCATGACCATGAAAATGGAGGAGAAAGAAGAGGAGTCTTGAAACTTACCCAAAAAGCTCAAAGCTTAGAGCTTGGAGAAAATGGTGAAGATGGAGGAATTTCAAGAAACTCCAAGAAGAAAATATGCTTAGAATAGTGAGATGATTAAGAAAATGTGTTTAGTTTAAATTTTTGTGATGGATGAGTGGGGAGAGGGAGGCTGGCCGTGAGGTTAGGGTAGAGAGAAGGAGGAGAGAAAGAAAAATGAAGAAGAAGAAGAAAGGGTAGAGAGAGAAAGTGTTTTGATAATTAATGAAATTTTGTGTGATAAATGAATTAATTGAAATGCAAGCATTTCCCTTGCATGGGCTGCCTTCCAGCCGTGTAGGGAGAGAAGAGAGAGGGGAGAGTTGGCTTCCAAGAGAAGCCAAGGGCATTTGAGTCAATGTTTGGTCAAAGTTTCTCAAAGAAGCTTTGATTATTTAACATTAAATTTGAATTAAAGTAGATTGATTAGACATAAAGCGGATTTCATTTGAATAATATGATAGGATTTTTATTACACACTATTATCCAATGGATAATAGTTACAGTTGACAGAAGTCAGTATTTAATTAATTTGACAGATAAATTTTTCGCTTATTGTTTTGTTTTGTCCGTTAGAATTTTCTCGAAAATTATGAGACCTCGTAAACTATGTCAAGTCTCGGGTTTTGTAAGATCCCCCGTCGACATGTCCATAGTCCAAGATTCGTGGAGGAAACATCGCATTTCTCCGGTTCTGCTCAGTGCGCACGCAAAACGAGGAATATACTAAAATATTCGACGTTTTCAGAAAATTCCCAGAAAATTCTAAAATTTGCAAATATTATAAAACGACTATTCGTCATATAATTTTCCAATTTTTGAAGCAATACAGTTGTTTTCCCAACTCTGCTCAAGTTTCGCGCAAAGCGATGAATATATTAAAATATTCATCGTTTCCGAAAAATTCCAGAAAAATTCACATAAATCACAAATATTAGAAAATGACTATTGGTGGTAAAATAATTAATTTTCGGAGCATTACACTGACCTCAGCAATTCTCAGCTCAGTGTGCACGTAAAACGAAAAATATATTAAAATATTCATCATTTCCGAAAAATTCCAGAAAAATTCCTAAAAATCAAGAATAATATAAAATGATCATTTATACTTAAACAAATATTTTTTGGGATGTTACAACATATGTCTTGCGTGTCTGAATGTGTTTGATTAAAAAGATTATTTTTTTCAGTTTGAACACATCTCAAACATGCTTGGATACATCTTGGACACGTTTGGATAAGTCTAGCACACGCTTGGACATGGCTTGGATACGATCTATTAATATATTTAAAAAAAATATTTTTCATGACTAACGTTTAATTAGTAAGCCTAGAACCCACCCAAACCCAAACACATGATTGACGTCCCAAACAATTATTTTCACATATTAGTATTTTAAGTTTTATCTTTTTACATGTCACTATTAGACTTTTAAGTTTTATCTTTTTACACACTATTATTTTCATCTGTTCTTTCTACCTCTACTTGTATCAAGTTATCCACTTCATCATCACCGAAGCTTGCCTCACACAAATATTCCCTCTAGTTAATTTTTTTTACATATATACTTGTACATAATTAGTTCTATTAGGACAAATTAGTTTAAGAGATTTTTTAAAAAATATCAATAGAAATTATGTTTCATATTTTTTAAGAGGGGCTTACTAGGTAGCAAATATTGGCACATATGACATATATTAAGATATTGTAAATCTTCAAGCTTATAGAAATAATATTAATGAATTATAAATCTTTTTTCTTAAATTTTGCAAATATATATATATGTCCGTGTCCTACAATTTTTTGAATTTGGTGTGTTCCCGTATTCGCGTCTGTGTCAGTGCTTCATAGGTTTTACTCACATCTTTACCCTCACAAGGTGCTTTTCTCGCTCCCTTGTCTCACAACTCCATCCTTAGCAAAGTATTTTTCTCACTCCTTTGCAAGGTGGGGCTTATCTCGCTCCTTTAGTTAGGATAATTGTGTTATGGTTCAACTTTAACAAGTAAAGGAGCCATTTCTTTACTAATACTCTATTTCAACCCAACTTAATGAGATAATAGAGCATTTATCTAAAACTTGCATATTTAACTCAACTTTAACTATAAGAGAGTAAATTATGCCTCTATGATAAGTAAAACTCTCTTACCAAACTTGTATCAACAACTCTAATAAATACTTCCCACTTATATATACTCAGATATAAACTCAGAAAACATAATTCAGCTTCACTTAATCATGATTTTACTTCGAGTATCATGAAGAATTATATACTATTCATCCCTTATCAGCATTCACAAACAAAGAATGATGAATTCAGAAAAATGAACACCACAACCCCTTAAGTCAGAGTTCAATATATTAAGGTTCGATTTTGTAACTTACTCTTTACTTTACTTTTATTTTCTCAAACTTAGCCATATACTAGCCTACAAATATGCCACCTTGCTCAGGTCTTAGGAACTCTATCTCCTTGGCATTCTGTAGGTTCTTAGGATAGTATTTATCCAGAAAAGAATTCCTAAACACTCCCCAAGTAAATTAAGCATCTGATGTCTCAACTAACTTTTTAGCATCTACCACCAAAACTCTGTCTCCCTTTCTAACATATAGGAGACAACTAAAACTCTAAGGTCATCTAGACAAACCTCAACTATAAAGAATTCTCCATTTCGTTAGCTCATCTCCCTATTTCAAATGGGTCTTACTTTCCCTTAAAGGATGCGGGGTTGGCCTTTCTAAACTTTAAGAGATCTAGGAAGTTTAGTTCTCTACTACGACAAATGCATATACTAATTGTAGTAGTGGTACTAGTTGCTATTGAGATGAAATTACTTTCATCTCCTCAAAAACTCTGTTTGCAATAGTAGTCTACTCCCTCATATCAATTGTCATCTCTAATAACACTTCAACCATGATAGTTGAACTTTCACTACAAGAATTCTTATTTCTCCTAGTTCGCCTTGGTGAAGTAATAGTTCCCTATACATATAGAACAATACATATTAAATTGATTAGTCTCAATATCATGTAACAGTGTGACAGTAACCACCAACATTCAAACCTAAGGTTTGTCATGCAATTCTATCCACACATCTCACATTTGAGACAAGGAATGCATAACTCTTAGCGAAAAAACACTAAACTTGTCTAAGCCTAGTCAGTCCATACCCTGGATCAACAGGATGAACTGCTTTAATACCATAATATAACATCTTAATACTAGTAACCTAGTAAATATGTTATATACTTGGACAAGCAGTATTAGCTATGTTACTTCTAACTAAAAATATTAAACTATCTCATAACATTTATACAAATCATTATGGAGAGTCATAGCTAAAAATTAATACATATATATACATCACAGCCTCAAAAGGGCAAAGAGATACAGGCATATAACTTTATACATACTCAAAGCGAATATAATTAATTATACAAGCTTTGTCTACTAAAAGCATTAAAACTAAACTAGTTTTCATGCTTCTACTTCTTACCCTTTGAAGGGTCTTGAACTGGATTTACATGAAAATACAGTGGGGTGAGAAATCATATATTCTCAGTATAAGCATCACAAAACCAGCATTGGTAATATTCATAAAGAATAAGCAAACCAATCTTAAATAAAATTATAACACTTGAACTTAATAATAATAAATTATGTTTGCAACAAGATATTAAATCTCTATTCAATATCGCTAGAACATTCATATTTTACTCTTAAGTAAAGGTTCACTAAGCATAACACTTAATTTATAAACATAAGTTCATCTTTCATGTGATAAGAACAACTATTTATACAATTGTAACATATCATAACTAGTTCATTCATAAACTTGTTATAAGTACTATACATATAACCTTCTTCTATGAATAAACCTACTAACTTCGATTTAGGATTTGCAACAAGCAATGGAGTCTTTACTCAATACCATTAGAATATTTACATTTCCTTACTTTATGTAAACATTCACTAAGCTAATCCATAACCTTAAACTCACATATATAATTATCATTGATATCGAACAACTGCCCATCAAATTGTAAAATATCATCAATACTAGGCAACTGCCCATACAATTGCCAAGGAATAGGAAATGAATATGGATGCAATATGCTCATGTGTATACAATGTTCGGGAATAATAATTATGAAATGCAATGTGATTATGTAAGTGAAGAATTGTATGTGTGTCACTTGCATGTTCCATGTTCTCTTTAAACTTGTAGTTAAGAAGACTGACTCTTCAAACTATCTGGTAATGAGTAGACTGATTCCTACTCACATTTGTGAGAGTACTATTTCCATTACATAAAAACTAGTAATCCTGGCGTTAACGAGAAACTAAGGTTAAATTCTCACTCAAAGAGACTTTTGGACTTTCCCATTTATCTCTTTTGGCCAAATGATTGTACATCATTAAGGATTACTCTGCTTGTGAATTAGCAAGTACATGAAACTATGTGGTGTTATGTTTAACTCTTACAAAACCACCACATTGACTCATCACATGATTCTCTTTAATCAAGTAAAGAACTAAACTCTAGTAAACATGTACTTTTAGCTCACTTCTAACTCATAAAGGACCATATTCCATGTTTCTAGTTAAGTAATCATACTAATGTTTCTTGTATCTAACTTGCCTTATTTTCACACCACAAGTGGTAACCTATGCCACAATAGTGTGCTCAAGGTCCTAGACACCTACTATAAGTAATTCCAAACTTATGAAATGCTTAAAGATTGGAACTTTTATAATATCAACATACTGAATCCATTCATGCATCACTAACTCCACTTTCTCTCTTAGGAGCAACTCATGCACGATGGCAAGTGACTATTGACAACTAAACTCAACTTACTTGTATCTATTGTACCCTATCCTCATCACCTCATATGTGATATCAAATACAACTCTATGTTACCTAAGGAACTAGATACCTACCTATGGCAATCCATAATTATTGGATGCTTAAGGTCACTTACTTTCTCATATAAGCAAGGTAATAATTTTCTCTATGAAATACCCCTACTAGTGTATCAACACACTCTACAAGGCATATATAAGGGATCCAATCTAGTAGGGAAGTCATCTTTCCCAAAATAAACTTCCTAGACTACTACTCTAGGTGCCTAGAAAGACTGATTTTCATAAATGCATAAAATGTACATACTAACTTCAAAAATTCTTGCATTTTATAAGAAAATAGCCTTATCTCTTATCTTTCAAATGAAACAAACTTCACTTCATTTTTAGGCCACAATATGCAGTAGCTGAAGTAGGGCAACTAGCTAACTTACTAGATTATGACCTTACTTTAAATTGAAACTGGGAATGCATAGAGAGTGAAATATTCTCAAAATTTTTACCGCTCATAGCCTTACATGTTAGCTTCGAAATTCCATTAGTCTCATGTAATTTGCACCTCGGAGCAAGAAGTTATACAATCTGGTTTACTAAGTGCTAGATTTCTTGTTTCTGCAACATCTGACTCAGATTCAAACCAAACTAGTGCTACTTAGGTTGGCCTAAAATTCTGAAAGTTTTACTACATGAAGCATTGTATCTTAACTTTCAAATGCATTAAGAATTAGGTCAATCTGATGACTACAACTCAAGTTATGCTACTAACACTACAAGCTGTCAGGATTTGGGCATAACTGCGCCTAGGCGTGGTTCACTGGCACCTAGGCGCCATGTTCTTTGTCTGATTCTGGACTGAAACTTATCAATTTACGCCTAGGCACCATTTTGCAATAGAAATTTAGTAGAAAAAGAATTCTCCGCATAATTGATTCTTAATGATTTTCTATCACTTCTAAATCAAATCTTAGATGTTTTCTAACATCCTCTATGTCCTCAAATCTTATGGTAACTTTCTACCACTTTATTCAAGAATAAAGATAATGAGAATGAATCAAAACTCCTAATTCATACCCATTTTCCAACTTAGAACTTATGGAAGAATCAAAGGCAAACTCAAGTCCTAACTCTCTACCATGCATCAAATATACTAAAAATACTCAAACTCAATCCTTGAAACCAAGAATCAAGCAAAGAAAACATATTTGCTTCTTAAACCTAGTTCTTTCTTCTCATATAACATAGCTTCATACAAGATGAAACAAAAGGAATAAGATGAGTAAGAAGCTCCCCTACCTATTGTATGGATGATGATCTTTAAGCTTGGCCATTTCCCTTTCTTTCCCTCCTTCTCCTCTTTCTCTTCTTTCTCCCATGTTTTTTTGCTTCAACCGTGGGAACAAAAATTGGGAATAGAAGTCTAACTTGACTTCTTATAGGATAGAAACAAGGTATTTAAGTTTCTGTACTAACACTTATATCTCTTAGGATCACTTTGATCTTACTAAATCGAGTTTCCTAACTTCCAACAACTTTAGAATAAATACTAGGATTCATCTAAATTATTGTTTCACCATTATTCTTTTTTTCGTATATGTCACTAGTTAATTCAGCATTAAAATGCACAACCAGTATGCCTAAAAATATCAAACTAACTCTGATTATTCTCAAATTTTAACTACATTATTTTTTCACATATTTGTGACCTAGAAATAAATTCTCTAGATTTATTTTCCTCAACTTAGCAACTTATTCTACTATCTAAGTCATTTTAAGTTATTTTTCACCTTCAATGTTACGACAAAGTGCCTAAACTAACTCAGTTAGTCACAAAACTACACAGGCATGTTAAGCAAGTATTAGGTTATCTCTGACACCATATATAAGCCTAACATGTTATTGAGCGTGTTATACTCTAGGCCTACCGGACTACGTCTCACTCTACACACAGGTGAAACTCCTTTTAAACTCACTTATGGGTCTGAGGCTATGATCCCGGTGGAGATAGAGGAATCGAGCTGGTGTCTCAAACAGTTTTTACTTTACAGTAACCCTAAATTAATCAAAGAAGACTCAGATCTTCTGAAGGAAAGAAGGTACATTGCTTATATATGCGATGCCGCCATTAAGTAGAGGATGGCGACTTAGTATAACTTGAAGGTTGTTCTAAGGAAATTTCAGCCAGGGGACTTAGTACTCTGAAGAGAAGACATTGGGGGTAGGAATACCTCCTAATGATAATTAGCCCCTATTTGGGAAGATCCCTACCACATCGAGATTAGCACTGGCAAAGGAGCTTACACCTTGGAGACATTAATAGGCAAGCCGATCAAGAACTATTGGAATGCAAACAAACTTAAAAAGTACTATAGCTAAGTGCCTTTAAAGGCTTAGTTTTTTAGTTTACTTTGTTTGGTCTGCCCCAATTTTGGTGATTATATACTTCGTACTAACTTTAGTCCTTCGATCTATCAATAAAATGAACTTATTCAAGCATCGTCTTGCATTATTTAAAGCCTCAAAGGACCCTCAAGTCGAACTCCTTAAGAATGTCCATTGAATTTGTCCCTCATTGGGTTTGGATTTCAACAAACGTAAGACCCTCAAGCCAGAAAATGCCTTGAGAATATCTAGAGCCCATTCCCTATGGGATCTGAGGCTTCTTAGCAAATCCGAGTTAAAATGAATAATCCACAAAACCCATTTGAGCGTTTTGGTTGTGAGTTATAGGACTTCACCCAATCCTTAACACTTGGCCATGACCATTCTATGGTTGAGATTAAGCGATAATACAGGCTACGACATTCATGCCCTGCCATTAGGTACCTGTCATGAATGTCTTATGTTAAACAAGTTTTGAAGGTGAAAACTACTTAAACGATTTTCCGCACTAGACTATAAACATTAAAGACCCCGGTTACGGATCACCTTAAAATTTTTCCTATGTCAAGTGGAATTCTGAGTGCTCAATATTTTGAGCGTTGGAGCCTGGACTAAGGTTTTGATTCAATTAAAATTCTAAGTCCTTGAAGCGGTTACCAAGTGCACATTATTAATGGGCGTTGGACCCAATACGGACCATGGATAAGAAACACATACGATGACAAGCAAATAAAGCCAAGGGAATAAATTAAACACTCCGACAATCAGGGTATTTGTCTCAATAATATGGCCCCCGCAGGGGGCAAAAATAAGCAAGCTAAGCTACACTATTGCCGCCCTTCATAGCGGTTGAATCATGGATGGAAACAATCGGGGTATCAGAAGCACCTTGGTTGTCTGAGAAAAATCTGGAGGCACGAGACGACCTTCTCAGATGATCTTTCTGGAGTCAAGTGAATCCAATACTAGTGCCACCTCGGGGTTAAAAAGCTTGACTTGGTCGACTGCATTTTGGAATTGCTCCCTACTGATATTTGTGCAGACCATAATCAACTCTTAGGTTTCCTCTTGCAACCGTGCCACTTTGGACTGGAGACCCTGGTTCTTAGTACGGAGGTTCTCACTCTCAACACGGAGGTCAGAAACTTCCTTCTTTGCCTCCACTGAACCAACCTTCTCCTTTTTCAGGTCATCCTCCAAGGCTACCAACTTCTTCTTTAACTCCATGGCCTTTTCCTCGGCATCACCTTTGGCTTTCTCAGCCTCCTCTTTGGCCTTGAGGGCCCGATTACCCTGCTTTTGGGCTGCCTTCACCTCGTTAGCCATTTGCTAGTTATACTCCCCAGAGCACCTCTTCATAATACAAGCCTCAGCAATAAAATGAAGGCCATAGGTCTGGAACGCTAATTGGAGCTCCAGCGTGTTGTTTTGTGCAATACGATCCACGACTTTGTTGTCCAAGAGATTGAAATCGATGAAATACCCAGGCTCCAAGTTGTCCCCGTACAAGGAAACCAAGCCCTCGTTGTCCGCATCAACAACTGCCCTCTTCCCTTGATCATCCGCCCTTCCACCTTCAACAGCCCTCCTCTTCCTTCAACTGGAGGGGCCGAAGGGGCCAGAGCCACTACCACGAGAGCAATGAAAGGACCAGTCGTGTTCCTAGCTTTTAGGGCCTCAAGGGCAGCGAGAGCATTTTTGGTGGGTGCCATAGTACCTAAACTTTCTACAAAACATAGCAAAATTCAGACAGTATGCATAGCTAGAATGACCCAGAGAGTTTCATCGTCAGGGGCATCCAGCATGTCTTTACAAGAAACGAGGCCCATTTCCTGAGCCCATATAGTTAGGAAGTCGACGCACTCAATGTCATTGTTGTCAAGGTCGGCCTTCTCCCATGCAATCAACCCAATGGGAGTACTCCTTGCCCTTTGGGTCCAGTACAGGTCAAATGTTAGCTTCCCATCAATGTCCAGGAAGAATGGATGAGTCCCTGGTGCCTCCATCAACTTGAAATATTTATCCTTGAAACCCTTGTAACTGTCTTGGAAAATTTGGAAGACCTTCTAACCAGACCTTGACTGGATTGTGAGTTAATTCTTTTAAGCAGCCCCCCTACCTTGAAGACTCCATCAGGTAAACATATAGAAGAATGCCCTTTCTGAATGTCGCAATCTGACTACTCGATAAAGTTTTTCGAAGGTAAGTATGTTTTCCCAGCTGTTGGGTTGAAGCTGGGATGGTGCCACGTTAAGAGTTCTGAGGATCGCAAGTTGGAAGTCATTAAAAAGAATCTGAAGTCCAAGCTGGACGAAGAGATCCTCGTACAAGAACGTGTAGTGCACACTCGCCTCCCAGGACGAGCACACTCTCTCGTCCTCTAGTGATAAGACTTGGAACTCATGATCCCTTGCACCTTTTTCGATCAGCATCAAGTAGCCCCTAAGCCTTTCGAGCACCTCCCCAGGTTGGAAGATAGACACTTGATCGTAAGCGTCATCTCTAACCCATGAATACATATGCCTAATGCCATGGACATCACCATAGGGTCTTCTACAGCCAGTACCCAGGGTCTAGTTGCTTGTCTCCTGGCCATTTAACTCTCTGGAAACACTAATAGAGGCCGGTAAATAATTGTCATAATCATTCGGCCTACAGATTCAGACACAGAAGGAGGGTGGACCAGGAAAGAAATCAGAAGTTCAAACCTGCAACCACTACGAATATCGACCTCCGCGCCCACCAAGGCTTAAGCCTCAAATAGACATCTTTGTCGCTCACAACGTAGCAGGAAAGGTGCTCCACCTAGCGATGCCTTTGAAGGGTCATAGCAAACAATGGTATCCCAACTCATTTTACTAAAAGAATGGAACACTCCACAAAACAAACAAAGCAAAAATCAATGTACGACACTACGAATAACAAAGACAGAGAAACAGAAGACGGCCTACCTTGAAAAAGAAATGAGATTGGGTGAAAGAAAGGATTGAAAACTCAATAAAACATATGTGAAGCACCATGCCTCTCTGTTGTGCAAGGTCACCAGACAACCTCGAGTCACCAGAAAACGATCAGAATTAGTGAAAGTATGAATGACGCGTCCCCGACCCCTATTTATAGTGATGAGGGATGAGGCGGTTAGGGGATAATTTTGTCAAAACTCCTTCGGATTTCAAAAAACCCCTCATCATGGCATGCAAAGCACTAAGGACGACTATCCAGTTAGAACATGCCACGTGGACATCACAGTTGTCACAGCAGTTGAAGAGAAGGTTGCTCAAAAAACCAAACATTACGCAACACCTGTAATTGCATCTTGATTTTTTCTACAGGCCTCTTTTTTTTTACAAACTCCGGCTACACCCAGAATGTCCAATTGGGGTGTGGACTCTATCCTGACCATGACGCTTCCAAACTTAGTTGTAAATGTCTTGAGTATAGCTTTTAACCCCATTGGGTAACATGAATCAGGACTTCAAGTAAAACCCGAATACTATCACCCAGGGGCATTAAGACTACCTAGCCACTTTGCTATACTAGTCAAACACTAAGCTGGGGGCAAAATGACAGTACCATTATATGATGAGCGTTGAACTCATCCTAGAGGAAAAAGAAAAAGCAGCGAATGGAAAATAGAACTCACATTTTTAGAAAAAGAATTTTATTATTCATATTTCATACATTATCAGCTCTAACAAAAAGTAATACATAAAAGTTCTTCCAAGACAAAAAAAAGTCAAAAATGCCCACGGGCAAGAGCCAAGAAGAAAGCTAGGACAGTGTTGATGATGACGGCCACCAGTCACTACCACCTCCAAGGTTCTTCCAGAAACTAGCACTCATCTCTTCCTTGCTAGCCAACGGAAGGGTGCTCTGCATTAAAAGATTGTTCCACGGAATGCTTCACAATCACTCTAAGTTGCTTCAAGGGATTGTTCCACCTTAGAGTCTTCCTACATATCTAACTGCACTTAGGAAGAGAAACTATGGCTAAGCACCTCTACAACAGTCGGGAAAGGAGGAGGACAAAGTGCGAAGCACCTCCATGCATCACAATAATTACACAAAAGCAGGGGATCCCTCTGGCACACACGGAAAGGCTGCATACTCTGACGTACGCTGAGAGGGAAAAACTTATGCGGCCCAGATGCATGTTGGCCAATCCACAGAGGGCAGTTACTTAGTCCTCACCAAGCCATTATGCCGAGAAAGAAAGGCCCCCACTGGAGGGACTAGCTGTAAAAAAGCAAACTCATCTAAAGATTTTGGGAAGAATAAGAAGATGGCTTCAAATGGGGACAAAACCCTCCACATGCGTACCAGAAATAAAAGAGAAACCATTCTATCAAAAAAGATCCTTCTCAAGCAAAGCCAGAGAATAAAAGGAATGCTAGCCTTAACACAAACATTCCCTATTTATAAATGGGACAAAGCATTTTGATTGGTCCCAGAAAAGTTAAACCAATCGCATATTCGAAGCCGCATTTTAATGCTCCTTCACTTTGATTGGTCAAGGGAGTAACGGATAGTTGGGAAACAACATGAAACTGCTATTTTTTTTAAAGAACCTTTAATTCCCAATAAAGTTAAAGCAACAATTTCCCAAGCTAGCTCAGACTACTACGAGCTGCAAAGCAAAGCTGTAAGAAAGGATGAAGACCCTGTGAACCATGTATTATGGGAAACAAAAGATATACCTCGAATGACAAAATGGCAACGTAAGCAAAGCGATCCTCCTCGAATCCCGATCTTACACGCCAACCCTAGAGGCATACTATAATATATAAAAGACCTTGACCTCTTAGAAAACATCGAGAGATCTGACGTTGACTGAGTTGGATCCCTTTGTCCACTGTGCGTCATGTGCTCCTGTTAAACCTGGTACCTTGACACTTAGCTATTCCATTTAAGCACCAAGTTGGGAGTAACTATTCTGGACCATGATCCGAGATCATGTCCCTTGGATCCACTTGGCCCGCATAATGCCGGAGTCCGTCATTGACGCCATCAGCAAGATAGCACAGATGAGATCCCAACACCACACAAGTCGGAGTACAACATTAGGTCAGAGCATTATGACTACGAGATCTGTGTAATAGATAAGTCCTAAGATTATATGTAATTGTCAATCATGATCTTGCGTAGTAATAGCACCCGTAACTGCTTTAACTGCCCATAATTGTAGTATCTATATTTCGATATTATAGGGATCTTCAGCAACTATTATGGGAGCGTATCACCCCATCCAACCTCTATAAATACCAGATTTATTCACCTTCTCAAGTAATTTATGACTCATAGCATAACTTTACTTGTGCACAACTTGACTTGAGCGTTTGAGTCTTTTGTAGGTACCGACCCCCCTAATTCAACACACTCTGTTGTTGTTGCGCAAGGAGGAAACCATCATGAAGTGTCGATCCTAGATACACATCTGAATCCACTTCAGAGCAATCCGATTCAATCTGATCAAGCTAATGACTCACCAGTTGAACCAATAACCTAGTAATCCAGTGCTCTAATCAAGTCAGTTATCAGTTCGAGTTTAATAACTATGCACGCAACACATGGTAAAGTAACCAAAGACTTCTATCTATCTATGAACAAAAACCTAAACAACAAAACAAATCAAAACATTGTGGGGTTTATTGGTTTATTTTTTCGCATTGCTGTAGACTCTGGGTTGGGCTCTGTGTTTTCTCATTATTCCCTGTTCTCTTGGCTCGTGGGGTTTCCTGGGCCTTGGGCCTTTGTAGTTCATAGGGTTTATTAGTTAATGCCAGGGCGGGCGAGATCCTTTTTCCCTGCCCTTTTTCCGGATTGCATGCTGATTATAGTGTCTATTATTTGCATTGTTGTGAATCTGGTTGGGTTGCCTTGTGGGGGTGCTTTGTTGGGTTTGTTATTATTAGGGCTTAGATTTGTTGGGCTTTTCTAGTTTCTAGCCTTTGTACGTAGGCCCTTAAGACTTAAAAAAATAAATTTACCAAATTAACATTTTCGAGATGATTATGTATAAGGTGGACCACCTGGTCAATAAGCCTGGTGGATTACTTGTTTACAGTCGTTGATCTGAAATAAAAACAGATTAATGGTTAAAAATGATTACTTACAACCTATTTAGGAGGTCATTAAGTGAAAGTTGGTATTTACACCATTAGCCTTGAAAAATAATTATGAAAAAATCTTCTCTCTTCTTCCATGGTCTCTGCCACCATTTTATCCGATCAAAGTTTACAATATGTATTCCAGCACCGGTGACAGCGAGGAGTGCTAGCTCGGAGCTTGGGCTCGCACATCATCAGTAGCAACCACTCTGGTAAGGTCCCACTTTCTCTCTCTAGCTTTGACCCATTTTCTTCTTCTTCTGTAGTCCCATCTCACCTTCGCCACCGTCGGCGAGCCGTGCACCCTCCGGCCTCCGGCCCCCGACCCATGCATCAAACCCGAACCACAAACCAGCGCCTTCTACCTCGACCACCACTCAACCGTCGCCACACCGCAGCTGCTAGGAGGTTCCATTCAAAGTCTTTGATGACAACATCGGCACTGCATCTACCATCTTCTTTGGCTGCTACATCTACATTCCAACTTGTAGAAATTTGATGGAGGAGTTTGCCAACCTTGAGGGATAGCAGAGGCCTCGATGTCAAGGTTAAGAGGAGTAAATTGCTTCGAGCGCATTAGCTGGGTATGATTTTGATGCAAGGTGAGGGCTTTATGCAGAAGGAGCTAGTGAGATTGCTATTTGTTCCGAAAACAATGTACAAATTTCATAAAAGAATGCACTAGAAAGTCAGATATGCTACATTCTCTGTTGTGAGTTCTTTCTACCAGATCCAAATCTAGGAGCAAACTGCAATATTAAAAATAATAAGCCTTCAAAATAAAAAAGTCATGGACCATTTTATAAAATACTTAAACCTATTATAACATAATTTAAGTGGTCCACCATGTGGGGCATTCACCAAGTAGTTGACCGTAAAAGTCACCTTTCGACATACTAGCAAACACAGATCCTTCGAATTTGGATCTCCTTCTCGATCCCCTGCACTGCATCATCTCCTATGTCCAATCCTCTGCGAAACGAAACTAGCATTTCGCTGAGGACTGCAGTAACAAGTTGTAATTTCTATTATGCAAACTAATAAAATTTTCCATTTTCCTTAATTACGGTCCACTCGGTCAAAATCTTATTATTATATTTCTCAGCTTCCAAGTTCAGATCCCTCAATTCTCTCTGGGAAGCTTCAAAGATCACATTTTCACTACTCACTCCATGTAGCTCTGGTTAATCGCTAAAGCTTAAACTCATAAACTGAGATCCAATGATTCCGTTGCTTCACTGCACTCTGTGTTCTGGTACGTTTGATTATTTCCCCTTTTTCCAAATCATAAACTAATACAATGAACAATTACCCATTTGGACCCCAAGGCCCCAAGTCCTTTCACGCATACCCAAGAAGCGACTTCGACTTAGAATCAGGAACCGCCATCAAACGAGGCAGAAAACCCAAGAACACATCTTTTAACCCCTTCAGAATGATCAAATCATTTGGAAACCGTTTTCACCACTACTTCAAGCTCCACCCTCTCATGGGTCTCTTCATAACCTTGTCTTTTGGGGTCACAATTCTCATAATTCTCTCTTTTTATGGATCCCAACACCGGGCACAGAATGGTTATAGTAAACTTGATATGGGTTTGGATGATTATCCTTTCCCCAAGCTTCAGAATCTGGTAATGGTTGCTGGGCATTCTGTTTATACTAGCAGCAGCTGTGGGAAAATTGACAAAGAGGATTCTTGGTTTTTGGAGTCTTATCAGAAGAATCCTGGTCAAGCTGCCACTTTTGTGACACATATTCAGGAGGGGGTTGAAATCGCAGCCAGAGATGACTCTTCTTTGCTTCTGTTTAGTGGTGGAGAGACTCGTAAAGATGCAGGCCCTCGTAGTGAGGCACAGAGTTACTGGGCTGTTGCAGATTCGAAAGGATGGTTTGGTGAGTTACTGGGCTGTTTGACACTGGCAGCATGTTATCTGATAATTGAAATTCAATACCTGCTCAGGTTCATTGTTGGAAATTATAGGCTAGTATTTAGGAAGCATCACCAAAGGAAAAAGAAAAGGAAGAATGAATAGGATTGACTGATTATACTATTATTATTCATCATATGCTTAGCACAGCACTTTTAGATATATAGTTTGTTACTATCAAGTGTATAATTCACTATTTGTGAGACATGAATGTCCAAAAACAAATTAGAAATGATAATAATAAAAGAAAATAGAACACAGCAGATTAGCTAGCGATTTGATTTGGTATTTATGTAGGTGCGCTGCTGCAACCCCTCTATGTGAATAGAACATGAGAGTTGATAATGCACCATTGTTTTTCTTACCATCTTTCCACCTTGTCTCATTATCAACAAGACTAAACCTCATTTTTTAAGTCCAGATTTTATAATTAAGTACCGTCCATTATCTTTTAGCAGAATTATTTATCATATTTTCATGTAGTCATAGAGCTCAACTTTTCTTTATGTTATACAATTCATCAATCCTTGCATAAATAGGATTAGTGGATGAATTAGGCATATAAACTTGAACATTTGTTGGGTTAACTTCAGAGAAAGTAACTTCAATTCCAATATTTGATTTTAATCCTGCATCTCGAGTACACTTATTTCCATTTGAGCCCAACTTTCGTGATTTGAAAGCAAAATAAAATCAGAGGATGTTTCCATAAACTAGGGAAAGATAGGAGATCAAGGGCAATGACTTTCTTCTGTAAGAAAAGTTTTTTCCTGGCCTTGGTTATAGTTTAGGAAGAGATACAGGGACCTTAGTTTCATCTGTTTGTACTCTGATTACTAGTTTATGCCCTGGACCCACTCTACCATCATAGAGACTTATGATAATACATCATTTAGTATCCTTGCTGTCTTCATTGAGTTGCTATCATGTTTTTTGCTGCTACAAAATTGCTTCTTTTCTTTGCTTTATAAATTTTTAATTCATACTTAATTAATCCCACTTCATTAGCTGCTGAAATTTTTCCTATAACTTTGTAATGTTAGCTTGATGAGTTTACTCTGCATCAATTATCTGTGTTTTATCAGATGTTGCTGATATGTATGATGTAAACTGTTTCACCTTTAGTTTATTTGCGTGTGCTTCCCAACTAAACTGCTTTTTTCAGAAATTATCTCATTCTTTTGGGTTGTTTGTGTAGGTAAAGAAGAAAGTGTGAAATGGAGAGCACTTACAGAGGAGCATGCACGGGACAGCTTTGAAAATCTTCTATTTAGTGTCTGTCGATTCCGAGAGCTTACTAGCACCTATCCCCAAAATATAACTGTATGTAAGCCTTTACTTATGTGAATTGTGAAGCATTCTGGTCCTTTTTGTTTAAAGAAGGAACATGTCAATATTTTTGTGGAATAATGAAAGTAAATGGAAAAGAGGAAAAATAATTTATCAAAATCTGTGGCCAAACTTTCGTTGCATGACAAGCTCAAAGACTCCTTAGATTTTTGTAATGGCTGCTGTAAAATACTCTGAATTAATTGGTGAAAAATGTTATTAGTGTGCATTTGCATGTGAAGTCTGTCATACTTGTATTCCCAATAGAAGTGTCATCACTTTGGTCCTTCAGGGTGTGTTTGGATAACATATTTTGAAATTTTAAAGTATTTGAAATTCAAAGAATTTTAATTGCATCAATTCAATCTCCTTCATTTGTAAAATATTTTGTTTAGATAAAGCAATTAAATTCCATTGAATTTCAAATTTCTTGTTTGGATAAAGCAATTCAATTGTCTTCATTTGTAAATTTTTTTTTTTTAGATATTTTTGTAAAATTGGAATTTTAATACAAAATTTCATTTGTAAAATTTCACTCTCCACACGTATTTCTCACTCAACACTCACATAATCCACTTGCAGATATTATTGACTCACTTTCACCTTTTCTTTCTTTCACGAAAATTGCCTATAACAAGCAGCCTCAATATACATACTAAGGGGATCATACTTTGCTAAAAAGAAAAATTTCAATACAGAACAAGGGGGGGGGGGAGATTTTTTTGGGAGAAGACATATTCAGAGAACACAGCAAGCAGAAAAGGGGGGAGGAGAGAAACCTTCAACCTCGCCATCTTCATCACCCACCTTCAAGCATCCAACCCACTCATCGCGCCACCTCTCGCCACCCAGTTCCGTCACGCCAGATCCGATCAAGCACTGCGTCCGTGATACCTCAGCCCCACCAGCCGAACCCGCACAAGCCCAAATCTTGCCGTCAAGCTATCGGCAACCCACGAGCTCAGTCCGACCAAAGCCACAAGCCATCGGCACCCCACTGCTGGTAGTTTCCAGTGGGTGCTCCTCCTCTTCTAGGTGCTTGAGATCGGCAACATCTGAGTGAGAGAGAGAGAGAGAGAAAGAGATGTCATATTTCATTGGTGAGAAGAGAGAGAGAGATTCCTAAAATTCCACCTCTTTAGAGGTATTTCAAATTCTGCATTTTGAGACAAAAAAAAAAATACAGATGTCATACTTTTCATGATTCAATGACTAAATTTAGGTGTCAACTTTGTATGATTAAGGGACTAAATTTTCTATGATTCAATGACTAAATTGGTGTCAACTTTGTATGATTAAGGGACTAAATTGATGTAAATTTTTTTAGAGCACCAAATTGATGTCTCTTTCTATGATTAATGGACTAAATTGATGTTAATTTTCTTTGGAGGACCAAAATGATGTCACCTGTATCTTTGGGAGGACTAAAATTGGTGTTTACTCTAAATTTACATGGAGTTGTCTTTGATGATCTTGCCTCAGTCCCACTTGGTGCCTATAGTAAATATTAAGCATGTCAAATTGCAAAAAAGCAAGTTGGAATTATTAATTACTAATATGAATAAATAAGAAAAAGTTTTGTAGTTCACATTCTTCTTATTTATAGTATGATTTAGAGAATTTTTGCTCCAGCTAATTAACTTATGTTTACTGATGGTATCCATCAATTGCACCATATGTAAATATGTAAACAAATTTAGGCTTTTATTGTTGCATTTAGAATTAGACCTGGTTTGCATGAGGACCACTATGATCCCATGCACATTTGACTTGCAATCCTTATTCCTTACGTTTTTGTTGCATATGCGGTGTGCAGAGTCACCAAGAGAAGTATAGAACTGCATATTAAGTTTTCTAATCCAAATTTCATTTTCTATCCAAGTTTCATGCTTCATATAAAAAATTAAATGATGATTAGAGATTTTTTGACTAATGTATATAATCTTTATTTGCATCATGAGTTTTAATCTGATTTGTTGAATCTGGTAATCAGGTTGTAAGTTACGATTTCAAGGAAGAAAGATTTGCACATCTACATCGATCTGCAATTGGCTTTCCAGAGTCTAGGTTCTTCTATGCTGGCACTCCTGCTACATCAAATTCAAAAGCGGCTGCTCTAAAAGGCGAGGAATTGGTGAGAACTCAATTCCTAAGAGATCCATATGGATGTCGAGGTTCACTTTATCATAAGAAACTAAAGCGTGACCCTTTTCATCGGTCAATTCCTTATCCTAATGGGTGTCCTGAAATTGAAGCTTTATTCAGATATTGTGGACCAACTCCTTATTCTGGCGTTCTCCCATGGGCATAGTAACCATGACTTGGTCAAATTATACAAGTGTAAACTAACAAAATAGGGATATTAGATACAAATTACGATGACTTGACATTGCATGTGTTTGTTGATTAATGATATGAAGATATTAAATTTTGTTCAGTTGAGATGATGATAATTTGTGTAGATGAAAATGTTGTTGCATCTTAGGTAGAAAAAGTTTATCACGGTTTGTGTAAGGTGGTTTATTAAAATTCTTGATGTTCTCAAATACAAGGCTGAAAGGCTGAATGAGAAATCTGGTAACCGCCTTGTGAGGGATGCATTTTGCTACATGTTTTATTGCCTTCATGCTTACATATATTGCCGTCACTAGAAATATGGAAGGGAAATATGTCCAGGCTTCATCGTTCCACGGTTGGATTAATTGGCATAGATGTAGGACTCGCAGAAAATGACAGTTATTTATATTGCATTCTGATCTGATTTTATGAAAAGGTCTTGCTAAATAAGCCGGTAAAATTTGTATTTAAACAGCAGATTAGCCTCTTGAAAAATAAACGCCCTTTTGTTGATTTTAGTCATCACACGTGTGAAACGGTAAAATTTATTTTGATTGAACAGATACAGACTTTCTTATCTAATTTCATTACATCTGAACATAAAATTTCTGATAAAGGACCATGTTTGTTACATGAGTTGGGAGAAGGGGGCATGGGATGGCATTCGTACTACGACCATAATTAGCTTGGATCATTGACATGATTTATTCGAGTTTAAACTTTAAACTTATGTTGCTCTACCCGCCGTTCCTCAGTATAGGACAGCTTGAAAAAGCATCTTCAGAAAAGTCATCAGAGAAAGGACCTTTCAGAAGACCTCCAAGAAGTTCAGCAGGATCATAAAAGAACTCCACCTTCACGATTTTCAAATCCTCGTCCAACTGTGACCACAACAAAAGATTACTCAAAAATTGCTGCATGAAGTGTTTTCCTTTATTATTATTCATTTTTTTTTTTCTTTTTCAAGTCTGGAGGAAGTTTCACCGTGTAAATTCCCATTCCATAGAATTCAACAGTGGCCTTTGAAAGGACCCTCCATGTAGCCCCAGTGCCTGAATTTGTACACAATCACCGGTGGTCCAGAATACACATGGAGAACCACCAGAGCAAACCCACGTGGGAATGTTGTGGTAAAAGCCTTGTGGGATGAATCTGCTGTTTCTTCATCTGGGTTGTAAGGCCTGACTTTTTCTGGCAGGGAGGTCTGCAGCAGTGGGATATAGCCTCCACCAAGCTGCATTATCCCTTCCAAATTTATAGGCTTCCTTCCTGTGAATAGTCATCAAGACTGCTTCAGATTACATATTTACTTAAAATCTTAATAATTTTTTAGTTTTGAATTATGCTGCTGTAGTAGTAATGCTAGTATGCAACCGTTTAGGCTGAAAGTATATTTCTCTGGGTTTGTTGATCTATACTCGTGGATGTCAGCCTTGTGGAAGAACTCCATTTCCCAATTCTTTATGAGAGTCTGCACCTGCTCTTCAACTGAACCCGGAGGCCATTCCTGCCACGAAAATCATATTTTTTGAGATTGACATGAACAGCTCTCTTCCTTTCTTGCATTCAGCACACATTTATTAGTATATTACACGCTTATACAAACACTCCACTTGGGTGTTCACAGAACTTAAACCAAACTATATTTGAAAGTTAATAAATTTTACAAGTCGAACTATATCACCATTTACTGTATGGGCTTGAAATAGAAGAATAAAACTGTTAGTGTAGTTTTTTTTTACTGTTTCGGTTTCAAATATGTATGAACTCTAGTATAGAGGCAGGAGTAGATCTAATGGAATGCAATATGAATTTATATCAATGAAGCTTGGTCGTCCATTCTGTATGTTTTTTGTATGAACACTTGATTGACAACAAGTGCTAACATTCCCAAATGGCAACTGCTGACATACTAGAATAACAACTGCTAGCATTCAGTCTGTGGATGCAAATGCTTAAAGAAGTTTTTTATGCTAAAGACTTTTTGAAATGGAAATGTTTGATTGAATAAATCATGTTTTAAATATGAGAAACTCGTTTTCAAATAGTTAGAGTTTTCTGTTTGAGTTTTTGTGAGGGAAAAACTTTGTATAAACATTATTTACGTTTAATTAATAGTAATATAAAAAAATAAACTTAAAAAAGTATGTAATAGGAGTGGGGATAGATAAAAGAGGGCAGGTGCTATTATGTACCCAGCCAAGTTTGGGTGCACCATGCACCCAAACTTTTACCTGCAACAGCAGGTTTTTTTTTTTTTTATAGATTTTTTTTTGAAGTTATTTTTTTTTTTTTTTTTCAGGTGGTAGGGTATCGTCGGAAACCATCACCGGCAGCCGCCGGCACCACCACTAGCGACCACCGCCTGCCGCCGTCGCCGGCAACCACCGCTGCCGGAATCGCTGCTGGCCGCCGGCCGCTAGTCGCGCCGGTCGCCGGCTGAGGAACCACCACTTCTTGGGACACGCCCTGCCGCTACCGACCACGCTGCGCTTAACCCTTGGGACCGTCGCCACCGCCATGGGACCGCGCCAAACCCGCCGGGACGGCGCCGGCCATCGCCGGACCACCGCCGCCGCCTCCGGACCACCGCCGCCTCCGGACCACCGCCGCCGCTGCCAGCTCTGGACAAAAAACCTGAAAAAAAAAAAACCTGCTCAGCAGGTTTCTTGTAATTAATCTAAACCATTGATTTATTTTATGAATAAATCAATGGCTTAGGATTGATGGTGCACCATACACCCTCTTTTAGAGGGTGTATATTAGAAATGGCCGATAAAAGAGAGCGGTACTAGTTCCACTATGAACCATGACATGTGGCTTAATTGAGAAACCAAACTTTATGTGAATGGAGTTTACTTAAAGCTTAAGGGTTCAAATTTCACTAGAAGATCTTGTGGTTAGGGCAAATGTCCATTTTAAATGAAAATTACTCTCACACCTGAAGAATATAGGGACACCTTATGGTCTTAAAAAAAAATAATAAACTCTTATTTTGTACCTTTCAAAGATTTTCAAAATATTAATTTAATTTTTGAAAGATTATTAATTACATCAATTTGATTATCGAATGTTACCTTTTCCACATTAAATAGTCCATAAGTTACTGTTTACCTTAATCAAATTGATGTCGCTTATCTTTCAAGTGGCAAATTGATATTTCAAGATTTTTTTATGATAAAATTGAGAGTATAATAAAATTAATAGTTTATATATTTATATCCATATCTATATAATATATAATTGAAGCCTCCTATTAAGAAAATTATGTGTCACATGTCGTTTTTAAGGTATTCAATTTTCCTCTATTTTTCACTTCTTTCTACTAATAGTAAGATTTTCAAAAGTTTAAATTTAAAAAGCACAAATATTTTAAAAGAAATTAATTAAAGTAATAAATTGATTAGTTATTATTTATTCATTAGTTATTATTTATTGATTAGTCATTATCAATTCTAACATTAATGATAAGCTTATATTTTATAGTCTTAAACCGAATGAATTATGCTGATTTGTTTGCATTTTAGATCTTTCTTGTACTTAATCGAGTGATTTTGGCTATCATTTATAAGTTTGGGTTCAAATTAGACTTAGTTGTATTTTTTAGCATTGTGACAATTTTACACTGTTTCTATATTTCAAGTATAACTTGAGTTATAGACATCTAACAATTATGAACTTGATCTTGTAGAAAATCTAAGAGGAAGATCTACAACTTTGATGAGAGCTCTAGAGCTGAATCAGATGTCTAGTGGGTCATATTAGGCCTACAAGTCAGAATAGAGGTATTGTCGCTGGAACCTGAGTAGTTTGCAAAGATTGGATCATATCTTGAGCTACGGAGGTCGAAACGAGGTGATTCTGGTAGCATTAGAAAGCTGAAACAAAATCTTACAACTTTGATGAAGAGACACAACCGTGTCTAACTTGAAAAATGTTTTTGTCAAGCTCACACGACCCTGTCTAACTTCAATTAAGCTTTTGTGTGAGAGACACGGTCTTGTCGAGCTTAGACACGGCTATGTGAGGTCTATTGAGCCTAAAAATAGTAGTTTTTCATCCCAAACGATTATAAATAAGGCAAATCCTTAAACCAAAAAGAGACTTTTGGCTAAAGACTTGTGTGATGACAGGTTTTAAGAGGATAAGCGCAAGGATTCAGAGGCGAAGACTTTGAAGGCAAAAGCAAGACTCTTTGAAGATCAACCATTGAAGTTCTTTTCTCCATCTCCATCTTCACATCTTTTCTTTTTGTTTATCAATCGTGGTTGTTTCTTTAATCTTTATTCTTGTTTGTGCTATAATTTCCAAGAGTGGCTAAACCCTTTTTTTTCTAGGATTAGGATGAAACTATCTATTTCTTTATTATGAATTGTTAATTTGATTCTTTGTTAATGGAAAATTATTGTTCTTGATTCATTCTTGGTATGCTTAATGCTTGTGGTATTTTGCACGCCATATTTACATGATCTTAGACTTTAGGTGAATGATCGAAAGACGAAATCTAATTGCTTGATAATCCAAGAATTGAACTTAGGAATTGAGACCTAGACATAGGCTTAAATCCTTCGAGGGCAAAACGATCGTCATGAATCTTAATGAGTTGGAACTTTGATTAATTGTTATGAGAATGAGATTGGTGAAGTTTTAGCACGTTTTTAGTGCCAAGAAATTGGGCTTTAAATAATTTAGGACAAATCACCCTAAAGAACATAATTGAACATTAACAAAAATAGGATTACAGTTTATCATAGGGGTAGTGTAGTGGATTCTTGTAACACCCCGAGAATTCGTATTTTATTTGTTTTGGTCGATTTCGAATTATTTTGAGTAATTCGACTCGACTTCCATGAATTTTATAATTTTTGTGATTTTTAGGAATTTTTGGGAGTTTTTACGTTTTTTATTATTTTAATATTATTTTTGAGTTGTGTATATAAGCCTTCGTATTTTATTTCTTTCTCTCAATCCTTAATTATTTTTATCAATCTAGTTTGATTTTCATGAATTTCACAATCGTTATGATTTTTGTCAATTTATGTGATATTTGAGATATTTTGAATATTTTAATATATTTTAGATATTTTGAATATTTTATTATATTTTAGATATTTTGAGATATTTTAAATATTTTAATATATATTCGAGATATTTTGAGATATTTTGAATATTATATTATATTTGTTATATTTTGCTATATTTTGAATATTTAATATATTCTCGATATTTTGGACTGTGTGTGGGTCCGGGGGCGGGCCCGAAAAAATAAATTTTTTTTTATTGGCCAGAAATGTTTGTACTGTTGATTCAGAGCCGGGGGATCTTACTAAACCCGAAACCGAAAACAGTTTTTGAAGTTTTATTTTTTTACGATTTTATCTGACAAATAAAATCGGGGTATGCTTTATTATCTATTGGATGATATCTTTCTTGAAAAATATCTAGTGGATGATTCTAGACGCAAGCCTAGTCACCCACTCTAGAATGTTCTAGATGACAACTCATCATTTGGTGACTCACCTAGGTAACTAGCCTAATGACTCACATGTTCCGGATTATTCTAAAAGACTCTAGAAAACGCCTTGTCAATGCGCCTAGTCATCAAGTGCTTTACACGTGGACCAATAAAGAGCCGGTCAAAGTTGGTGGTTGTGACTCATCACGAAGGACCAATAGAAGCTCGACATGTGGCGTGACACCTCAGTACCTGTGACTCAGCATATTCGAGAAGCTTCTAGAAGCAGTGACTCGCCATATTCTAGAAGCGATGACTCGCCATATTCTGAAAGGTTGTAGAAACGCTGACTCACCCTGTGACTCACCGCAGTGAGTCATACGTTCCAGAAGGTTCCTTGACGACTCACCATGCTGACTCAGCGCTATGACTCAGCACTGTGACTCGCCATGTTGATTCACATGTTCTAGAAATATCTACGCTGACTCATCATGCTGACTCATTATAGTGAGTCACGTGTTCTAGAAGTTTCTCTTTGATGACTCGCTCTGTGACTCATCAAGGGCAATTAGTAGAAAATGATCAACAATAGTTGTTACCCAATTAGAACAAGAGAAAAATCTAGGTATATTTTATTATCCATTGGACAATAAACATTGACTTTATAAGCAGTAATTATTGTTCCTTGCTTACAGTATACCGAAAAATATCCTAAGCCTTCATCTTTTTCATGAAGTCTATAAATAGGAGGCCTTTGGTTCATTTTCAACTTTGGCAAGAAGCTCTCACCCCTTTTCTCTCCTTGTGTTCCAAGGCCAAACATTCTTGGAGGCCAAATTTATACACTTGTTCATCTTTTATTCATCTACATCCAAGAAGCCAAAAGCTATACACAAACTCTCTCACTTTCTCTCCCTTATGGATTCGACCAAGCACCTAGATCCACTCTCCAAACTTCAATAATTCCTACCAATATCATTTCTTGAATCCTTTCATCAATCCAAGACACTTTCATGTTAGGAATTTCTCAAGATTCATTCATTTCCATCTTCCTATCAAGCAAAGAACACAAAAGCTTCCATCTTTCTCTTCTCCAAGCTCACGGCCAAGGGGCCATAGTTCTACCATCACTCTTCAATAATTTACACTAACCATATATCTTGAATCCTTACCTTGTTTCAAGACACTTTGTAGTTGGAGTCTTGACCAAAATCACCTATCTTCAAGGAGTTCTTTTAAAGTCAAACACAAAAACTCTTACCTTTCTCTCTCACAACAGCTCACGGCCAACCACCACAAAATCACCTTCCAAGCTTCAATAATTCTAAACAACCTTAGATCTTGAATCTCCGTGCAATTCTAAGGAACTTTCATGTTGAGACCATCTTCCAAATCATCCATCTTCAAGCACTTTTTCTAATATCTAAGTTTGAAGGATAAAGGGTGAAATTCTTGATATCCTTTTCTAATCATAGATTCAAAGTTCTAAACCATATTTTGATCCATGGTTTTTCTTATTTAATCCTTAGATATTAATATTTCACGTTTTCTTTGATTTTCAAGAAGCACTTGGTGGTTGAAGTTCTTCTTGAAGGAGACAACAAGGGGACATACAAGGAGCTTTGGAGGTTTTTTCAAGAGGTAAGAGGGAGATTACCCTCATCAACCATGTGTTGGTGGTGAGGAATGAATGTGTTTGTGGTGAAGAATCCATAAGGATTCATTCACTTGGTTGTTTATTGTCTTTCTTAATTGTATTTGATTTTGTGTGCAAGCATGTCTATAGCTTTAATATTTTTGGTATATGTTTTATGATTGCTTTAATATATGGTATGTGTTCATAGATGCATGATTATTATTGTAGGATATGAATAAAATGTTAAAGGATTGCATGAGTGTTCCAAAGAACACAAGGGAGCTCACGGCTCCATCATCACCAAAGAGGACCAAAATGTTCTCAACCATTTTCTAAAAGAATGACTTAATTGATTTAATTGGATTAAGGGATTTTTCAATGATTTAGAGGATGGAAAATAATTTTTAAGATGATTTATAAGGACATGTAGAATTTCGGCCAACATGCCATATACCTTTGATCCAAAATTATTTTCTAACTATGGACTAGATGATCTAATAAAAATAAATTAGATTAAGAGTTTTAGAAGAGATTAAATGCATGGAAAAAATTAGGGATGAATTATAAAGCATAGAATGATTTTGGGCCAACATGCCTACTTATGATGTTTTTTAATCCAAAACTATTTTAAAGGTGTGGACTTATGAAATTAATTTAATGAGAACTTAATTAAATGGATTTTTGGATAAACAATGGAAAGTAATTTAATTTTAGAGTTAGATTAGTGAATTTAAGTAATGATGTAAATACTTGAAAGGTACTAAGGTACAGTCACTCATTGAGTTTTGAAGCACGCTAGCAAGTTTCGAGATGTAAGTATTAGTTATGATTAAGAAAAGTAAATTTTTGATGGAAACGTAGAAAATATTACTTAATAAATTTTCTAGATAAAATGTCGCCAAAATTAATTAAAAATGGACTAATAATAGAGAAAGTTTCAATATAAAATTTGAACGTAAAGAAAATATTATATGTAGTTGAAAAATACTAGAAATAACTTACTCGTATTTAAAACTATAATTTTTAAGCTACGCGATTGAGAAAACGATTTAAAAACACTACGCGATTTTAAAAACGTTGAAAAATATTTACGCGATTTAAAAACGTTTGTAAAAGTGACGCGATTGTGAAAACGCGATAAAATTTCTACGCGATTAATTGGAACAGTGAGTTTTGCTGTCGGGCCAAAGTGGTGGACTAGGACATGTTGAGATATGGTACTGTCAAGTAGAGATGTACTATATTTGAGAATATTGAGATTGAGGGCATTTTTGTAAATATGGTAACATTTTGAGACTAAGGGTATTTTTGTAATTATATTCATGCATCAAGAGTTGTGCCAATTTGTTTGATATTGGCGATTGATTGACGAGATAAATTACACCGTGTTGTCAGTGTGATAAGCGTAATGTGGTTCATCGAGTGGACTTGGAGGCATTAGTGTGCGGAGTACTCCACATGTGGACAGTTGGTATCTCCTCTAGGCTATGGTAACTGGCAACACACTAATGATCTCGACACGCACTATTCTTAATCAAGATCTTGGGGAGACTGTTTAGTACAATGCTTGTAATGCACGATGTGTTTGGACTGTGTACTACTACACAATGTTGGACTGTGGGCTATAAACACGACGTTGGACAGTGTAATAGTTTGGTTGGGCAGCCTGAGGTACTGACAGATCTTTTCGGATCATTCTCTCTAATGTCTATGTCTAGCTCCATGGAGTAGGTATGAGTCAGTATATATTTGCATTTGTGGTCTGCATTATAATATGATTATTTATGTTTAATTTTGAGATATTATGTATGATGTGTTAATGTGAGATAATATGCATGATGTGATTATATGGTTTATTATGTTAATTGTTATATCTGGTATAGTAAAATTATTACTGTTCATTTTATTGCTATATATGTTTTATTGGAATTATTTGTAAATTGATAACATGATTATACTTGTGATATCTGTGTGTATGGAATGATTTTGTCATTCGTATCATTCTTTGCTGCCGTACTGGTATTAGTGAAAGGGGATCTCACCTCTTTGCTGTATTATTTTGTTGTGTTTGTATTGTTAAATTTGTAAAGTAGGTGAAATGAGTTTCTTAGATGTATTGGAGGCAATATTTTGAGGTCGGTGATGACATCGAGGAGTGATCTTCCAAGTTTCAATAGTAAGCAGTTTGAAGGAGAAACAGAATAAGTATGTTGAGTTTTCTCGTTAATGTTGTTATCGTGCTATTAAGTAGGACTCGTTACTGGGTTTGCTACTGTTATCTTGAGTCTGTAAATTTTATGTTTTAAAATGTTGTTGAATATTATGTGGTATATATAATATGTGTATTAATCAGTTCAGTTTAATTTCTGTTTTACTCATAATTTTTAGTAAGTTTATGTTTCCGCGAAAAGAAATTTTAAAATCCATCTTTTAGAACTCAAAGCTTTTATGAAATGATTTTTAAGTTTTAAGTTTTTAGTCGAAAATGTGATGCCCTATGGAGGGTGTTACAATTCTGAGTCCTAGGTCTTTAAATCATAGTTGAATCTCATCTTTTCTAGTTCCAATTATTTACTTTATTGCTTTGCTTTTCATATTAATTTTAATTGATCCTTTTCTATCGATTTCACTTGCTTAAATAATCAAAATAGCCGTAAGAGTTAGTAATCAATCGATTCTCATAGGAACGATCTTATTTTACTACTTGTATGATTCGTGTGCTTGAGGAAAATTCACAGCAAGTTTTTGGCGTCATTGCTGGGGATCGTGTTGATATTAACACGAGCGGGAAATTTGTGTGATTTAAGCAATTTTTATTTTATGTTATTTCTATTTTTATCTATCTTTATTTTAACTTTCTTTTATTTTTCTTTGAATTTTCAGGTGTTGTTCCTTTCTTATGCGTAGAACGAGGAGTCAAGGAGATCTTATAATCCTCATTGATCTTGAGATCGAGAGGACACTTCGTAATATTAGAAGAGAAAGAAGAACACATGGATTTGAGGAAGACAACATGGCAGACAACACTAACTAAGTCGCCAATCCAAAGTAAAGGTTGAGGGATTATGGAACTCTCAATGCTAATGCTCGTCAGTATTCCATTGTTAGACCATGGATAGAAGCCAACAATTTCGAGATCAAGACATCATTGATCCAGATGGTCTAATAATTGCAATTCAACCAGTCACCAACTAAAGACCCAAATTAGAATTTGGATGAGTTCTTGGAGTTGTGTGACACTATAAATATTAATGGGGTTTCAACGGATGCTATACGGATCATATTTTTCCCCTTTTCTCTTAGGGGGAAAGCCAAGAAGTGGACTTACTTAGAGACCCCTAATTCACTCACCACCTGGAACTTGATGGAGCAGGCCTTCTAAGACATGTATTACCCAATTGGAAAGACAATCAAGCTCCGTCAAGATATCACTACATTCTCTCAAAAGGAAGATGAATCTTTTTATGAAGCATGAGAGAGGTATAATGATCTTATTCGTCAGTGTCCACATCATAGCCTACAGGAATTTGTTGTCATCCAAACATTCTATGATGGGTTGACTTGTTCTACAAAAGCAATTCTTGATGCCATAGTTGGCGATGCTTTGATGGCCAAGACTCCAACAGAGGCAAGGGCCTTGATTAATGAAGTGACTTCAAATATTTATCTGTGGCCAAGTGAGAGATCGACTTCAAGGAAGCAAGTCGGAATGATAGAGCTTGATGCCATTAATATGTTGAATGCCAAGTTTGATGCTTTGACCAAGTCACTTAAAAAGCTAAATGTCAATGTCATCGCGACCCCTAATATAACTTATGACACATGTGGAGGAGGGCATATGACTTCAAAATGCAATTTAGTGGAGACCTATTCTCAAGACCCGTCTTTGGAGCAAGTGAGTTATGCGCAAAATGGCAATATCAAGGCTTAAGGTAACCCTTTCTCTAACACTTATAATCCAGGATGGAGAAATCACCCTAATTTCTCCTATGGTAACCAGCAAAATAGAGGGGCTCCATCCAACAATAGACCACCACCTGGTTTCCAACAACCTCAACAAACTTCTCAGGGTGTAAAGTCTAATTTAGAAGCTCTTATGGAAACTTTTATAGTTACACAAAAGGAGCAGAATCAAGCCATTCAAGCTTAGGTGCAGCAACATGGGGAGTCAATCAAGTAAATTCATGATCGTCTTGATCAAATGGTCACTCACTCTAAAATGTTTGAAACTCAAATAGTCCAACAAGCAAACTTGTTCAACATGGTTCAAGGGTAAATCTCAAGTCAACCGGAGACTAACCCAAGGGAACACGTTCAAGCAATTTCATTGAGAAATGGTAAGCAACTTGAGGGCCCTACTAAAGAAGAAAAGCTTGAAGCTAAGGACTCCAATGAGAAGGAAGAGAAGCAAGAGAAGAGCGAGGACAAGGAAGGAGAAGAAGGAAGCACTAAAAAGTATATTTCTCCACCAGCATATGTTCCACGCCTTTGCCCCTCCCTCAAAAGTATCAAAGGGCAAAGCTTGATCATCAATTTGAAAAATTTTTGGAGGTACTTAAGAAGCTTTACATAAACATTCTTTTTACGGAAGTGTTTTCCCAAATGCCCTCTTATGCTAAGTTCTTGAAAGAGATCCTCTTTAATAAGAAGAAACTTGAGGATTATGAAACTATTGCTTTGACTGAATAATACAGTGCAATCATTCAAAACAAGCTTCCTCCTAAGCTTAAGGATCCAGGTATTTTCAATTCCGTGTTCAATTGGGGACATGCATATCAACAAGGCTTTGTGTGATCTTGGGGCAAGTGTGAGTTTGATACTATTTTCTTTTTATGAGAATCTTGATATTGAGGAGCTCAAACCGGCCACCATCTCTTTCCAATTAGTAGATAAGTCGATCAAGCATCCTATTGGCATACTAGAGAATGTTCATTTAAAGGTTGGAAAGTTTTTCATGCCAGTCGATTTTGTTATGATTGATATAGATATGGATGTTCAAATTCCAATCATATTTGAGTGTCCATTCCTCGCCACTGGAAGGGCAATTATTGATGTCCATGAAGGAAAATTGACTTCACAATTGTATAATGAGGAAGTAGTGTTTAATGTTTTTAATTCTGAAAAAAAATCATAGTTCATTTAATTTATATAATCGCATAGATGTTATTGAAATTGTGGATACTGTTATGCTTTTAGATATGTAGGAATCTGTGACTGATGATATGTTAGAAAAGACCTTATCCAAGGCTGCTACCAACTTTGAGAAAATCAAGCCCTGCAAGAAAATACTAAAGAAGCGGAATGACAAGTGTATCAAGAAGCTTGCGTTTAAACTTGGGGATAAAGTTCTTGTCGATAATTCGCTTCTACATTTTTATCCTAGTAAGTTATGGTCAAAATGGTCTGGACTATATGAGATTGTTCGGGTCTTATCGTACAGTGTGCTTGAGGTGAAGAAAAAAAGCTATAAGACCTTCATGATAAATGGTCAGAGAGTGAAACACTATGAAGAAGGAGTGGAGACTAAGCACCACTCCATTGACATCACTTAAGCATAGAAGTAGCCCATGGTTAAGCTAATGACTATAACTTAGCGCTTCTTAGGAGCCAACCAAAAATTTTCTCTCTTTTTGTTTATTCTCTTATTTTTTTATTTTGTTCTTATCTTGTTATTACCTTTTTTTTATTGACATTTTTTTTCTGTTTTGTTTTGTAGTTAGCTATTGATTGAGTCGGCTTAAGTACCTCCTTGAGTTCGGAGCCTTTGTAGGGGGATGTATATAGTTGTCGGCCGCCAAAAAGATTTTGTTTTTCTTTTTCCTTTATTCTCTTTATTTTCGCATTTAATTCTTACATTTTGTTTTTTCAGTTTTAGCTTTTTTTTTCTTGTGCAATTTTAGACCACATGTCGCCACTCATGTAGAGCAGATGTTCGAGTTCGTGGCTACACGTCTCCCTCTCCCAACACCTTCGTGATCTTGCGTTTTCATTTTCAGGGAAGTTTTGTTGTCCTTTATTTTGTTATCTTTCTTATTTAAACATTGAGGACAACGTTTATTTTAAGTGTAGGGGAAAAATTGATGAACACTTCAGTATTGCACCGAATCAAGCTGGAATTGTGTATTAATTTCTTGATTAATTCTGAGGTGATAGAGATATGTTTGAGAGGGGAATCCATTACTCATGAATTAATTTTGTTTGTGCAATGTAATTATTTTTTCAATTGAGTATTGAAATATTTAGCATCTTATTTGGAAATTAGTCATGTCTGCTTGCATTTGATTTCTTTATTAACATTAGCTAGAAAATGAGTTTTGAGCTTTAATCCTATTTTTCCTTCTGGAGTGAGATTTCTCTTGATTTGTGTGAGCTAGAACTTGCTTTGATATCTTGTTGAGACTTTAATGATTCATATACAGACTTGAATATGATTAAGGCAATTAGGCTAAATTCTTTCTTGACTTACAGAGTTACATTGTTAAAATAATCCTTTAGTTACCCTATTTTACCCTGAAATTGATTTCTTTGGATACCTATTTGAATAGTAAGGTTGGATTCTTTGGACCAATTGATGTGTTAATTGAGTATTCATAAATGGTTGCTTTTTTCGTCAAGGGTTTAAAAAAAAAGAAAAAAAAGAAGAAAAAAAAGGAATGGAAAAGAAGAAAAAAAAATTGTGGTGAAGAATAATAAGAATATTTGGTTGAAAGTGAGAATTCGTTATACTCTTGTACATTATGTTCTATTATTCATCTTTTCAACCTGACTCTATTTTGTATCGATTTATCCTTGAACATTCTTTATCCTTTTTTATCTTTTTCCTATCTTTCATTATACCCTTGGCCCCGTTACAACTAAAGAAAGTCCTTTTGATTCTAGTGTTGTATGTGAACTTGGAAGTGGAGATGAGATTGATAACCAAGCTTATAGTAATGCATTTTTCAAGAGAAATTTGGGTGATCTCTTTGTCCTTAAACACTTGAGCAATGGAAAGATGAGTGATCTCAAATTGTTGGTAAAGAGAAAAGGTGCAAGCTAGACTCAAGCCTCTAATTGTATTAAGTGTTAAACTATCTTGCTTGATTGGATTTGATTGTTGAACTTAATTGAATTTTTAAGTTGTAGAATTTTTCTTGATTCGTGTTTCTTGATGTTGAGTTTAATCTTGTTTTTAATTCATATTCTTTGCTTGAGGACAAGCAAAGTTCAAGTGTGGGAGAATTTGATAAGCCTATATTTTATAATCTTAAACCGAATGAATTATGGTGATTTGCTTGTATTTTAGACCTTTCTTGTGCTTAATCGAGTGATTTTGGCTACCATTTATAAGTTTGGGTTCAAATTAGGCTTAGTTGTATTTTTCAGCATTGTGGCAATTTTACATTGTTTCTGTATTTCAGGTATAACTTGAGTTATAGACATCTAACAATTATGAAATTTATCTTGTAGGAAATCTAAGAGGAAGATCTACAACTTTAATAAGAGTTCCAAAGCTTAATTAGATGTCTAGTGGGTCATATTAGGCCTGAAAGTCAGAATAGAGGTGTTGTCGCTGGAATATGAGTAGTTTGCAAAGATTTGGTCACATCTTGAGCTACGTAGGTCAAAACAAGGTGATTTTGGTGGCATTGGAAAGCTGAGACAAAATCCTATAACTTTGATGAAGAGACACAACCGTGTGTCCAAGAGACACAGTCGTGTCTAACTTGAAAAATGTTTTTGTCAAGTTCACACAACCCTGTCTAACTTCAATGAAGCTTCTGTGTGGGAGACACGACCGTGTCTCTTGGACACACGGTCGTGTCTCCCTTGAACGTGCAAATTACGTTGTTTTTGAAGCTCACACGACCGTGTCGAGCTTAGACACAGTCGTGTGAGGTCTCTTGAGCCTCAAAACAACAGTTTTTCACCTCAAACATTTATAAATAAGGCAAATCCCTAAACCAAAAGGAGACTTTTGGCTAGAGACTAACGTGATGGCAGGTTTTGAGAAGAGAAGCGCAATGATTCAGAGGAGAAGACTTTGAAGGCAAGAGCAAGACTTTTTGAAGATCAACCATTGAAGTTATTTTCTCCATCTCCATCTTCACATCTTTTCTTTTTGTTTATCAATAATGGTTGTTTCTTTAATCTTTGTTCTTGTTTGTGCTACAATTGCCATAAGTGGCTAAACTCTTTTTTTTCTCGGATTAGGATGAAACTCTCTATTTCTTTATTAAGAATTGTTAATTTAATTCTTTGTTAATGAAAAATTATTGTTCTTCATTCATTCTTGGTATGCTTAATACTTGTGGTATGTTGCGCGCCATATTTACATGATCTTAGGCTTTAGGTGAAGGATCGAAAGATGAAATCTAATTACTTGATAATCCAAGAATTGAACTTAGGAATTGAGACTTAGATATAGGCTTAAATCTTTCGAAAGTAAAACGATTGTCATGAATCTTAATAGGTTGGAACTTGGATTAATTACCATGAGAATGTGATTGGTGAAGTTTTAGCACGTTTTTAGTGCCAAGAAATTAGGCTTTAAATAATTTAGGACAAATCACCTTCAAGAACATAATTGAACATTAACAAAGATATGATTACAATTTATCGTAGGGGATAATATAGTGGATTCCTAGTCCTAGGCCTTTAAATTATTGTTGAATCTCATCTTTTCTAGTTCCAATTGTTTACTTTATTGCTTTGGTTTTCATATTAATTTTAATTGAACCTTTTCTATCGATTTCACTTGCTTAAATAATCAAAATAGACATAAGAGTTAGTAATCAATTGATTCTTGTGAGAACGATCTTAGTTTACTACTTATACGATTCCTGTGCTTGCGAAAAATTCATAACAAGTTTTTGGCATCGTTGTCGGGGATCGTGTTGATATTAACACGAGCGGTAATTTGGTTGATTTAAGCAATTTTTATTTTATTTTATTTCTATTTTTTTATCTTATCTTTATTTTAACCTTCTTTTATTTTTCTTTGAATTTTCAGGTGTTGATCCTTTCTTATACGTAGAACGAGGAGTCAAAGAGATCTTAAATCCTTATTGATCTTGAGATCGAGAGGACGCTTCATAATATTAGAAGAGAAAGAAGAAGATAGGGATTTGAGGAAGACAACATGGCGGACAACACTAACCAAGTCGCTAATCCAAAGTGAAGGTTGAGGGATTATGGAACTCTCAATGTTATTGCTCGTCAGTCTTCCATTGTTAGACCATGGATAGAAGCCAATAACTTCGAGATCAAGACATCATTGATCCAGATGGTCCAACAATTGCGATTCAATGAGTCACCAACTGAAGACCCAAATCAGCATTTGGATGAGTTCTTGGAGTTGTGTGACACTATAAAGATTAATGGGATTTCTGTAACATCCTCTTTAACATGTTAGACTTGTAAATAGTTACAGAGGTAGCTTAATTCTTGCTTAACATGCTTGTTTAATTTTGTGACAATATGAGTTAGTTTACGCATTTTGTTGCAATCTAAAAGGTGAAAAATAGCTTAAAATGGTCCAGATATTAGCACAAATTGCTTAGCTAATGGAAATAATTGTAGATAATATATTTCCAAGTCACAAATGTGTATTCTGTGATGTGGTTAAAGTTTGAGAATTTTCAGAGTCAATTTAGTATTTTTAGGCATATTGGTTGTCTATTTAAAGCTGGAATGACTAGTCGCAAATATGGAAAATGATGGTTTTGGTATAACAATATTTTTTATGAATCCTATGATTTATTTTAAAGTTGTTGGAGCTTGGAAAACTTGATTTAGCTAAAGTTGAGTATTTTTAGTAGATCGAGAATTACCGGTATAGTAACTAAAGGCCATAAGCCATCCATAGTTTCAGCCCTCTTTCTTGACTCCTTTTATGTGATATTTCTATCACCATCTCATTCTTCTTTCATGGTTGAAAACAGAAACAAGAGAGAAGGAAGAGAAAGGAGAAAAATAGGAAAGGAAGAAGAGGAAAGCTAAGGGGAAAGGAAAGCTTGAAGATTTGTCAACTATTCCATCATCATCTCCATCACCATAGAACCTTGAGGAACTCAAGATAGGGGTTCTTGAGCTCAACTTCATCTTTTTCTTCATTTTTCCATGTTAGGCTTATTTGAGGTTTAATATGTTAAATTGATTTCTTGTGGTGTGTTATGTGATTTTCTTGCTTGGATGAGTTATAAATGTTGTTTATAACTTGTTTATGCAAAGAGTTTGGATTAGAAACCAAAACTATCCATTTTGGACCTAAAATGCTTAAAGTGTAGGATTTGGGGTTTTTGATGGATGATCTGTGTTTTGATCCAATTTTAATTAAATCAATTGGTGTTTTACATTTCCTTCATGTTTGTGAACTTGTTTGGGACTTAAAATCATCAAGAAACGAGTTTGAAGGGATCAAATCGTGTGTTTTTGGTCAATGGAACAGTGGTAACACCCTCCTTAGGATATCACATGTCTGACTCCCGACTCATAATCTGAAAAGAAGTTTGCACAAGGTTTGAGTTATAAAATGTGAGTTTTAAAATTTCTTCTTATTACAAAAACATAAACTGACTAAAATCCATAAGTATTACTGAAAATATATTTAAACTGATTAATATACAATATTGACACCACTTAATATTTAACAATTTAAAGAGAAATATAAAACTAACAGACTCTTTTTTTTTTAATAATAGCAAACCCTATGACGGGTCCTACTTAATGGCACGGTACAACACTAACGAGAAAACTTAACATACTTATTTCTTTTTGTATCCCTCTTGATGCATCAGACATCTGTTCCTTGTCAACACTGCACGCTATCGACTCTGGAATAGTCATTCTCTAACGTTGTCTCCGAACTCAGAATATCTACCTCCCGGTATGTCTAAGACAACTCATTCCTTCTACTGTTTAATTTTAACAATACAGACATAGCAAGACAACATAACAAAGAGGTGAGATCACCTATGCCAATACTAACATGGTAGCACAGAGATAACACAATAGCATATCATACAGATACATCATACCATAATTATGATCATGCCATCAACATTAATCAACTATCATCATCAAATCATTTATCAGTTCAAATATCATTCAATATTTATGATGATGTCCTCAATATGATCAAATTATCATCATCATCATCCAAGTATTTCTCAACAGAATAATTGTCATAACCAATATTCCTCAATTAATATATTACATAGATATAAATGCTCAGTTTCATGCATGCGCACATAGACTCTATTTTTCAAAAACAACTCCATGGAGGTTTTCACAATTTCGAGAAGAATGCTCTGGTTAATTGTCAGTCTTAGCCTAAAGACAATCTCCCAGTTGTTGAAAAGAATCGTGTTCTTGTTGGATATCGTCAATGCGTTGCAACGGACTACATCGCCAAGTGGCATATGGTCCAGCCTTAGCCCACAGACAGATATCCACTGGTCGATCGCCACACCTTGACGCCCCCAAGATCCATCATAGATCTCACTATCATTTCTCATTCCCTCTTCAACCACAAGGGCCAAAATAGCTTATTAGCTATACTTTATACAATGCACGAATATATTAGTGCAAGTCCAACCACAAGGGCTAAATCTTTTCAATTTCATTCGTTCAATTTAATCATATACCTCAATGCATATTTTTCCAATGCATGTACAATGCACCAATGCCAATCACAGGCATATCTTTCCAATGCATATAAAATGCACCAAATGCCAATCACAGGCAAAACACGTCATTTTCTCATACAGTGTATGGACACTGTTTTAACAGTAATCATCATATTATTATGTTTTTTTTTATAGTCATAAAACACTTTTGTCGTGTTTTTCACAATCGCGTAACATTTCTGTTATGTTTTCACAATTCCAAAACGTTTTAGTTATATTTTCACAATACCGTAACACTTTTGTTACGTTTTCACAATACAGTAACATTCCTGTTACGTTTTCAAAATACTGCAACTCTTCTGTTGCACTTTTAAACCACGTACTAGTTTTTCAACATTTTTCTCAATCGCGTAAAAATATACGTTTATCAAATCGCATAGTATTTTTTCACTGTTTCAAAATCGCATAACTTAAAAATCATTCTTTTAAGTCGCGTAAATCATTTTTCATCATTCTCAAAATATTTAAAACACTTTCCAAATCACATAACGATTTTCCCTCATTTTCACAATCACGTTAAAATATTCTATTATTTTTGAATCACATAGTGATCTTTCAACAGTAGTTCAAATCAAGTAAAAATATTTAAACGTAATTCAGAATCACGTAGAAATATTCTACCATATTTCCAATCGCGTAGTTTAAAAATTACGTTTTTAAGATACGTAAATAATTTTTCACCACAATTTCATTACAGAAAATATTTCTCAACCTTCAAATATTCTTTTTCAACTTTTCTCAAAATAATATAACTTTATACTTCATTTAATACTTTTTCTTACTCAAGAAAATATTTTTCCACGATTCTATACTCAAAAAAAACCCTTTTCCAAATATAACCCACAAAATCACTTTTCATTGATATAAATCAATGTTTCAAACTTTAAGAATTTCTTAACGTACTTCAAAACTCGAAAATCAATTATACGTTAGTAAATTTTCAAAACACCATTATATTCTTCATTTTTCCCAAATCATTTCCAAACACAACCTTCTTCAAAATAAATTGAAGTTCAAAAACATTTTTGTTTACAAAAACTTGATTTTCTCAAGTGATAAACGCTCTAATTCCCTTTCCAAATTCTTGTGCGAAAATCATTTCGTTATAAAATCAAGGTATCCACAAGTCTTTAAAAACCGTGAACGTGTTCATTGAAAACTGTCAAATCTTTTGAGTGACAAAACACTTCATTTTATAAAATATCACTTTGTTCCATAAAAAATTAGGCATAACCAGTTTTTCAAAACCGTAGGGTATTTGGCCATTGAAGCCATCAAACATTTTTCCTTCTAACTCAATTATTTATCATTTCTGTTTTCACACAAACAAAACCATTAAAATCTTTGTTTTCAAAACCGAAATACCGATGGTCATAAAAAACAAACCCATTTGTTCAAATTCATTTTTACTTTCTTTACAAATCCTTTTTTCACTTTCTTTGCAAATCCTTAAAATCAACATTGCTATTTTCATTTAAAACTCATGTTTCGTAAAACACTTAGAAACTTTTTACACAAAAGAAATCAATAAAAATCCTTCTAAAATCGTGTTCATGTACTCTTTGAAAAATAAATCCTTTGTTTATTTTCCTTGTTTTTCTAAATATCTCATTTCATCATTCATAAAAATATTAATTTGTGAACACCTATCTTGAGGTGTCTTGGCCAAAATTCACCATGTTCTAGGGACCAAAAATTAATTCCCTTGTTCTTGAAAAATTTCAACATAAACCTCAATCTTGAGAGTCAAAAACCGTAGCCTCCCTTTGGCCATTGGAACCAAAAATTGATTTCCTTTCCATCATCACATCATGGCATACACATACATATTCAAATATATATCACAAGCATGCCAAAATCAAAGCAATAAATCATGCAAATCATACCAAACATAGGCAAATAATCAAAGCACATAAACACCCACAAATTATTACATAACCATGGATTGGAATCCTCACATGGATTCTCCATTCATCAAATACCAAACCATCTCTCACCACCATACTTGGTTGGTGAGGTGGATCTCCCTCTTACCTCTTGAAGATCCTCAAAAGCTCCTTGTTTTGCTTCTTTTTCCAAGTCCTTCACCACCAAGGGCTTCTCAAATACAAAACAAAATACATAAAAATTAGTATACTAAGCTTGATTAAGAGGAACCATGGATCAAACATGGTTTAGATCATGAAAAAGAGAGAAGAAATGAAGTTTCCTTACACTTCACCATAAATACTCCATCATATGGATCTTGAAGAAAGTCCATGAAGATGAATGATTTAGAAGAAATCTTCAATATGAAAGTTGTTTAGAATATCATGTAGATTCAAGATCTATGGTTGGATGAAATTAAAAGAGATTGGATGGTGGTTTTGGTGTTTTGGCCGATTGGCCTTCTTAGGAAGAGAGAATGGAGTTTTCTTTTGTTCTTGATCTTGTAAGAGAGAGAATGGAAAGAATTGTTTTTAGTCTTTGGTAGAAAATGAAGATAGAAATGAAAACTCTTCCCACCTAGTAGTTGTCGTGGAGTGCATGGAGAGAAAGGTAATATTGTGTGTGTAGCTTTTTGTTTTTCTTTGATAAGAATGAAAGAAAAGTTGATAGGAAAGAGTAAGTGTAGAAATTATCTTGCATTATTCATTGCATGACCATAGGTGAGTAGGAGAAAAATGAATCAATTATGGATAGTTTGTCTCCAAAAAGAAGTGCATAGCCGTATGATACATGTGCTAAGTCATCAAAAATTGACTTACTTTTATTTAGCTTCTTGTAGGTATAAAAATAATAGCCAAATGAATTAATTACACAAATCTTGTCTCCTTGAAAATGAATGGCCGTAGAAAACAAAATGGAAGGCCACTATATTTGACTATTTTCATTGATATTTGATATAATTGAAGAAAGAAGAATTAAGTGTATTATTTTGGCCATAAAAGAGTGCATGGCCGTATAGTGAAGAGAGAAAAGAATGAATTATTTGAGCAAATAATTGGTACTACATTATTTGATAGAAAAAGTGATGAAGTGATAAAACAAATACATAAAAAGATTTTGGCCCCCTTTTTCCTTGCATTGCCGTGGAGCTTCACAAATAAAGAAACCATTTTATTTGACTTGGTCTCACTTTGTTTTACTTGAATTAGATTCTAATATCACAAAGTGAATTGATTATTAGAGCAATTTTCTCTTCCTCCACCGTAGAAGCAATAATTCTAAGGAGTCCAAATATTTATTCAATAGCTTATTTCCTATTGGTCCTTAGAGAGTCAAGCCATTATTCTTGACCAATTTCTATTAGTTTTTGGAAAGTCTAAGCCATTAAGTTGGACCAATCTCCACCATTAATTAAATCCACATCCAATGGTCACAAATGATCCTAGCCACTTTGTAAGACCAAATCTCCACCCTTGATCAATTCTAAATCCAATGGTTGTTAATGGTCATAGCCATTATATTAGACTTATCCTACACCGTTGATTAAATCGATGGTTGATATCAAAGTCTTCAATATTAGACTTGTTTCCTATTAGTCCATAAAAAATTATCATAACCACTAATTGTGGACTTAACAGTATAATTTCTATTTTTAGCTGTGAAAACCCCACAAAAGATTATATTTACTGTATTTTTATCGCTCGATAATTAATACAGTACAAAACACAGTACAAGAAATTTTCTAAAACTGTCTCCAGATTCAGGTTTAGTAAGATCCATTGTCTCCGTCTCAACAATACAAATTTTTCTATGCGTAGAAAAATTTTCACGTTTTGGGACTCATCCCGGGCCCACGTAAGACCATTGGGACCCACAAATAGTCCAAAAACGGTCGGAGTATCATAAAAATTTCATAATCACCCATAAAATCACAAAAATTAGAAAACACACAAATATCAAATCAGATTACGTAAAATAATTAAAACCTAACGGTAAAAATTAAATTACGTAAAGTTTTCCCCGGTCCGAAAATTTTTATTTTCCTGACACGGAGTAAATCACTCAAAACGATCAAATACACTGATGGAATAATTAAAATAATTTTACAGCGCTCAGAAATTACTAAACAGTAAAATTTTGTTAACTGTCAAAATTATTGTTTACAAGATACGAAATTTTAGGATGTTACAGGCTAGGTCGTGCAGAATTTTTTTGCAGTGTTTTTGTCATAAAAACATGGCTCGTGTCCTAAAACATGAGGGGGGAGGAGGCGTGTTTCCTTCTGGAAAACGTGTTGCTTATTTTCTGTCCCAAAAATAGGAGTCGTGTTCGAAAAAATGGGTCGTGTCCCAAGATAGAGTGAGAACTAGCTTTTGTGGTCTTCATAAAAGTTGTAGCTCTTTCTCTTAGTTTTCCAATGACACTAGAATCACCTAGTTTCGACCTCCGTAACTCAAGTTATGCTCATTTTACTTAGCAAAGGTCAAAGGTTAAGATTGAGCAAAATGAGCAAAATGTTGTTTTTGGAGGAAATAAGTTTTCCTAAGTGTTGGGACTACTCATATATTCCTTTTTAAGGGTGTTGAGGCACTAATAAGAATATTTCTTAGAGAGATTGGCCTCCTACCATATGTGAGAATTTGTGAAACCTTATGTGTTCTTTGAGAGATAGGATGTCTTAGGGACAATCTAAAACTTTGATCAACTTGAGGTTGACTTAGAAATCATTTATGAAATGATGGTGAGAAGTTTTAGGTAAGGAAATACTAGTTATATAGTTCTTTCTACCTTGTGGCTAGGTGATGCTAGGACCTATATGTATTAGTATTGGATAGTCATTTGGTTATGAGAATCTTGTGATATGTTTTAATTGTGAATTGAGATAATTCTTGATATTTGGTTTTCAAACTTGGTACTTGTTAGTTTCCTATGTATTGTAACTTATCATGGTATGTACAACCATATGGCTAGAGAACAAGATGTTGATCTAGATTCTCGTAGCAGGTATGCTATTGTGGTCAGGGTTACCGGTATGGAGGTGACAATAGTACTCTTACATTAGTAAGAGGAAGGTGTTTACCTATTACTAAGTGGGATTTAGGCTTTTTGGCTCATCCTACTTTGTATATACAAGAGACGGAGGTTTTTGGGAAATTAAGCAAGTAGCTTATGTTTTCTAATCTTAAAACTTGCATTAGCACTACATAGTCATTCTATTAGAACTTTGCTTGAGCATAATCATTCCTCATAACACAAATCATTGTGTGGTTGGCGATTATATGGTCAGTTGTCATTGCTTGATCGACTGATTGGTTGGTTGTTTGATTGATAATATCTTAGGATTGTATAGGCGATCTTTTGATGTTATTGATTTTCGGATATCATATTGTTTAGAATATTAGTGTGTTCAATTTATTAGTTGTTATAAATGATTAACTACAAGTCTTGGTATGTGAATATTAAGAAATTGTGATTTCTGACCCCTGTGTGTTCTATGTAAATCCAGGTGAAGACCCTAAAAAGAAAAAAGACAAGAAGAAAAAGAAGTAGAATGCTTAGTTTAGCAGTTTTATTTCTTTTTGAACTAGTTTCTATATTACTACCTTCCTAGTTGTATGTAAAAGTTTATGTATACAATATGGCTTGTTAGCCAGTGATGTATGTATATATGGCCTTTTTATCATTCGAGACTTTTTATATTAACTATAAAGGTTATTGTAGATTTTATTTATATGCATTCTTAAAAGTGACACGTCTAACACGATTTATCTTGAAATATTTCGCGTATTTTTACTAAAATTATATTAGGGTGTTACAGTTTCAACGGATGCTATACGGATCATACTTTTTCCTTTTCTCTTAGGGGGAATGCCAAGAAGTGGATTCACTCAGAGGCCCCTAATTCACTCACCACTTGAAACTTGATGGAGCAAGCCTTCTTGGACATGTATTACCTAATTGGAAAGACAATCAAGCTCTGCTAAGACATCACTACCTTCTCTCAAAAGGAAGATGAATCTCTTTATGAAACATGGGAGAGGTATAATGATCTTATTTGTCAGTGTCCACATCATGGCCTACAAGAATTTGTTATCATCTAAACATTCTATGCTGGGTTGACTTTTTCTACTAAAACAACTCTTGATGCCGTAGCTGGCGGTGCTTTGATGGCCAAGACTCCAACAGAGGCAAGGGCCTTGACTAATGAAGTGGATTCAAATATTTATCTGTGGCCAAGTGAGAGATTGACTTCAAGGAAGTAAGCTGAAATGATAGAGCTTGATGCCATTAATATGTTGAATGCCAAGTTTGATGCTTTGACCAAGTCACTTGAAAAGCTAAATGTCAATGTTGTCGCTACCCCTAATATAACTTGTGACACATGTGGATGAGGGCATATGACTTCAGAATGCAATTTAGTGGAGACTTATTCTCAAGACCCATCTTTGGAGCAAGTGAATTATGTGCAAAATGACAATATCAAGGTTCAAGGTAACCCTTTCTCCAACACTTATAATTCAGGATGGAGAAACCACCCTACTTTCTCTTATGGTAACCAGCAAAATAGAGAGGCTCCATCCAACAATAGACGACCACCTGGTTTCCAACAACCTCAACAAACTTCTCAGGGTGCAAAGTCTAATTTAGAAGCTCTTATGGAGACTTTTATAGTTACACAAAAGGAGCAGAATTAAGCCATTCAAGCTTAGGTGCAACAACATGGGGAGTCAATCAAGTAAATTCATAATCGTCTTGATCAAATGGCCACTCAGTCTAAAATGCTTAAAACTTAAATAGCCCAACAAGCAAGTTTGTTTAACATGGTTCAAGGCCAAATCCCAAGTCAACCGAAGACTAACCCAAGGGAACACGTTTAAGCAATTTCATTGAGAAATGGTAAGCAACTTGAGGGCCCTACTAAAGAAGAAAAGCTTGAAGCTAAGGACTCCAATGAGAAGGAAGAGAAGCAAGAGAAGAGCGAGGACAAGGAAGGAGAAGAAGGAAGCACTGAAAAGTATGTTCCCCCACCAGCATATGTTTTACCTTTGCCCTTCCCTCAAAAGTATCAAAGGGCAAAGCTTAATCATTAATTTGGAAAAAAATTAGAGGTACTTAAGAAGCATTACATAAACATTTTTTTTTTACGGAAGTGTCACTACAACAACTTTGCCTTTTGGCAAGGGTTAAAAAGCGTTGCCTTTAGTTGAAAACCGTTGCCTAAAGTCTATGGCAACGTTTTCCAGCCCTTGCCAAGCCGTTACCATTTCCATCGTGGCCTATTATAATAGGCAACGCTTATCTAACTTTTTGACAACACTTTACAAAAAACGTTGTCTATTCTCATCTTCTGGCAACGCTTTTAAGATGTTGTCTATGGATAGTTCTGGCAACGCTTTTCACACGTTGGTTTTAGGTGCTGCTTTAGACAACGTTTTATCACTGTTCCTTTTAAGTTTGACCTAAGGCAACTTGTAAAAAACATTGCCTATAAATTAAGGTTTTGGCAACATTTTTTACACGTTGGTTATAGTTCCTGCTTTAGGCAACGTTTTATTACTGTTGCTTTTAAGTTCGACCTAAGGCAACTTGTAAAAAACGTTGCCTATATCTTAAGGTTTTGGCAACGTTTTTGACATGTTACCTATAACCATTGCTTTAGGCAACGTTTTATCACTGTTGCTTTTTAAGTGCGACCTAAGACAACTTGTAAAAAAAAAAATGGCCTATAACTTAAGGCTTTGGCAACGTTTTTCACATGTTGCCTATAACCATTGCTTTAGGCAACGTTTTATAATTGTTGCTTTTAAGTTTATCATAAGACAACTTGTAAAAAACATTGCCTATAGGTTCAAATTTTGGCAACTTTTTCTGCTTTAAGCAATAGTTTTGAAACGTTGCCTAAGCTATTTTTTAAATAAATTTATCTATGCATACCTACTTTTTACTTGCATATTAAAAAATCACATATTAAAAACTAATAATACATTAAAAAATTAATTCTTCTCAAATAAAATATATTAAATTATGTAATGTAATTACTGTATATACACCAAAACTAAAAAAAACTCATTTATTACTATATTGTACAAAAAAGTAGTGCAATTGTTCTTGATAATACAAATGAAATAATAATAAAAAAGTTAAAGCTAAATATCCTTCACAAATTTCCATAATTGTGAAACGCAAGATGTCTTTGTTTCGCTTTATCTGGTAGATTCTCACTGCAAAATAACCATCAAAATAATAATAATAAATAAATAAATATAAACAAATATTCTAAAATACAAAAATATTTCTCTTAAGGCAAGTATGAAATTTTTTTCCAATATTGAATAATGTGATGTGGTTTGAATTCTCACACCAAACAGTAGTTAGTATATAAGCATATAATAAGCTTTTCCATCCCACTAGTACTAGTCATTGCATCCCATTATTTTTTACATTCTTTTCATGCAACTAATATCTAGTACCCAAGAAAAATACAATGGAATACAATAATTTTACGAGTAATGTCTTTTTTTTTCAAACAAATATTGATAGAGATCTAATGAACGAAGTTCAAGTTCATTCTCAATTCTAATGATTGAATGGTTTTGCTTCTATTTTTCTCCTAATATCTTTCTCACACAGCCAACATGTTTACACATTGAGAATTTTGAATCTTCTGATATCTTCTTCTAAAATGGTTAAAAATGCACATTGTAGTATGCATGAAATACAATGGTTCTTTAGCAGATGTATGTATAGCCCAAAAGTAAGAATTTGTATATAATACGACCCTATGGTTTGGACACATGACTAGGTTCAAAAGTTGGCCAAAAAGCGTCAAAGTTTGTCTAGTGATTTCATGGGCTTTATTCTAACAGACATTAACGGGCATGAAGTGGCATTATAAAGATACTCAGTGCATGTCGCATGTTAGCCATTGATCAAACAAATAAGTGATTTCACAAAGCATCATTGAAACTGTTAATTATCAGTGACACAAAGTTAAACACAGAGAAAATAATATGTACAACAATAATATCAAACCTACTGAATTAGAAATAATAATTAAAAAAAAACTAGAAAGTTAGAAAGCAAGGATAACAACTTTACTAGTTCCAGCTACCTGAAGTACACTAAGCCAGCGTATCTTGCTCAAATCAATTCCATATGTTAAATTGCCACACCCATGGAAATACCCACCTATGAATAAGTTTCAGAAAGAAACATTAAAGCTACGGCTATCAATTGCATCATTTTTTAAAATATTATTGCAAAGCTACATGATCAGCCCACTAACAAAGCATGAGTAAATTATGCATATTGCAGTTACATAGATAACAAAACCAGGATTTAATTCGCTGTGAATAACAAGAAGCCCAAATGAATATGGTGAATTTTGTGTGTCAAGCAAGTTTCAAGCCGGTTGCAAAGCAAAGGTAAAATGGTAGCAAAGCAAGATAACATACCTTGTAGCAACAGCCCCAAAAAGGAAAAGCTTAATTGTCCTCAATATCACTTTTTTGGTAGCATTTGGTTTGCTAGAGACTTTATGAAAGGTTATACAAAGGTGAAAAGAATTGTAACATTGTTCAAAATTTCGGTTCGTTTATTATTTGTATTTACATAAGAAAGCCACTATACAGTTACAATGTCAAAACCATCGCAGAAAAATGAAGCACATAACCATCACATTTATTGGTTTTAAACCAGAAAAATGAAGCACTACGTTACTGGTCTCAAACCAGAAAAATGAAGCACATAACCATCACATTTACTGGTTTTAAACCAGAAAAATGAAGCACTACATTACTAGTCTCAACTACGTTACTGGTTTCAAACCAGAAAAATGAAGCACATAACCATCACATTTACTGGTTTTAAACCAGAAAAATGAAGCACTACGTTACTGGTCTCAAACCAGAAAAATGACTCACATAACCATCACATTTACTGGTTTTAAACCAGAAAAATGAAGCACTACGTTACTGGTTTCAAACCAGAAAAATGAAGCACATAACCATCACATTTACTGGTTTAAAACCAGAAAAATGAAGCACTACGTTACTGGTTTCAAACCAGAAAAATGACGCACATAACCATCACATTTACTGGTTTAAAACCAGAAAAATGAAGCACTACGTTACTGGTTTCAAACTAGAAAAATGACGCACATAACCATCACATTTACTGGTTTTAAACCAGAAAATGAAGCAGCCACATTACTGTTTTCAAACCAGAGAATAAAACAACCACAGCAGCCACGTTACTGGTTCAAACCAGAAAATGAAGCACATAATAATCACATTTTTGGCTTGCTTGCTTTCCATTAATAACCTGTTATGTTTTGCTCTCAAACTGGAAAACTTAAACATATAACAACCAACCATTGTAACTCTTATACTCACCGTACCCTTGACACTAAAGCTATCAAAAATTTTAGTTAATTGGATTATCAACCCACTGCAAATCCAATCAGCACACATAAAAAAATTTGTTTACACTATAAGCAAACTTGAAGAGCTGCAACAGAATTTCTCAAGATTTTCATACATGAATTGGTAAACTGCAGGATGAAATCCAAGATAAAGTAAATAGAAAACCTTACACAGAAACCAAATAAATCCCCTACCTCACTTGTGAAATCAAGCTTCAAATTGTGCCTTTCCTTTGTCTTGCTTGTTCCTTTCCTTCTTCTCTTGTTTCTCTTGTTTTTGTTCTTCGTTTCCCTTCCAAATTTCTCTTGGTCCACCCTTTTGTTTTGCTGCTGCAATACCGTATATGAGAAGAGAAAAGTGGTATGAAAGTCAAGATATCAAAAGGGAAAAAAAAGAGAGAAAAGTGGTATGAAAGCACAATATAAATGCTAAGAATCTGCCCTCGAAAAACACAAAAGGAAAAAAAAAAGAGAGAGAGCAAAGAAGCAAATACACGAGTGCAATAAAATTTTAGTACCCGTTTATTACTGCAGTGCAGGGTTCAAGTGCAAGAGATGTATCTTCCTAATCCTAAAAAAGTAAATAGTGACTAGTAATTAATTAGCAACAGTGAACAGTGAGTAAGGGAAGGGATTAGGGAAGGGGAATGAATGAATGAATGGTAAACAACTAAAAAAATTGTAAAAAAAGGCAAACGAAAGAAGGCAATCTCACGCGAACACAGAGCATAGGTACCAATCCATAAGCAAAATCTTCTCATCTATGATCTCTATGTATTCTTGTAGCATCACAAAAGTAAGAATTTCCCCACTCTGTATTTAACTGAGTATTTATCTTGTTCTTGCTCTTCAATATTATTGTGCAATGTGAATGAATACTTTGCTCTTGCTTTATTGCATATTATTTGGGAAATTATATCATGCAAAAACCAGTCTTTAAATGCAGAGTTCAAGTGCATCCACTAACATGTCCACGGACTCCACCATACTAACCCAACAGTACCTCACTCAAAAAACTCTCACTTCCACAAGTACCAAAATAAAGAGCCCCACCGATACACAAATACCCATCACAAAATCTCACGTCCACACACCTACAGAGCTTCACGCTCCAGGTTCCACAGATACCCTTGCCCCATAACCCAAACACCAACTCACCCTCTCACAAAGTTTCCCTAACTATCAAGCACCATCTTCAACCCAACAGATCAAGACAGTAACACAAATCAAAGCGACAACATCTCACCCCTAGAAAATTGAAACCCAAAGAAGCCACCGCCAACAACCTATCGCAACCACCATCAACCACCGCACGAACCTTTCCTCTTCGCCATCCTCCTCTTCGCCTTTGTGTTCTTGACCCTCTTAGGATTAGCACTTAGCAGTTAGCAGAGAAAGAGGGAAAAGAAAAATTAGAATAAATCATGGGATGTTGTCAATCGTTGTTGCTAAGAGTGAGAGAGACTCACCCGGAAAAGGAAAATGAAAAGGAGCAGAATCAGCAACCCTATCCCAATCTCAGACTTAGACTCAGAAAGACTCTGTCTCTGTCGCTAATTCTACTGATCGTTCGTCGTTCTCCTTCTCGGAGTTTTCGTTGTCGGACTTGAAATCAGCGACCAACAATTTCAGCTCAGAGTTTATCGTGTCGGAGAGTGGGGAGAAGGCACCTAATCTCGCTCAGACAACGCCAAGATATTAACGTCGAGATAGAGATCAACCAGATCAGTGAGATTTGAAATCTGTGTAATGCAGGTATAAGGCTGACAAGCATTTGAGTTCAGCCACCACTGGAGAGACCCACCCCGAAAGGCCCTTTCGGTAGTAAGCCGAAATCTTAGGAGAACCACAAGCACAAATCCCACAAGCACAACCCTGAGGACTCACCTTCGGACGAGAAATTTGAAGATGGTGAAGCCTCTGTACATTAGGGTTTCTCGTAGGCACGGGGAAAAGCTAGGTTTTTCTGGGGGCCTCACCTTGAGCTCTGGAGGCAAAGCTGCAATGCCACCCGCTTTGGCAGATAAGAAACCTGTTCCGGTGAAAGCAGTGGCGGAGAAGGCTCAAACGGAAACGGATGATGGGGGTTTGAGGGGTTAAACGAGAAGTGCGAAAAATTTTCACACTCCCGCTGTATCGCCTTTCTGAATAAGAATTTTGGAACATAAAAACTAATAAGCAACGTTTTTCATTGGTTTTAAAAATAAATATAATGGGAACAGCTTTATACCGTCGCTTATTCCCTTTAAAACAACGTTTATTAAACGTTGGGTTAACAAATGTTGTCTAAACATCTACAACTTTAGACAACGGTCGTAAAAGGTTGCCTATAGTACTTATTATAACGTTTCTTAAATGTTGCTTAAAACATGTGGTTTAAAATTATAATTAAAAGCAACTTGCAAAAAACGTTGCCTATACAAGTTTAGACAACGTTTTTTAAACGTTGCCAAAAAATCCGTTGCCAGAAGCCAATTTTGTTGTAGTGTGTTTTCCCAAATGCCCTCTTATGCTAAGTCCTTGAAAGAGATCCTCTCTAATAAGAGGAAGCTTGAGGATTATGAAACTATTGTTTTGACTGAAGAATGCAGTGCAATTATTCAAACAAGCTTCCTCCAAAGCTTAAGGATCCAGGTAACTTTTCAATTCTATGTTCAATTGGGCACATGTATATCAACAAGGCTTTGTGTGATCTTAGGGCAAGTGTGATTTTGATGTCATTTTCTTTGTATGAGAAGCTTGATATTGGAGAGCTCAAACCGACCATCATTTCTCTCCAATTGGCAGATAGGTCGATCAAGCATCCTATTGGCATACTAGAGCATATTTCTTTGAAGGTTGGAAAGTTTTTCATGTCAGTCGATTTTGTTGTGATTTATATAGAAGTGGATGTTCATATCCCAATCATGCTTAGGTGTCTATTCCTCGCTACTGGAAGGACAATTATTGATGTCCATGAAGGGAAATTGACTTTACGATTGTATAATGAAGAAGTAGTGTTTAATGTTTTTAATTCTGAAAAAAAAAATCCTAGTTCCTTTAATTCATGTAATCGCATAAATGTTACTGAAATTGTGGATATTGTTATGCTTTTAGATATGTAAGAATCTGTGGCTGATGATATATTAGAAAAGACCTTGCCCAAGGCTACTACCAACTTTAAGAAGACCAAGCCCTGCAAGAAAATACCAAAGAAGCGAAATGACATGTGTATCAAGAAGCGTGCGTTTAAGCTTGGGGATAAAGTTCTTGTTGATAATTCGCTTTTATGTTTTTGTCTAGGTAAGTTGTGGTCAAAATGGTCTCAACCATACGAGATTGATAGGGTCTTATCGTACAGTGTGCTTGAGGTGAAGAAAGAAGACTATAAGACCTTCATGGTAAATGACTAGAGAGTGAAACACAATGAAGAAGGAGTGGGGACTGGGCACCACTCCATTAACATCACCTGAGCATAGAACCAACCCATGGTCAAGTTAATGACTATAACTTAGCGCTTCTTGGGAAGTAACCCAAAATTTTCTCTCTTTTTCTTTATTCTCTTATTTTTTATTTTGTTCTTATCTTGTTATTACCTATTTTATTGATTAACATTTTTTTATATTTTTGTTTTGTAGTTAGCTATTGATTGAGTAGGCATAAGTGTCTCCTTGAGTTTTGAGCCTTTGTAGAGGGATGTATATAGCTGTCGCCCGCCAAAAAGATTTTTTTTTTTCTTCTCTTTCCTTTAGTTTCTTTATTTTCGCATTTAATTCTTGCATTTTATTTTTTCAGTTTTTGGTTTGTTTTTCTTGTACAGTTTTAGACCACAGGTCACCACTCATATGGACCAGATGTTTGAGTTCATGGCTACACGCCTCCTTCTCCCATCATCTTCGTGATCTTGCGTTTCCATTTTCAGGAAAGTTTCATTGTCCTTTATTCTATTATTCTTATTTAAACATTGAGGACAATGTTTATTTTAAGTGTGGGGGAAAAATCAATGAACACTTGAGTATTGCATAGAATCAAGCTGGAATTGTGTGTTAATTTCTTGATTAATTCTGATGTGATAGAGATTTATTTGAAAGGGGAATCCATTACTCATGAACTGATTTTGTTTGTGCAAGGTAATTTTTTTTTCAATTGAGTATTGAAGCATTTACCATCTTATTTGCAAACTAGTCATGTCTACTTGCATTTGATTTCTTTATTAACATTAGCCAGAAAGTGAGTTGTGAGCTTTAATCCTATTTTTCCCTCTAGAGTAAGATTTCTCTTGATTTATGTGGGTTAGAACTTGCTTTGATATCTTGTTGAGACTTTAATGATTCACATACAGACTTGAACATAATTAAGGCAATTAGGCTAAATTCTTTCTTAACTTCCAGAGTTGTATTGTTAAAACAATCCTTTAGTTGCCCTATTTGACCATGAAATTGATTTTTTTGGATACCTATTTGAATAATCAGGTTGGATTCTTTGGACCAATTAATGTGTTAATTGAGTAGTCATAAAGGGTTGCTTTTGTCGTTAAGGGTTTTAAAAAAAAAAGAAAAAAAAAGAAATGAAAAAAGATGAAGAAAAAAATTGTGGTGAAGAATAATGAAAATATTTGGTTGAAAGTGAGAATTGGTTATACTCTTGTGCATTATGTTCTATTGTTCATCTTTTCAACCTGATTCTATTTTGTATTGATTTATCCTTGAACATTCTTTATCATTTTTTATATTTTTCCTATCTTTCATTATACCCTTGGCCTCGTTATAACCAAACGAAGTCCTTTTGATTCTAGTGTTATATGTGAACTTGGAAGTGAAGATGAGATTGATAACTAAGCTTATGATAATGCATTTTTCAAGATAAATTTGAGTGATCTCTTTGTCCTTAAACACTTAAGCAATTGAAAGATGAGTGATCTCAAATTGTTGGTAAAGAGAAAATATGCATGCTAAACTCAAGCCTCTAATTGTATTAAGTGCTAAACTATCTTACTTAATTAGATTTGATTACTGAGCTTAATTGAATTTTTAAATTGTGGAATTTTCCTTGATTCGTGTTTCTTGATGTTGAGTTTAATCTTGTTTTTTATTCATATTCTTTGCTTGAAGACAAGCAAAGTTCAAGTGTGGGGGAATTTGATAAGCTTATATTTTATAGTCTTAAACTGAATGAATTATGGTGATTTGCTTGCATTTTAGACCTTTCTTGTGCTTAATCGAGTGATTTTGGCTACCGTTTATAAGTTTGGGTTCAAATTGATCTTAGTTGAATTTTTCAGCATTATGACAATTTTACATTGTTTTTGTATTTTAGGTATAACTTGAGTTATAAACATCTAAAAATTACGAACTTTATCTTGCAGGAAATATAAGAAGAAGATCTACAACTTTGATGAAGAGTTCCAAAGCTAAATTCGATGTCTAGTAGGTCATGTTAGGCCTGGAAGTCAGAATAGAGGTGTTATCGCTGAAACCTGAGTAGTTTGCAAAGGTTTTACCATATCTTGAGCTACGGAGGTCGAAACAAAGTGATTTTGGTGGCATTAGAAAGCTGAGACAAACTCCTACAACTTTGATGAAGAGACACAGTTATGTGTCCAAGAGACAAGATTATGTCTAACTTGAAAAACATTTTTGTCAAGCTCACACGACCATGTCTAACTTCAATGAAGCTTTTGTGTGGGAGACATGGCCGTGTCTCTTGGACACCCAGCCGTGTCTCTCCTGAACAAGCAATTATGCTATTTTTCAAGCTCATATGGTCGTGTTGAGCTTAGACATTACCGTGTGAGGTCTATTGAGCCTAAAAACAATAATTTTTCACCCCAAACGATTATAAATAAGGCAAATCCCTAAACCAAAATGAGACTTTTGGCTAGAGACTTATGTGACGGCAGGTTTTGAAAGGAGAAGTGTAAGGATTCAAAGTTGAAGGCTTTGAAGGCAAGAACAAGACTCTTTGAAGATTAACCATTGAAGTTCTTTTCTCCACCTCCATCTTCACATCTTTTCTTTTTGTTTATTAATCATAGTCATTTCTTTAATTTTTGTCCTTGTTTATGCTACAATTGTCATGAGTGACTAAACCCTTTTTTTTTAGGATTAGGATGAAACTCTTTATTTCTCTGTTATGAATTGTTAATTTGATTCTTTGTTAATGAGAAATTATTGTTCTTGATTCATTCTTAGTATACTTAATGTTTGTGGCATGTTGCGCACCATATTTACATGATCTTAGGCTTTAGGTGAAGTATTGAAAGATGAAATCTAATTGCTTGATAATCTAAGAACTGAACTTAGGAATTGAGACCTAGACATAGGCTTAAATCGTTCGAGGGTAAAATGATTGTCATGAATCTTAATGGGTTAGAACTTGGATTAATTGCCATGAGAATGAGATTGAAGTTTTAGCACGTTTTTAGTGTCAAGAAATTGGGCTTCAAATAATTTAGGACAAATTGCCTTCAAGAACATTATTGAACATTAACAAAGTTAGGATTACAATTTATCGTAGGGGTAGTGTAGTAGATTTCGAGTCCTAGGCCTTTAAATCATTGTTGAATATCATCTTTTCTAGTTCTAATTGTTTACTTTATTGCTTTGATTTTCGTATTAATTTTAATTGAATTTTTTCTATCGATTTCACTTGCTTAAATAATCAAAATAGTCATAAGAGTTAGTAATCAATTGATTTTCATGGGAATAATCTTATTTTACTACTTGTACAATTCACACGCTTGCAAAAAATTCATAACAATTAATAAATATAATTGGCCCAATCAAAGCTAATTAATTAACAACTATAATTAATAAATGTTTATTAATATTAAGCCCCTAAAGGTTAAGCCACCAATACTCAACCACTAAGGAGATTTTCAAATTATTTAGCCACTAAGAAAACATTCACATTATTAAGGTTTTTTTTTTTGTACACATTCATTTTTTTGGGTACAACAATATTAAGGTTTTGAGTTATTTGTGCTTGGTGGTATTTATCAAAGTTTTGAGCCATTATTCTTTATTGAATTTAGTTTTAGAATCATATTTACAATTAAATCAAATGGAAGAAATAGTTAAATGAAAATAAGATAAAAATACTTTAATATGCCACAAATTGATTAAGCACCAAAAAATGAAAAAGCAATATTTTTTTATAAAGTAGCACAATTAACTAAATAAACCAAATTCATAGTACTACGTGGTCTATGTATATGGCACATACATAAAAATGTATAATAAAATAATATAAATAAATATATAAGAAACATCATACTATCAAGTACTACGTGGTCCATGTCAATGGCACATACATAAAAAAACTTCAACACAATCTAATATTAAAGTGCTTCATATCAATGAGCTCAAAATCATGCATTTGATGACCATCTGCATATTAAATTTTTATTATATCAATTATCAATTTTTTCCCCTGAAAATGCTTAGTGAAATAGTGTATCTGATTATGGTTGGCCTTTGAGCTTCATTTTATATAAAACTGTATTTAACATTAATTTTTCTAGAATGAATTCCCATAACTCTTGATACAGAGCTAAATGAAAAGAAAAGTTTGCAAAAAAACCAAGAGAAAGTGACGATGATGGAGAGAGAGAGAGTGAGAAAGGTGGTATGAGCGGGAGGAGAAGAGTGTGGAGGGAATATTAGAGATCTCATAAACGATCGGTGGAGGAAAATACAACTACTATATTTGTTGATAACTTACCATTATCAATGTCTAGAATATGGCTGTGGCAACTTTTCAAACACGAAGGAAAGATTGCAGATGTGTACCTGTCCATGAAAAAAAGAAAAAAAATAGTGAAATGTCTTTTGGTTTTGTTCAATTCTATTGGAAAAATAAAGGTTTGAGAGCAGTAAAGAGACTAAATGGATTGGTGATTAGAGGAAATTCAATATCAGTAAAAGAGGTAGCCTTCTCAAGAAAGAACTCTCAGAGGAAAGTGGTGACTAATAAGGTGTCTCAACAGGCTTTAGCAAAGATTGGAAAAGCAAACTGGATGAAGCTTAGGGATGGGAGAACTTATAGAGAGGTAGTTAGAACTAACGATATCGTACAACAAGAAAATAAGGGAAGAAAAATATGTAGAGGTGACGAAAGGAAAAATTCAAGATTTGATTAAAGCATAGAAAATTTTTCAAAAGAAGTGACAAAGGTGATAAAAGGTGAAATATGTAAGGATAAGATTAGGTAGTTGGAAAATAGTATAGTTGGTGAAACTTACCCTATGGATATCGATGTCCTAGCAGCAAAGTTGATCAGTGAGTGGTCCTCTATCTCAAACGTAAGGGATATGGGTAAGTATAAGGTTCTTTTGACATTTTCGTCCAAGGAAGATATGGTGGAAGCGTTAGGTGCCGGGGGGGGAGTTGTTAACAATTACAAGAGATGGTCTGAGGAAGAATATAGCAAAACCAAGAGAGTGTGGATTGAATGTCTTGGGATCCCTCCTTATGCATGGTCTGGGGACAATATTAGAAAAATTGGTAATTATTAGGGTGAGGTTGTTTACTTTGATAGAAGCACTGAGTTTGCTAATTCTTTTGGTTTTGCAGAAGTCCTCATTGATACATTATATTAGTCATATATTGAAGGTTGGATTTATCTTTCAGTTGGAGGTAAAAGGCTTGATGTTTATGTGAAAGAAATTGGAAGTGATGTTGTGAATGTGTGGAATAAGAGCAGTTGCAATTCAAAACTGTGGTGCGACTCAATGGTGCTTGCAAATTATGGAGGGTCAGACGAAGACTTTGCTAGTGACACTGCTGGAGAAGGTGATTTAGTTGTTCTGGCAACATCATTTACCATGGCTTCTAGGGAAGAGGTTGAGTTGGATGGTAGGGTTAAAGGAAGTAAAGATGTGTTGGAAATAGGTGGTGGGAATGAGAAGTGAGATGGAATTCAGAGTCCTAGCATTAATTGTGAAGAAGATCAGTTATTGTTGAAGAATGGGGACTCTCCTGTGTTACGCGCATGGTCTCACTGGGGGTTGATACAAGGACAAAAGAGGTGATTGCTGAGATGTATTTGCTCTCTGTTAGGCCTAGCCAAGATAATGGCCCAGTTCAAAATAAAATGGGAAGGCTAGCAAGATATGAAATGAAGTCAAGCCCATTTGGTGTTAGTGAAACCGAGTGCAACCTCTCAATCGGGTCCTCCAGGCTTTATGCCATTACTTAGTAGTTACAAGAAGCTAGACATGGTTATGTCCAGAGAATCAATTCAACCAAAAAAACAAAATAGAAGGAAATAATGAGGATGTTCCAACAACTCCTTCGGTGGGTGTTGAACAAGGGAGTGATGCAGAAGATGTCGTGGAGGCTCGACATACGTGCGAAGTGGGAAAAAAGTTAGACTGGTAGTAGCAAACGACGACGAAGTGATCCTTGCTCTCTTCAATGCTAGGACGTCGCAGAAGGAAGGAGGGAAGAAAGGCTCAATGAGGAAAGGAAAAAAGGGGACGCATTGAGCTTTCTGATCTTGCTCAAGTGTGTTCTTTTTGTTCTATGAAGATTCTATGTTGGAATATTAGAGGAATTGGGGGTGGGGGAAAATGTTCTGCTGTGAAAAAAATTGTTTTGAAAAAGTAAATTTTGTTCTTGGGGCTTGTTGAAACTAAACAATTTAAAATTTCTGTCCATAAAATTCGAAGCTTTTGGGGTGTGATTGATCATGAATGGTATGCAGTGGATACTGTAAATAGGTGTGGGGGTCTGATTTATGTGTGGGAGAAAGAGTTCTTTAAGCAAGAAAATATTGTCAAAAGTCAGAGGTGGATCTGTATAGAAAGTGTGATTCAAGAAAACAATTTTCATTGTGCTATTGTTCTGGTTTATGATTCTCACTCTCGTTATGAAAGGAGTGAAATTTGAAATGAATTGATTGAGCTTAAACGAGTGGTTTTGGCTCCTATGATGATAATGGGAGATTTCAATGAAGTTATGTTGCCTGAGGAAAGAAAAGGTGGTTGTGCTATGAGTCCAAGTAAATCAGATTTTTTAGAGTGGGTGCAAAGTATAGGTCTCATAGAGATTCCTCTCATTGGAAGAAAATTCATATGGTCTAGAGGAAGATCTCAGAATAAATTGGATCGTGTCTTTGTTGAAAGTGAGTGGTATGGAAATTTTCAAGATTTGAAGTTGTGGGGTTTAAAAAGATCTGTTTCGGACCATTCACCTTTATTCCTTGAATCAAAAAATCTAAGTTGGGGTCCGAAGCCCTTTATGTAACACCCCTTTGGAGGATGTCACACATAAAAGAAAATAAAATAAATAGAAATAAAATCTACCCAAGTTGCGGAATATTTGTTAAAATTATTACGGGTTGTAAAAATAATTTCACGATAGACGTAAATATGTAATAAAAAGATAATACGGAAAATACGAAATAAAAAAAAAACATCATCACTAATAATATACATATGGTTAAGTTATAAAGCGTACATATAATTTACAACTAAGACTACTATTATTTAAACAAAACAAGAAAGAAAGCAATAAAAGAGTTAATATATACGACATGTTACTGACGCGCCCAAAAAACATCATGACTATCTACTCCTCCGATGGATCACTCTCGGTGTGAAAATGATCATCGGGAGATAAATATCCACGATGTCCCGACATACGGCGATAACGGGATCGCGCGATCGACACGATGCTTATCTCACTAGGCTCGGGGTTTTCAAAGCACCCCAATAACGCCTAATGGATAAGGGTAACTCTAAATGCGAGAAAAAGCGTCGTCGTCGAAATCGGATCTCCATCAAACCGATGACGTAGAATCACGGTCATACGTCCAAAGCATAGGTAATGTGAAGCACGATCTCCTCGTAAATGCCAAGCCCGGATCGCCTCCATGGAATACCGGCTCTACGAACCCCAAAAATGCAAAGGCGTCGCCATCCCCCACACAATCAATCCAGAGGGTATGGATGATCGGATGGTTCTTGCTCGTAAACCGATCGTCGGTCCGCCGATCTCCCTCTTCCTCAGGGTACACGATCTCAAGAGGTTGTTCCTCTTCTTCCTCTTCAAACTCTTTACCGTATAAAAATAAATAGACAATAGACACATACAATAAAGAGGTAAGACAACATAAAATCATCGCAACATGGCAAATAAGAAGACGACAAATAACAATTACACAGTTCATACAATATGAAGAAGCTATAACAGTAATACATATTAAATATCCTAGGGTTTCAGAACATCATAGACAGATCACAAATAGAGAAAATCACACAGATAAATCAATCTCACAGATAAGATAAGATAAGAAATAGATAACTAACATAAAAATTATCAGATAAATATAAATAGAGAAAATGTAAGAATATCCAAGATATTACCAGATAAAGATAAATAGAGAAAAATGGAATATTATCCAAAATAAAATCAAATATACCAAAACACAACCCTACTCCATGGAGCTAAACCCAAACAGATATCAGAGAGAATGACTTGCAAAATCTATTAGTACCACGGCTGCCCAACCAACTATTACGCGATCACACGTTGCGTCAATAGCCTACTTACTGGGAATCCACCATCCAGGCGTAGTATAGTTCACAGTCTCCCGTTGTGGCACTATAGGCAATGTACTACTAGACTTTACAAACCTTGATTAAATATAGTGAATGTCGAGTACATTAGTGTGCTATCGGTTTACCACGGCCCAGCGGAGCTACCAACTGTCCACATGTGGGATCCCGTACACTAAAGTCTCCAAGTTTATTAGAACAATAAACAACACTACACTTATCGCATCGACAACACGATGTGATTCGTCTCGTCAACCCAAAACACCAAAAATCGGTATAAAGACAAAACATAATTCCAAATATATGAAATTACGAAAATGCCCTTAAGATAAAATATATATATACCCTCAATGGCAGAAAGCCTGTACGGGTTCACTTTTTCCCGACAGCGAAATAACCTCAAAAACCTATACGGGTTCACATTTTCCGACAGCGAAAATTAAATATAGTAACGGTCAATCGCGTAGAAATTTTATCGCGTTTTTGTAATCTCGTCGTTTTTACAAACGTTTAAAAATCGGGTAAAGATATTTTTTGTTTTTAAAATCGCGTAGCATTTTATATACGTTTTCTCAATCGCGTAGAATTTTTAAATCATTTTCTTATTCGAATACCTTTAAAATTACCATTTAAACAGATAGAAATAATATTTAGTACATTTAAACTACGTAGAATAATTTTTCATACCGTATCTTGTCATTAGGATATTTTGACTATCTTATAGGTTCATTTTTACTAAAAATTGACAAGATATTTTGTTTAGAAACTTATAATAATGGTTTTCTAAATTTTCCATAAAATTTCTATTTACCTAAATTTTTAACCATTTCATTAAATACTTTTTTTTTTTTTTGAAATCTCTAACATGCTTCAAAACCAAAAGTGAGCTATATGTTAGAAAATTTCTTAACATTACTGTATTTCCTTTCTAATGATAAAATTAGGAATTTTAACCCTTTAAACTTACTTCTAATCAATTGGTTCCTTCATAAATCATTATAGAAAATTTCTTCTTAACTTGTATTGTTTCTTTTTAATTGAAAAAGGTTTAGAAACAAGTTTTTAAAATCATGAATTCCTATAGTGGCATGTTGGCGAATTTTATAAAACTTTTGCATTTGATTTCCAAAATGTCTTTCACCTTCTAAATCATATCAAATGTATTCTATAGTCTAAGTTCATTAAATCATTTTAGAAAATAATTATCTATAATCAATTTAATCCTTTAGGCATGTTGGCCCCAAAATACTAAGTTTGTACCATTTGATTTCTAAATGCATTTTCCTTTGATCAAATCAATTAGAAACTTTCTTGATTCTCCTAGGTTAATTAAGCTACACTTTAGGAAAAATCAAGAGAACATTTTGGTCCTCCAAACTTGTCATTGCCGTGAGCTATTGGATTGTGTTCTTTGGAACACTCATGCAAACTTACACATGTTATTCACATCCTATGACTTATCATACAATTTCTAACACATGCATTTATATCTCTAACACATGCAAAATATTTCTAACACATGCAAAATATTTCTAACACATAAACCTAATTTAAAGCTTATAGACATACAATCAAAAGCTATTAGACATGCAAGATTATTACAATTACCAAATAAGAAAGCTACTAACACTTAACACTTAAGCTACTAGCAAACACAAAATTAACAAACACACATCAATGAACACACCACAACCGAATCCTTATGGATTCTACAAACAATCCACCTTCTTACCACCATCAAGGGATGATAAGAATTGTCTTCCTCTTACCTTAAATGAAGACAAAAACTTGCTTCCTCACCTCCTTAGGTCACGGTTTTCACTCCACCAAACACCTAAAATTTTTAAACAAAACCTAAATGTTACTAACCATGAAAAAGAAGCTAAACCATGGAAAAATCATGGCTTAGAACTTTGAAAAAGAAGAGAGAAAAGAAAAGTATGAAATTTCACCTTCTAGGTAAAACTTCCAAGGTTGGTTTCCAAGCCTTAGATGGAAGAATTTGAAGAAACTCCCAACTACAAAGGTTCTTAGAATGGTGTTTAGATTAAGGAAACTTGGTTAGAAAAATTTTTGGATGGTTGGATGGTGTAGTTTGTGTCTTGGCCGAATATGGTGGAGAAAATGGGCAAGAATGGTGGCTAGGGTTCTTGATGAGAGAGAAGAGAGAAAATGATGAAGACAAAGTGATATTTTGGTCACCAAAGCCCTCTTGGCCGTGGACTTGATGTGGGGTGCAAGGTGGGCACCTTGCTTGGCTTCATCCAAGCCATTGGATGAATCAAAGGCTAAGATCAAGCCTTGGTGAGCAAGCCTTCTTCTCATTGGTTAGCTTATGGTGACTCACATGCTTGAGTCACACTTTGTGTATTTAATTTTCTGTGAGTCACTAGTGAGTCACCATTCGGAAAGTTCTACGCCTACGGTGATTAATTAAGCTACCGATCTAACGTTTCGCTAATTGTGGGTCCCGCAAAATATTTTAGGGTCCCTTTGTCACTAAAACATCTTGACTAATAAAATAATATTATAATAATATAAAATTATTTTATTTGTGATTAAATCCTAAAAATTAAAAGATTATTTTTAGACTCATTCGAGAATCGGGTTAAGTAAGATCCCCCAATTCTAAATAATCAAATAAGATTTTCCCGGCAGGAATATATTATTTTCCTGCCTCGGAGCAAATCACACAAAAAGTTCATATAAAATCACAGACAGTATTTTCTGGCATTAATTCAAGAAGAAAACAATTAAAAACAGACAAAAACAGAGAAAACAGTACGTTCGGGACGTAACGGTCATTTTCCCGTTTTTTCCCACAACGTAGGTAATTATCCAAAACGTTCAAATAAAATATCCAGCAGTATTATTTAGCTGTATATCTTTCAGAAGAATTAATACAGTAGCTCAGAAAAATTTTTATTTTACTGTCTCGAAACAAATTACGTAAAACGATCAAATAAAATTTGAACCTGTATTATCGTAATTGTTTTCATACAGAAATCGAGAACAGAAAAATAGGGACACAACGGTCATTCATACAAAAGCATGAAAAACAGAAAACAGTACATTCAGAATATTTTCTAAAAATTGGGGCGTTACAACACTCCCCAACAAATAAAAATTTCGTCCTCGAAATTCGATGTTCATCCGAACAAATGAGGATACTGATCCTTCATTTTATCTTCTAGTTCCCAAGTAGCTTCACCCGTCACATCATTCCATATAACCTTCACCAATTCGATCATCTTCCCTCGAAGCTGCTTTACCTTTCTGTCCTCTATCCTGACAGGTAAAGTTTCGTAAGTCAAATTCTCCTTTAATTGCACATCATCTGGTTGTATAACATGTGTCGGATCTGGTATATACTTCCGTAACTGAGACACATGAAACACGTCATGCAAATTGGATAGAAAAGGCGGCAAAGCAATCTGATATGCTACAGGACCAATACGTCGGATAATCTGATATGGTCCAATGAATTTAGGAGTAAGCTTCTTAGACTTAATTACCCTTCCGACACCAGTCGTAGGAGTAACTCTCAGAAACACATGCTCACCCTCCTCAAATTCAAGAGGTCGTCTTCGCTTATCCGCGTAACTCTTTTGTCTGCTTTGCGTCGTCCTCATCTTTTCTTGTATCATCTTGACTTTATCCGTAGTTTGTCTGTACAAGCTCGGTCCAACATCATACTTTCTCCATCTTGATACCAAAGATAACGGCGTTCGACATCGTCTTCCATACAATGCTTCATAAGGTGCCATTCCGATGCTTGCGTGAAAACTATTGTTGTAGGTGAATTCTATCAAAGATAAAAATTCATCCCAACTTCCCCGTTGTTCCAAAACACAAGCACGTAATAAATCCTCCAAAGACTGTATAGTTCTCTCTGTCTGACCGTCAGTCTGCGGATGATACGCTGAACTCAGTCGTAACTTAGTTCCCATAGCTTCTTGCAGACTTCGCCAAAATCTTGACGTAAACCTCGGATCACGATCAGAAATTATACTTGTCGGTACACCATGTAGTCTGACAATTTCACTGATGTACAACTGGGTTAATCTTTCCAATGAATATTTGATATTGATTGGTAAGAAATGAGCCGATTTCGTAAGTCTATCGACTATAACCCATATTGCGTCATGACCTCTCCTTGTCTTTGGCAAACCAGTAACGAAATCCATAGAAATGCTGTCCCATTTCCATTCTGGAATCGATAATGGTTGCAACATCCCAGCTGGTCTTTGGTGTTCAACTTTCGACTTTTGACAAACTAGACAAGTTGACACGCATCTAACAACATCACCCTTCATTCCATGCCACCAGAATAACTTCTTCAAGTCTTGGTACATCTTTGTTATACCTGGATGCATACTCAATAGACTAGTATGGGCATGTTTCACAATATATCTTCTCAGTTCTCGGTTACGGGGAACACAAACTCTACCCCGAAATCTCAGAATTCCATCAGTTCCTTCCTTGAACTCTAGTGTCTCGCCTTGCTTCATTTGCTCCCTTATTCCTTGCAAAAATTTATCGGCATTTTGCTTTTCTTTTATGTCTTCCATCAGCTCGCTCGAGATAGTAACCATGCTAACACAGATCTTCCCTGGTTTCAACTCAACAAACGACCACTCATCTCTAAACTGTTCAATGAGTTCCTTTTCCTTGATCATTAGAGCAGAAACACTAATAATTTTCCTGCTCAAAGCATCGGCCACGACATTCGCTTTACCAGGGTGGTACAAAAGTTGAAAATCGTAATCGTTCAGAAATTCCAACCACCTTCGCTGCCTCATATTTAGCTCCTTCTGGTCGTACAAGTACTTCAAACTCTTGTGATCACTAAAAATGTTGAACGTTGCTCCATAGAGAAAGTGTCTCCATATCTTCAAAGCAAAAACTACCGCAGCCAATTCCAAATCATGCGTAGGATAATTCTTTTCATGAACCTTCAATTGTCGAGAAGCATACGCCACCACATTCCGGTCTTGCATCAACACGCATCCTAGTCCCTGATAAGAAGCGTCACAATACACATCGAAAGATCTCGTCGAATCTGGTAGGATTAACACCGGCGCAGTTGTTAACCTCTTCTTCAACTCTTGAAAACTAGCTTCACGTTCTTCTGTCCATTCGAAAGCTTGACTTTTCCTCGTTAGTTGTGTAAGTGGTCCAGCAATCTTGGAAAAACCTTCGATAAATCTCCGATAATAACTAGCAAGTCCAACAAAACTTCGAACTTCTGTTACTGTCTTAGGTCTCTCCCACTGTAAAACAGTCTCCACTTTCGATGGGTCCACCGCTATACCTTCCTTAGAAATTACGTGCCCAAGAAATTGAACTTCTTCCAACCAGAACTCACACTTAGACAACTTCGCATACAACTGCTTCTCCCTCAAAATCTGAAGAATAACACTCAGATGTTCAGCATGCTCTTCCTTCGATCTAGAATAGATTAGAATGTCATTGATAAAGACAACGACAAATCTGTCTAGATATGGACGAAATATCCTGTTCATATAATCCATAAATATAGCAGGAGCATTCGTCACCCCGAATGGCATTACACGATACTCATAATGTCCATAACGAGTTCGGCGTTTTCGGCACATCCTCCCCTTTCACACGAATCGGTGATAACCCGATCGCAGATCTATCTTGGAAAATATCATGCTCCTCTCAATTGATCCATCAAATCGTCAATTCTTGGAAGCGGATATTTATTCTTGATAGTCACCTTGTTCATTGCCGATAGTCCACACAAAGTCGCGACGTTCCATCCTTCTTCTTGACCAAAAGTACTGGTGCACCCCATGGGGAAACACTAGGTCGTACAAATTCTTTCTCCAACAGTTCCACCAATTGCTTTTTCAGCTCCTCCAACTCTCGGCGACATACGATATGGTGCAATTGAAATAGGACCTGTTCCCGGTACTAAATCAATTGAGAATTCGATCTCCCGCTCAGGCGGTAAACCAGGTACATCTTCAGGAAAAATATCCGGAAATTCGTTGACAACAGGAATAGTACTCACATCCTTCTCATTCTTAACTTCTAGAGAAGACAATACCAGATATCCCTGCGCTCCATCTCTCAATAAAGATTTGACCTTAACAGCAGTTAAGAATCCAGACTCTTCTTCCTTAGGAAAAACTATAGTTTTCTTCGCACAATCTATGAGGATATGGTTAGAACATAACCAGTCCATCCCTAAGATTACATCTATCTCAATGAGAGGCAAACAAATCAAATCGACCAAAAACAAACGGTCCTTCACAACAATAGGACAATCCAAACAGATCTTAGAAGTAACTACAGGTTTAGCAGTTGGCGTAGATACATTTAACATAACATTCAGAGAAGACATAGGCAACTTCAACCTTTCTACACAATCATATGCAATAAAGGAATGTGTAGCACCCGAGTCATACAAGACAGTCAGAAGATTACCTCCAATGTCTCCTTCTCCTAGAATAAGATCATCAGACTTAGAAATCTCAGATCCCACCATTGTATATACTCGTCCTCCAGATCTCGGTTGAGTACTTCCAGATTTTTGCTGATTAGCTTTAACATACCGAACAGCAGGTTTTCTCTCCGGCTGTGGACAATCCTTTGCTATGTGCCCAGGTTGTTTACAATTGAAACAAACTGCACCTTTAACTGTACACTCGGGAGAAATATGACCTTTCTTCCCGCACTTAAAACACGTTGGCGTAAACGCCACCCTCTGTCCAGCTCCACTACCACTTGCACTTCCACTAACAGATGGTCGTTGAGATTGACTTCCTGTTGGCCTGGTATACGGCTTACGCTGAAACCGATTTGCATTACTACCTCCACCTCTCTGGAACCTTGTCGGTCCAAAACTCCGATTCCTTTGATCTTTAGATGGCTCTAACTCTTCAAGTCGAGCACAAGCATCCACCAAAGCATGAAATTGAGTCATCCTCAAAGATACCACTCCTCGTTTCAGTTCCACCCTTAAACCTGATTCAAACTTCCTGCATCTCCACACATCATCTTGTCGTGTCTGAGCATAATCTGAGAATTGAGATAAACTTTCAAATTTTGTGGCATACTCATTCACCGTCATATTCCCCTGTCGCAACCCAAGAAATTCCATTTCCTTGGCATGCCTAGCACTCATGGGAAAATATTTATCCATAAAAGTATTAGAAAACACTTCCCAAGTGATCTCAGTCCCTTCAGCTTGCAACACTCGGCGGATTCCTCTCCACCAATGTTCTGCATCTCCTCTCAGCATGAAAACAGCATAAGTCACTTTCTTTTCATCGGTACATCTCATCCCCTCAAATATTCTCTCTAAATCTTGCATCCACTGACTCGCTTTCTCCGGATCCACCTCGCCTCTAAATTGTGGCGGATTATGACGCCTAAATTCAGATAAATTTAGGGCATCAGCTGTAGCATCTTGTTTGTTGGCTGCTCTCAAATTTTTCTGAGTTATCACTTCAGCCATCTGCCGCATAGCCTCAAGAAGAACCAACATCGGGTCCTCATCTCGATTTACGTTAGCACGTCCTCTGCCTCTACCAGCCATCTCTTTTCTTCAAACATAACAAAACAAAGTCAGATACATCCTTTAAGATATTTCCAAAAGGATATAAATCACAAAGATCACAGAGAATCACACAGCACAAACAAAAACAGACCCAACCACAACCCCAAAAGACTCTAACTTGGGCTCTGATACCAACTAATGTAACACCCCTTTGGAGGATGTCACACATAAAAGAAAATAAAATAAATAGAAATAAAATCTACCCAAGTTGCGGAATATTTGTTAAAATTATTACGGGTTGTAAAAATAATTCCGATAGACGAAATATGTAATAAAAAGATAATACGGAAAATACGAAATAAAAAAAAAACATCATCACTAATAATATACATATGGTTAAGTTATAAGCTGTACATATAATTTACAACTAAGACTACTATTATTTAAACAAAACAGTAAAGAAAGCAATAAAAGAGTTAATATATATGACATACGCTGACGCGCCCAAAAAAACATCATGACTATCTACTCCTCCGATGGATCACTCTCGGTGTGAAAATGATCATCAGGAGATAAATATCCCTGATGTCCCGACATACGGCGATAACGGGATCGCGCAGTCGACACGATGCTTATCTCACTAGGCTCAGGGTTTTCAGCACCCCAATAACGCCTAATGGATAAGGGTAACTCTAAATGCAGAAAAAGCGTCGTCGTCGAAATCGGATCTCCATCAAACTGATGACGTAGAATCACAGTCATACGTCCAGCATAGGTAACAGAAGCACGATCTCCTCGTAAATGCCAAGCCAGATCGCCTCCATGGAATACCAGCTCTACGAACCCCAAAATGCAAAGCGTCGCCATCCCCCACACAATCAATCCAGAGGGTATGGATGATCGGATGGTTCTTGCTCGTAAAACTGATCGTCGGTCTGCTGATCTCCCTCTTCCTCAGGGTACACGATCTCAAGAGGTTGTTCCTCTTCTTCCTCTTCAAACTCTTTACCGTATAAAAATAAATAGACAATAGACACATACAATAAAGAGGTAAGACAACATAAAATCATCGCAACATGGCAAATAAGAAGACGACAAATAACAATTACACAGTTCATACAATATGAAGAAGCTATAACAGTAATACATATTAAATATCCTAGGGTTTCAGAACATCATAGACAGATCACAAATAGAGAAAATCACACAGATAAATCAATCTCACAGATAAGATAAGATAAGAAATAGATAACTAACATAAAAATTATCAGATAAATATAAATAGAGAAAATGTAAGAATATCCAAGATATTACCAGATAAAGATAAATAGAGAAAAATGGAATATTATCCAAGATAAAATCAAATACACCAAAACACAACCCTACTCCATGGAGCTAAACCCAAACAGATATCAGAGAGAATGACTTGCAAAATCTATTAGTACCAATTTGCCCAACCAACTATTACGCGATCACACGTTGCGTCAATAGCCTACGACACCGGGAATCCACCATCCAGCGTAGTATAGTTCATGATCTCCGTTGTGGCACTATAGGCAATGTACTACTAGACTTTACAAACCTTGATTAAATATAGTGAATGTCGAGTACATTAGTGTGCTATCGGTTTACCACCACAAATGGAGCTACCAACTGTCCACATGTGGGATCCCGTACACTAAAGTCTCCAAGTTTATTAGAACAATAAACAACACTACACTTATCGCATCGACAACACGATGTGATTCGTCTCGTCAACCCAAAACACCAAAAATCGGTATAAAGACAAAACATAATTCCAAATATATGAAATTACGAAAATGCCCTTAAGATAAAATATATATATACCCTCAATGGCAGAAAGCCTGTACGGGTTCACTTTTTCCCGACAGCGAAATAACCTCAAAAACCTGTACGGGTTCACATTTTCCCGACAGCGAAAATTAAATATAGTAACGGTCAATCGCGTAGAAATTTTATCGCGTTTTTGTAATCTCGTCGTTTTTACAAACGTTTAAAAATCGGGTAAAGATATTTTTCTGTTTTTAAAATCGCGTAGCATTTTTAATACGTTTTCTCAATCGCGTAGAATTTTTAAATCATTTTCTTATTCGAATACCTTTAAAATTACCATTTAAACAGATAGAAATAATATTTAGTACATTTAAACTACGTAGAATAATTTTTCATACCGTATACTGTCATTAGGATATTTTGACTATCTTATAGGTTCATTTTTACTAAAAATTGACAGTATTTTGTTTAGAAACTTATAATAATGGTTTTCTAAATTTTCCATAAAATTTCTATTTACCTAAATTTTTAACCATTTCATTAAATACTTTTTTTTTTGAAATCTCTAACATGCTTCAAAACCAAAAGTGAGCTATATGTTAGAAAATTTCTTAACATTACTGTATTTCCTTTCTAATGATAAAATTAGGAATTTTAACCCTTTAAACTTACTTCTAATCAATTGGTTCCTTCATAAATCATTAGAAAATTTCTTCTTAACTTGTATTGTTTCTTTTTAATTGAAAAAGGTTTAGAAACAAGTTTTTAAAATCATGAATTCCTATAGTGGCATGTTGGCCGAATTTTATAAAACTTTTGCATTTGATTTCCAAAATGTCTTTCACCTTCTAAATCATATCAAATGTATTCTATAGTCTAAGTTCATTAAATCATTTTAGAAAATAATTATCTATAATCAATTTAATCCTTTAGGCATGTTGGCCCCAAAATACTAAGTTTGTACCATTTGATTTCTAAATGCATTTTCCTTTGATCAAATCAATTAGAAACTTTCTTGATTCTCCTAGGTTAATTAAGCTACACTTTAGGAAAAATCAAGAGAACATTTTGGTCCTCCAAACTTGTCATTGCCGTGAGCTATTGGATTGTGTTCTTTGGAACACTCATGCAAACTTACACATGTTATTCACATCCTATGACTTATCATACAATTTCTAACACATGCATTTATATCTCTAACACATGCAAAATATTTCTAACACATGCAAAATATTTCTAACACATAAACCTAATTTAAAGCTTATAGACATACAATCAAAAGCTATTAGACATGCAAGATTATTACAATTACCAAATAAGAAAGCTACTAACACTTAACACTTAAGCTACTAGCAAACACAAAATTAACAAACACACATCAATGAACACACCACAACCGAATCCTTATGGATTCTACAAACAATCCACCTTCTTACCACCATCAAGGGATGATAAGAATTGTCTTCCTCTTACCTTAAATGAAGACAAAAACTTGCTTCCTCACCTCCTTAGGTCACGGTTTTCACTCCACCAAACACCTAAAATTTTTAAACAAAACCTAAATGTTACTAACCATGAAAAAGAAGCTAAACCATGGAAAAATCATGGCTTAGAACTTTGAAAAAGAAGAGAGAAAAGAAAAGTATGAAATTTCACCTTCTAGGTAAAACTTCCAAGGTTGGTTTCCAAGCCTTAGATGGAAGAATTTGAAGAAACTCCCAACTACAAAGGTTCTTAGAATGGTGTTTAGATTAAGGAAACTTGGTTAGAAAAATTTTTGGATGGTTGGATGGTGTAGTTTGTGTCTTGGCCGAATATGGTGGAGAAAATGGGCAAGAATGGTGGCTAGGGTTCTTGATGAGAGAGAAGAGAGAAAATGATGAAGACAAAGTGATATTTTGGTCACCAAAGCCCTCTTGGCCGTGGACTTGATGTGGGGTGCAAGGTGGGCACCTTGCTTGGCTTCATCCAAGCCATTGGATGAATCAAAGGCTAAGATCAAGCCTTGGTGAGCAAGCCTTCTTCTCATTGGTTAGCTTATGGTGACTCACATGCCTTTGAGTCACACTTGTGTATTTAATTTTCTATATTTGAGTCGCCTAGTGAGTCACTGTTTCGGAAAGTTCTACTGACCTACGGTGATTAATTAAGCTACCGATCTAACCGTTTCATGACTAATTGTGGGTCCCGCAAAATATTTCGGGTCCCTTTGTCACTAAAACATCTTGACTAATAAAATAATATTATAATAATATAAAATTATTTTATTTGACATTAAATCCTAAAAATTAAAAGATTATTTTTAGACTCATTCAGAATCGGGTTAAGTAAGATCCCCCAATTCTAAATAATCAAATAAGATTTTCCCCGGCCCGGAATATATTATTTTCCTGCCTCGGAGCAAATCACACAAAAAGTTCATATAAAATCACAGACAGTATTTTCGGCATTAATTCAAGAAGAAAACAATTAAAAACAGACAAAAACAGAGAAAACAGTACGTTCGGGACGTAACGGTCATTTTCCCGTTTTTTCCCACAACGTAGGTAATTATCCAAAACGTTCAAATAAAATATCCAGCAGTATTATTTAGCTGTATATCTTTCAGAAGAATTAATACAGTAGCTCAGAAAAATTTTTATTTTATCTTGTCTCGAAACAAATTACGTAAAACGATCAAATAAAATTTGAACTCTGTATTATCGTAATTGTTTTCATACAGAAATCGAGAACAGAAAAATAGGGACACAACGGTCATTCATACAAAAGCATGAAAAACAGAAAACAGTACATTCAGAATATTTTCTAAAAATTGGGGCGTTACACTTTAAATCATTAGATGTATGGTTTTCACATAAGGATTTTGCTAAAAAGGTAGAGGAGGAATGGAAAAATTTGGAAGGTGCATCAGTAGTAGCAAAATTGAAGGGGCTAAAAGTTCCTTTAAAAAAGTGGAATAAGGATGTGTTTGGCCATATTGATAATTCCATTAATCGTTTGGAGGCAGAGATGTATAGACTTGACTTTTTGGTAGAGGAAGGAGATCTTAATGAAGTCAATGAGGCTAGAAGGAAAGCGCTCTTAAGTTAATTGGTCATATGGTATAGGAGGAAAGAAAACTACTGGAGACAATTATCTAGAGATAGATTCATTAAGGAGTCAGATAGAAATACAAAATACTTTCTTACATTGGCTATTGCAAGAAGGAGGAAAAAGCATATTCTAAAGTTGAAGGTGGGCAGGCGAGTTTTTCAAGATCCGAAAGTGTATTAAAAAATAGGCAAGAAATTTTTTTAAAGATTTGTACAAGCAGGACCTAATGCCACAAATTGAGCTTCAAGAAGGTATGTTACCATGTATTTCTTGTGATCAAGCCCTCTCGTTAGAAATTATGTCAACTATAGAAGAAATAAAAAATGTTGTCTGGTGTTGTGATCTAACAAAGTCACCTGGGTATGATGGGTTTAACTTGAAGTTTATAAAGAGCATGTGGAATGTGATTGGTGAAGACTTCTCTAAGTTTGTTCTTGATTTCTTTTCCTCGGGTTTTCTTCCAAAGAAGGTGAATGTGACTTGGGTGGCTTTGATTCCAAAAATAGAGGGTGCAAGCGATATGTCAGAGTTTAGACCTATCAGTATGGTTAGGGTGTATAAGTAAGGTAAATTGCCAAAATTCTAGCTGGATGGATGAAAAAGGTCATGCTAGACTTAGTGGGAAAGACTCAATCTGCTTTTGTTAGTGGAAGATAGATTCTTGATGGGGCACTCATAGCTAGTGAAGTGGTACATTGGATTCAAAAAAATAAGGTGTCTGCAGTCCTTTTGAAGCTTGACTTTCAAAAAGCTTATGATTTTGTTAGATGGAGTTTCATTGATCATGTTTTGAAATCTATGGGCTTTGGTGACAAATAGCGAAGATGGGCATCTCAACAGCTTCTATGTCAATTCTGGTAAATGGATCACTTACAGAACCCTTCAAAATGAAGTGTGGTCTAAGGCAAAGGGACCCTCTATCCCTATTTTTATTTGTTCTAGTTGCTGAAGTTTTTAATCGGATGGTTGGTAGAGCTAAGGAAGTTAGGTTGATTGAAAGTGTTTGTATCAAGAGAGATATGGTTGAGCTCTCTTATTTATAATTTACAGATGACACGATAATTTTTTGTCCCTCCAAAAGGCACATTATCTCTAATTATAGAAGATTGTTGGATTGTTTAGGTATTATGTTTGGGTTGAAGATAAATTATGCTAAATCAGCTCTTATCCCTTTCTTTTGCACGAAGCAGTGGATGGATGATGTGAGTAGAAGCCTTCTCTATTCGGTTGTTTCCTTGCCAATAAAATACCTGGGAATTCCTCTTGGTGCAAATCAGAGGAAGCTAGAAACATGGAGACCCGTGTTGGAGAGGATTGAGAAGAAACTTGCATCTTGGAAGGCAAGGCTTCTATCCAGGTCAGGTAGACTTGTCTTGATCAAATCTGTTCTTAATAATCTACCTTTATTCTATCTTGGGCTTTTTAAAATTCCGAAGCTAGTGGTCAAAAAAATTATTGGTCTTCAAAGTAGATTTTTTTGGAGTAGTGATCCAAATAAAAGAGGTCTCGTTTTAGTTAAATGAACTCTTATTCAGAAACCTAGAAGTTTGGGAGGTCTTAGTGTGAGGGACTTAGTAATAAAAAATGTTGTAATGCTCTTTAAATAATGGTGGTGCTTTTCTGCTGAGGAAAAACTTTTATGGAAGAGGATTGTATGTTCTAATTATAATCAAAATTGGGATAGATTGCTTGTAGATCAAAAGATAACATCTAGGGAGGCCTTAGTCTACTATTTGTGATGTGTCAAAGTTTGGGAACAATGTAATTCAAATTATCCAGAATGGTATTTGGAAGTATGTGGGAAATGGTAAGTACTCCTTATTTTGGGAGGATTTGTGGATTGGATATGGTCGGCTTAAGGATAAATTTCCAAGACTTTACACTATTTCGCTGTAAAAAAATAAGGTGATTACAGATTTTGGGGTGTGGGATGGTTCGGTTTGGAGATGGAATTTCCTTTGGCGGCGATTGTTATTTGTGTGGGAGATGCAACAACTTAATGAGTTACACAATTTGTTATATGTGGTTTCGTTTAATAGTGAGTTAGATGATAAACTTTTTTAGAAATTTGACTCAAGAGGGTGTTTTTCAGTCAAGTCTTTTTTGTTTGCTGAAGCAAATTTATCAAGCTCTTTGTGCTCCACTTTTAATAATATAAAATGTGTATGGCACGACCTTGCTCCTCCAAAGGTTGAATTACTTGTGTGGTTTATGTTGTTGGGAAGACTAAATACTAAAGGTCGTCGTAGGAAGCTTAATTTGGTACAAGCAGATGACATTGGGTGTCATTTTTGCAATCTAGATGTTGAAAGTATTGAACATATTTTTTTCACTTGTCATTACTCCTGGAAATTATGGTGTTCTTGTTTGGATTAGTGTGGTTTTTGTTGGTTTGTTCTGTTGGGTGCACGCATTTTTTTTTATTCATGGGTGGATATTGGGTTAGTTGGGTTTCAAAAAAAAGTGTGAGTATCCTTATTTTTTGTGGTTATATGGACTGTATGGCAAGCTAGAAATAGGTTCATGTTTGAGAAAGTGGAGCCAAATTGAACACAGATTTACACTATTGTAAAATTGAGGGTTGGGTATTGGACTAAGGGGTGATGTTCTGATTTTCCCTTCTCTCTAGAGCTGTTGGTAACTAATTTGCAGGAAGTGAGATGTTGGTAGCCTTCTGGGTTAACAAGACAGAAAATTGCTTCTTCATCTACTTTGTCTAAGGGTGTCTACACGTGGACTTTGCAAGATACTCTACGAAATAATTTGGGAATGGTCGTCATTGGTAGTTCCCTCCAAGGAGTGGGTGGGAATTTGTTGTGTGTTTGTACTAAACATGTTGATCCTTGTGAAGATTTAGAAGCTGTTTTTCGGGCTTTAATATTTGTTCTTGAAGTTTCTGCTAAAAAATCGTGGCTTTTACTTTGTCTGATTTTGGTTGTGTCAAACTCCTTGCTTGCTCAATCTTGGGTTGGAGATGAGAAGAATATTCCTTGGAGACTGCGTTTCCTATGAAATAAGTTCCAATTAATCAAGAGGTGTTTCAAAGATTTACATTTTGCCTACAAAAAAAAGAAAGTTTAAGCTTAAAGCAGGTTCTGAGCTTTCTCTAGTGGAGCAAAAGGTTTCTTGGTTTTGTTCTTAATTTTGTTTTACTGTTCTATGTGTTATTATTGTTCTCTATTCTTTCTAGACTATTTTTGTTCCTGCTCCTCTCTATTTTAAAGAGTTTTTGAGCCTGTATCTATGCTATTAATCAAAAAAAAAATTGATTATATCATATATTTTCTCTTACACTTCTTCATAAGTCAATCTATTTTGATATGTTTAAATTAGATTTGGCATTAAGGTTTATAGTAGATATTATAAACGACTATGCATGTACATAGTCAAATTTCCTACATCAAAAACTTTTTATTTAAAAAAGATAAAATTTATGTTAATTCTTTTTGACAAAAAATAAAAAAAAAATGAAAACAAATTATGAATATATCACTCAAATTGATTTTACTCATAAATTCGTGAAACATCTTAGATTATAAGCGACACTACCATATGTTTAAATGAATTAATTTTTAAAAAATTATATAATACATTGATTATTTAAAATTTGAAAACTCATGTTATCAATCAAGGGAAAAAATACAATGCACTCATTATTTTATTAATGATTCACATTTTCAATAAAAAATTATTAATTGTATAAATAAGTTTACATTTTCTTTTTTATTATATATGTGTATTTAATATATAAAGACCTTTGGTGTTTCATTGAAAAGTTGTGTATTTTTAGTTATCCAAATATTTAGTAAAATATCATGTACACAATTAAGTTGCTATTCTATCATGATATTCTGAAAATGATAAAATTCAAAAGAAAGTAAGTTGTTCATTATTCTTTTCATTTTAATTTTATATATTTGATCTACGATATTGAAAACTTGACATGAAATTATTTTAATATGTACAATCACGAGAGGAAAATTTTATAAGAAAACTTAATAAAATTAATTGAAATGTAATTTATTAACAAAAATCTAAATTAACTAATTATATATGAGTGTCGCTATTGAAATTCTAATATGCTTATTTACACTTTCACTTTGTAATTTTTAATAATGAAAAATAACTTTTTAAAAACTTTAAGAAAGGGTAAATTTTTAAAAGTACAATAAAAAATAAAAAGTAAAAAGTGTGAGTAGACATATCGGAGTGCTAATGATCCCACCCATTATATATATTTAGAATAACTGTTTATTTAGAAAATAGTTTTATAATATTTTTATTCACAAAAATAAATTGTTTGACTATTATGTTTATTTTTTTATGATATATTCTTATTATTGATATCAATGTAATATACTAATAATTTTTTAAACATATTTTTAATAACTATAAAAAAATTATATTAATTATCTCACACTTTTTTTTTTTGTTGTATCAAATTCCTATTAATACAAAACACCATTGTAGAGAGTGTATCTAGTTAGATGAGTATTTTTTGTATGAGATGAGAGAAGAGAATCTTGATTATTGGATCTTACATAAATGATCAAAATTAGAATATAAATGCATATGACTTTTTTTAAGTAACTTTTAATCTTGATTATATGGTCAAGATTTACTCCTTTTACCCTCTCACAATAAAAACTCATCTCACCTTTTACAATAAATACTCATCTCATCAGATATGTTATATATATATATATATATAGACATAAACTATTAGTTAAGGCTTTTGAATACTCAAACACGCATGTGATTTTTTTAAGTAGTTATATGACTTTTTAGTAATTTTTAATCTTAACCATTCATGTATAGTTGTATGGTCAAAATTTATTTCTCCCACCCTCTCATAATAAAAATTATTCTCATATATTATAATAAATACTCGTCTCATTAGTTACATTTTCTATGTGTATAAAGTTTTTGAATACTCATGCTTCACAGACACCTAGAGAGAGAGAGAGAGAGAGAGAGAGAGAGAGAGCTTGGTTTTGCCTTCTTCAAATAGCTTGTTGACAACGTCATAATTAGGAGGAACACCAAATCTCCATTTGGTAGATTTGGTGTTCTTCTCGGCATCTCCATGCAAATAGGTGCGGTACTTGTCCTTCGTAGCATGGGATGATGCCAACTTTGGTTGCAACACAAGGTTTTGTACCCTTCATGGAGGGATTGTATAATATATAAAATATAAGTAGGAGATTTTTCATCCAGCAATCAAGGATGATAATATATATTTTTATTTTATGTGGACAAGAAAATTCATGGTTTATTGCTGAGAATGTTCCATTCATACATGTACTTGTTTGAGTTGGACTTTCTTGGTTTGAGACTTATTTAAAAATAAAAAAGTAAATATCGATTTTGATGATATTCTTATCAATTTTTTTTTTCTTTTGAGTGATTCAAATTTAATGTGCCTTTTGGATACGTAAGAGTGTAAGGCTGTTTTTTGTTGAATTTATGCATCTCATATAGTTGTTGAGAAGATATATACTGCTATCGTAGAAAGACACATCTATTTGGAACATGTCTATTGATTAATACTTTAATAAGCACATCCCTTTGTTGTAGAAGGACACATCCATTTAAAACATGTCTATTGATTAATAGACACATCCATTAGAAATGAAAAATAATCATCTTACATTAATTTTAAAGGTATAAGTATTATTTATATTATTTTTAATAAATGTGATTGAATAAAAAAATGATAGAAAAAAAATATGTATAATAAATAATATTAAATAAAGTATAAAAAAAAAAAAAATATATATATATTATTTGATAGAAGAATATAAAAATTTATTAAAAATATGTATGTTAATATGGAAAGATATGTCTCTAGGACATATGAAAGAACATGTCTACTTATTAATAGAAGGATATATCTATTGGACATTATCAAAGAACATGTCTAGTTTTAAAAAGGCAGATTGGTGATGTTTCACAGATTATAAATACTCATCCCATAGAGATTGAAAAATCACTCTTATCACTTTTCAACATTAAAACTTTTCATAAAGTAAATTCTTTCAAGAACAGTCGCGACATTTAAGAGTTTTATAGATTTTTATTTGAGTGCACATTAGAAGATCCTATAGTGGTCATCAAATGCTATTTGTACAAAGAAAAAGATGATTTTACATTTTTTTTTAAAGTGTAAGTATTATATATATCTTTTTTAAGAGTGTGTGATTGAGAAAAAAAAATTATAAGAAAAAATAAATATAATTAATGATATTAAATGAGGTGTAAAAAATAGTATATACACCGTTTGTGATAAAAATATCAGAATTATTTGTATAATAGTAGAGACGGAAATCTACTCCCAAAAAAATGCTTCCTATCGCTTACCTCGATCAAACTGATTTTTCAATTATTAACTCTTTCTATCTTTTATTGTTAATTACTAAGATTGAATTTCTTTTTTTCTTCTTTGCTATTTTAATCTTTAGTATGTGTTTAAATTAACTTATTTTGTATTCAAAACAACTTATAATAAAAAATCATGTGAGAGAACTTTTAAAATATAAATAATTATTTTTTCTAAAATAATCTAAACCAAACATGCCTTTAGTTTATTCAAATTAATCATAACTATATCAAATTACTCATTCAGTTTCAATTTATCCCATCAAATTAATCCCTAAAATAAAGATGATGGTTCTTGATTGGCACATCACGCACCTTGATGTACACACTTCGTGAGAAGAATGCATGCGCAGGTTTCATGACAAAGCAAGGAACTCAGAATAATGAAGAGTTCAAAGTGTGGTCGTCTCCTCCTCCAAGTCTGGATAGCCAACTTTTGGCTGATTCAATGGGTAATGTTCTTTAGGAGTTAATCTTTTAATCTTGATCATTTATGTATAATTATAAGATCAATATTTACTCATTTCACCCTCTTACAAGAAAAACTTTTCTCACTAAATATGCTCCCATATATATAAGAAGTGTATATGGTGAGATGAATATTTATTGTAAGAGGTGAGATGAGAGAACCTTGACAATTGAATTTTATATGAATAGTCAAGATTACAACATAAATGCATATGACTTTTTTAAGTGGTCACATGACCTTTAAGTAACTTTTAATCTTGATTATTCATGTATGGTTATATGATCAAGATTTATTCCTCTCACCCTGTAACAATAAAAACTCTTCTCACTAGATATGTTCCCTTATATATAGGGGGTGTATATCTAGTGAGATGAATATTTATTGTAAGATGTGAGATGAGTGTCTTGGTCATTGAATCTTACATGAATGATCAAGATTACAACATAAATGAATGTGACCTTTTTAAGTGGTTAAATGACCTTTAAGTAATTTTTAATCTTGATCATCTATGTATAGTTGTATGATCAAGATTTACTTCTCTTACCCTCTCATAATAAAAACTCATCTCACTGGATATGCTCCCATATATATAGGGAGTGTATCTGGTGAGAAGAGTATTTATTGTAAGAGGTGAGATGAGTGAATCTTGACAATTGGATCTTACATGAATGATCAAGATTACAATATAAATGTATGTGACTTTTTTAAGTGGTCACATGACCTTTAAGTAACTTTTAATATTGATCATCCATATATGGTTATATGATCAAGATTTACTCCTCTCACCAGATATACTATATATATATATATATATATATATATATATATATATATATATATATATATATATATTATATATATATATATATATATATATATATATATATATATATATATATATATATATATATATATATATATATATAAAATGTTATGAAAGGATCAATTTGATGTCGTTAATAAATGATAATCAATATGATGCTGAATATATTTTTGAATGATGAAAATATATATTTACAATAAAAAAAAAGTTTAGTAGCATGTGGAACCTTTTAAATTTACAGTGAAAAATCTAACTTAATTGAGTGAGTAAGCCAAGTTAAGCAATTAAGGAGAATGAATTACATTGTTTCAAAGTGGAAAAAATTTAGATTTGAATTTAGTGTTCAATTAAATGAGTTAATTTATTTAATTAAGAGATACCATATGCAAATAATGATTTGCACAATTAATAAGAATAAATTCCATCAATTAAATTGGTTATCCTATCCAAAATTTAAATAAATAAATAGATAGATAGGTAGGTAGAGATATCATATAATTACTTGAAGGATAACGATATTGTCCAATCATCTACTTGGATTTTTCAGGAGAGCCAATACAAATTAAGTAGGAAGATAAAGAATGGTTGTTTGGAATGGCGATTGGTTTAGAGGAACCCAGTAATCCTTTCTCCTCTTGTTTAACTCCCATCCAATTTCTCTCGAGTCTTTTTCAATATTTTGCCATAGTAACTTAGCAATAGGAAGTGTGGCTTAAGTTTGGGCTAAGTGTCAAAAGTCAAGCCCCCTCATTCTTAGGAAACTGATATTTTTACCTTTAGCTCATTTGATTGGCTCATACTTCACGCCAATGAGGAAGCATTTGACAACCAATCTATATCATTCAATGTGTACTGCTAAGCTCTCACATTCTCTTCCTACCTTGTTGTTTTCTTTCCCCTCTCATCCATAAAGAGTTCATTGGTAATAGCTACATGTAGCAACTTGGAAACTCACTTCTCCACATGCAATGTAATTTTAAGTTCCCTCATTCCATTCCCTCACTTCAACCGACATCTAATCGCTTTCGAAAGAACTTTGCGCTGCTTGAAAGCATAAAAATCACACTTTTAAGGGATAAACTACTAATTACTCCTATAGCTCTTTTTTTCCTCCCACAACTTATTTTTAAATCTTAATTTTGCCTCTGTTTTATCTTTTTTTTAAAAAAAAAAAACAATGACACCTAAAGCCCAAAAGTCAAATAATCAAAAACTAAGACGAGGAAACCCAACTTTAATGGGGAAAATTAAATCTCTTGAAACTTGAAAGCCTAAATGGAGCCTGAAGCTATAATTAACAAGTCAATCACTACCCTTAGGGATCTTCATTGAGTTGGGGCAAGATGCTCTCCCCTCACTTTTGTGTGTAGCCTATTAAGTAAGTACAAGCATTGTGATTATGTTGAGAATGTGACCAAAGAAAATAGAGAAGAGAAATTGACGAAGCAACTTATGGAGTATTGTGATAAAGAACTAATTGATTACTTGGATGATACAAGTTTCTTGAAAAAATTAACAATGAAGTCAATTATTACAGTAATTCATATGCTATCTATGATGACACTAACTTCAATTATTACCAATTTGCCTCTTGGACAAAAACAATGTAAGTAAGGGAAACTAATATCCTCAAAGCAAAGACATCTTGAAAGGACTCCGGAGCTAGATGGAAAACTGTCAAAGTTAAGCATGAAGAAAATCCAACTACAATTGCAGAAGAGAAAGACAAACTACTTCAGCTTAACATGAAGCTGCTTCTTTGACAGCTACCTTTCGCTATACAAGTAACCATTTGATGTAGCCAAGCTCGCCAATCCTAAGATTCAATCGACATGGATTATTGGTTCAAATACTGTTGTTTCCCGAACCAAAAGAGCTTCAAACTAGTTTATCCTCCTCTAGGAGGCTTCTTGTAGCTATTTTGGCCATCTTATGCCTAAAATGTTAATTCGGCTTGGTTTAGCCAAATTCATTTTCTTGTTTTCTGAACATCTTTTCTCCTACTTGGAAGAACAATAAAGTTTTGAACATTTGTCATCACTAGCTTTCACATGTTCTAGAGTTAATAGTTGGTTAGCAATCTTGCTTTCTAATAGAGGCAGCCTGCACAAACCTTTAATGTTGAACGTCTTCAACTAATCGACTATTGGTTCATTTACCTATTGCTCAATAACCCTGAGATCTGCAATAGAAAGCTTATGTTGGCTTTGGTAGAAATATTCATGAAGCAGCACCTTGATCTCATTCTAGCTTCTGAAGCAACTTCGAGGCAAATTTGTGATTAGCTTAAAGTCTAGCTTTGTTAAGGATAGAGGAAAGAGTTACGACCTATCGAAGCTATTTTGGCCTATATCTCCACATCGAGCCATAAATTAGCTAGTATGTCCCAAGGTGCATGGTATAACCAACTTCTCCAAGAAACATTGAAAGATATGTATAATTGTAGCTTTTGGGAACCAACATAACCATATCAATACATTCTAGGCATGGCTTCTAATAGACCTGCCTCTCCTTCAGCTTAAAAGCTTCTTCAAAGTAATCTTCAATAATATCGGCAACTTGATTTGAGTCAATAGCCGCCAAGGCCCACAACTTAATGATTGCATGGTCTGTTATTGCTAGACCAAGTGTAAATGTTTCTACTACAATAGGGTAGTCAACCATATTTCATGCTCCCAAGTAAAGGTAGTATAGATTCGATCCATTAATCCAACCTATGGCAAAATCAATGCTAGATTCATTTGCAATAAGACTCATTTAAGGCCTTGTAAGCTTCTTTGCTATGCATAGTTGGCCATATTTCATGTTTGGTGTTGCAAGATCACCTAGTGCATAACATAGATGTCTCTGGTCATCAATTTCAACATGTTGCTGCTATAATATATAACTCGAAGCTATCGTAGAACCTACTACTACCATGGAATTGGTTGTTACTGAAGGTTCGGTTACTATTGTAGGAATAGCTCCTAGTGATGAAGCTAGCATAGGATTGTCCTGTTGGGAAAATTGATCAGAGATTTGATATGCAGCAGATGCTTCTCAGGATCACCTTTTCCCACCACGTAATAAATACGTACTATAAAATTACAAGCAGAAAGAATAAATACAAGAGACACCAATTTTAACGTGGAAAACCCTCCAATGTTTGAGGGAAAAACCACGGGACAAGTTCCGAGAAATATTCTACTATAATAAGGATAATTACAAGTATCCTCACACACACTCTACTCTCTTTCAAGTGATACAAAAATTATAGTGGCACTCAACGAGACCTTTAGAGATGAAACCCAGTATTTCAAAGTGTATACCCACACTCACAAACAAATAGGAATTACTCAAACTCTCTATTTCTCACTCGGAGAAAATACTCGCACTCAAACAACTTGTCTCTTCACTCTCTATCTTCTTGAATTGCACTTCAAGGTTTTGCTTCAAGGCTATTTATAGCCAAGCTCCCATTTAAATTTGTGGCTAACAATGCACCACAAATGTGTGGTTCTCAAAGCACCACAAAATATGTGGTTGAGAATGCACCACAACATTTGTGGTTGAGAATGCACCACAACATTTGTGGTTTCCAAATTTTCCAAATAGAAAATGATGGGCTGGACCCAACAATTCTCCCCTCCAGCCCAAGGGGAAAGAGAATGATCAAATGGAATGCCGCCATCCCGGACATAGTTGAAGCTTCTCTGAGCTACAACTTTTGTCATCATATCAGCAGGATTTTTATCAGTGTGGATCTTCTCTAATAGAAATTGCTTTTCTCCCACTGCCAATCGCAACCAATGATATCTCACATCAATGTGCTTCGTACGCGAGTGATACATAGTATTTTTGCTCAAATCTAGAGCACTCTGACTGTCACAGTAAATCACTGTATTTTCTTGCTTCACTCCCAATTGTTGAAGGAATCTAGTTAGCCAAAGCATTTCTTTACCTGCTTCGGTTAGAGCAATATACTCTGCTTGAGTTGTAGATAAAGCAACACACTTCTGCAATTTAGACTGCCATGATACTGACTCCCCCGCAAAAGTGAATAAAAATCCCGAAGTGGATTGTCAAGATCACTTGCCATATCTCGCATCGTGTATCCCTTCAAAATTGGTTTAGACTCATCAAAGCACGGACACATTTTTGTACCGCCTCCGAGATATCTCAAGATCCACTTCACTGACTTCCCAATGGTCTTTACCCGGGTTGGAAAGAAACCTCGCCGACAACTCCTACAAAGATAAGCGATATCCGGACGTGTACAAACCATGGCGTACATCGGATCGCCGACCATTGCAGATGAGTAAAGAATTCTAACCATGTCTTCTTTTTCTTTTTGACTTGTGGGACAACTCCTTCGAGTTTAAAGTGACTAGCCAACGGTGTGCTAACGGTTTCGCACTCGCATGTTGAATCTTTCTAAGACTCGCTCCACATATTTTTCTTGTGATAACCAAAGCTTCTTTGCTTTTCGGTCTCGCAAAATCTGCATTCCCTGAAATTTGCCTTGCAGCAGTCCTAGATCTTTCATATCAAATGCTTTTGACAACTCCTTTTCAAATTGCCAATCATCACCCTATCTTGCCCCACTATCAACATATCATCTACGTATAGCGCGTAAGAATAATGAATCGCCTATCCTGGGAAAGTTTTGAAATACACACAATGATCAAGTTCGGTATATTCGTGACTTATCATGAAAGTGTCAAACTTTTTATACCACTGTCTCGGAGCGTGCTTGACCCATATAAACTCTTCTTCAATTTGCAAACCATATGTTCCTTCCCATTCTTCTCAAACCCTTCCGGTTGAACCATGTAGATTTCTTCCTCCAAATCACCATGGAGAAATGCGTCTTCACATCAAGTTGCTCAAGCTCTATATCCAAGCTAGTTAAACCCAGATGGTTCGATTGAGTGATTTTGACAACCGGGGAGAAAATCTCGTCAAAATCAATCCCTCGCTTTTGTCCAAAGCCTTTCACAACTAAGCGAGCTTTATATTTTACTAGCTTGTTACAATCTTTCTTAAGCTTGAACACCCATTTGTTTTTCAAAGCCTTCTTGCCTTTGGGAAGTTCCACAAGCTCATAAGTATCATTTTTCTGCAAGGAATTGATCTCATCCTGCATGGCTCTTATCCACTGGGCTTTATCCTTATGAGTTTGAACTTCATCAAAATTTTCGGCTCCCCCTCATCGGTGAGAAGGATATACTCGAGCGGAGTACCTGGTAGAAGGTCATCGTTTCTCTCGATCTTCGGGCGGAGGTGAAGGGGCTGCTCCCCCTGCTCAATAACCTCATCATCTTCTCCAACATCATCTGTAGAAGCATCAACTGCCCTTGGTTGGTTAGCAGTTTGTTCATCACCTTGAGTACCATTATCAACTGGATCAGGCAAATTCAGCATAGGAACTGAATCTAGATCAACCAAGCCTTCACTGCTATTAGACACTTCCTTCTTAGCTTTTTCAATGTCGTTAATGGTTTGATCTTCAATGAATACTACATCGCGGCTCCGAATGAGTTTCTTCTCAATCGGATCATACAATCTGTAGCCAAATTCATCAAGACCATAACCGATAAAGATGCACTGTCGTGTCTTAGCATCAAGCTTTGATCTCTCGTCTTTTGGAATGTGAATAAAAGCCTTACATCCAAAAACCCGTAAGTGATCATAAGAAACTTCTCTGCCATACCAAACTCTGTCATGGACATCACCATTCAGAGCCACTGCTGGAGACAGATTGATAACATGTACTGATGTGAGTAATGCCTCCCCCCAAAAAGATTTTGGCAATTTTGCTTCTGAAAGCAAACATCTGACTCTCTCAATTAAAGTTCGATTCATCCTTTCAGCCAGACCATTTAATTGTGGAGTCTTTGGAGGTGTCTTCTGATGTCTAATACCCATCATTCTGCAGTATTCATCAAAAGGACCACTATATTCACCACCATTATCAGTGCGAATACACTTCAACTTCTTACCAGTTTCCCTTTCAACTGATACATGGAATTGCTTGAAAACATCAAGCACCTGATCTTTGGTTTTCAGAACATAAACCCAAAGTTTCCTTGAATGATCATCAATAAACGTCACAAAGTAAAGTCCACCACTAAAAGACTTTAACTTCAAGGGACCGCAAACATCATAATGCACTAGCTCTAGCAAATCTGACTTCCTTGAAGGAGAGTGACTTTTGAAGACAACTCTGTTCTGCTTTCCAGCTATACAATGCGCACATTTCTTCAAACTTGCGTTCTTTATACCTGACAATAGTTTCTTCTTGGCCAAACAGTTTAGTCCCTTCTCACTTATGTGGCTAAGTCTCTTGTGCCACAACTCGGTTGTCTTTTCATCATCCACCACATTAACGGAGTCACCAACAATCTTAGCTTGTGTCAAATACAAGCTAAGATTCTTCTCTCCTCGGGCCACAATCAATGAACCTTTAGTAAGCTTCCACTGTCCATTACCAAAGGTGTTACAATAGCCCTCATCGTCAAGCTTCTTCACCGAGATCAAATTAAAGCGGATATCAGGCACATGCCTAACATCCTTAAGAAACAGTTGTGTTCAAGATTAGTTTCAAGTGGATGTCTCCCATGCCAACAACCTTTGAAAAACCATCATTACCCATCTTCAACACCCCAAAATTTCAAGGTGTATAAGAAGAGAATAATTCCTTCGTTGATGTAACATGTAACGAAGCTCCATTGTCAATGACCCAACTTGTCTCTTGATAGGCAAAATTAATTACCTCTTCATCATAAATAATGACAAGGTCAACTGCAGCAACTGTATCGTTGTGATCATTGTCTTTCTGATTGTCTTTAACTTTGCCCTTTTTCTTATCTTTCTTAAAGAGGAAGCACTTCTTTTGAATGTGTCCCAGCTTGCCACAATAGTGACACTCCACGTCTTTGTAATTGGACTTTGACTTGCTTCGGCTTTTACTTCTACCTCTCGAACCTTTATTTTTACTTCTCCCCCTATCTTCTGCAACAAGAACTTCAGATTGTGAAGACGAGGCTTGGGATCTTCTCCTCATCTCTTCATTCAAAACAGCTCCTTTGACAAGTTCCATTGTCACCACACCATTAGGAGCGGAGTTGCAAAGGGACATTCTGAATGTCTCCCAAGAGTCTGGTAGAGTTCCAAGTAGCCAAAGTGCTTGAATCTCATCATCAAACTTTACACCCATAGAGGACGATTCTTTGTAAAACTCCTTGAAAATCACTTAAGTGATCAGAGATAGTCCTATCCTCTTTGTATTGTAAATTCATCATCTTCTTGATCAAGAAGAGTTTGTTGTTGCCGGTCTTCCTAGCATATAGAGATTCAAGTTTCTCCCACAACGATCTTGCATGCGTCTCATCACAAATATGATTGAGCACATTGTCATCCACCCATTGCCGAATAAAACCACATACTTGGGCATGCTCAAATTCCCATTCTTCGTCGGTTTTTGATTCTGGCTTTAGTGTAGCAAACACCGTAGATGCCAACTCTTCACATAAAGAAGATCTTTCATTTTTCCCTTCCATATGTGATAGTTGGTCCCGTTCAGACTAATCATTCTGCCTTGATTTCCATTAAACTTCCACTTATTCACCACGAATTATAACTGTATATCAGAATAATGTCAGTATGTGAACAGTACACCAGGTAAGTTCCCAGGAAAGAGAGGTGAGTCACAAAAGGACACACTTAAATACCAAATCTTTCCTTAGTCAGAACTTTTCCTAGACATGCACTTCCACGCTATGACAATTCTGACACAGTACAATCAGGTGTATAAGTAGAGTGCTTCACGCCAAATAAACCAAGAACAATTCTTTTCTGATGTGGAAGATCAATCAATGTTGCAACCACAGAGCATACTAAGAAGTTCCTGAAGAATCGACACTTGTCGTAACAACAAGCTCTCCGATACCACTTGTTGGGAAAATTGATCGAGAGATTTGATACACAGCGGATGCTTCTAGATCACCTTTTCCCACCACGTAATAAATACGTACTATGAAATTACAAGCAGAAAGAATAAATACAAGAGACACCAATTTTAACGTGGAAAACCCTCCAATGTTTGAGGGAAAAACCACGGGACAAGTTCCGAGAAATATTCCACTATAATAAGGATAATTACAAGTATCCTCACACACACTCTACTCTCTTTCAAGTGATACAAAAATTATAGTGGCACTCAACGAGACCTTTAGAGATGAAACCCAGTATTTCCCAGTGTATACCCACACTCACAAACAAATAGGAATTACTCAAACTCTCTATTTCTCACTCGAGAGAAAATACTCGCACTCAAACAACTTGTCTCTTCACTCTCTATCTTCTTGAATTGCACTTCAAGGTTTTGCTTCAAGGCTATTTATAGCCTAGCTCCCATTTAAATTTGTGGCTAACAATGCACCACAAATGTGTGGTTCTCAAAGCACCACAAAATATGTGGTTGAGAATGCACCACAACATTTGTGGTTGAGAATGCACCACAACATTTGTGGTTTCCAAATTTTCCAAATAGAAAATGATGGGCTGGACCCCAACATGTCCATCACTAAAGGATTGGCTAGTGAAGAAATTGGCCTAGGATTAGCCGATGTTGAAGAAGCAAGCTTAGGATCAGCTGCTGATGAAGAAGCTATCAAAGGATCAACCACTAACGAAGCTAACACAGAAGTAGCAACTGCCGTTGGGTCGACTATAACTAAAAGAGGACTCGCTAGCCAAGTTTCTAGTGAGTAAGCTACTTCAAGAATGTCAACTTTAGGAAAAAGACCGTTTGCTTGACATATATAAGTCATGTCATTCATAATATCAACTACATTGATTTCACAACCTTCTTTCTCTAGTAGTTCTTCATCGATTTGGTAGCACGAGTATCCATCCAATGAAGTGATTGGAGGTCCTTCATCATCTTAGGAAAACATCTTCACTTCTTTGCATTTAATCTAGTTTTCATAGAGGTTGGCTTTTTAAGCTAATTGAGAAAAGTCTACAAAGTTTACTAGAATCATCCTTTCTTTAGGAAATTCCAGCATACCTTCAATTGCTAGCTTTGTGTACTCACTTTCTGGCAAAGTTGACTGACATAAGGCCTTTGCTTCTTGGAACCTCTCAACGTAGTCGGCCACTGGTTCATTTAGCTTTTACTTTATAATGGTCAAATCGACTATAAAATACTCTGGTTGAGTTTTGTAAAAATAGTCATGAAATAGCCATTTCATTTGTTTCCAACTTTAAACTAAACTATGCAACAAGTTCATATACTATCTATGAGCCAACTTAATTAATGAGATCGGAAATAGTTGTAGTCAAAAAAATTTATTTTGGCCAAGCTCGTTGTATTGAGCCGTAAATCGACTAATGTGCTCCATGGTGGTTTGACTGTCCTCTCCAAAAAATGTTGAGATTTCTAGGTCTATGTAGCTCTTTGTGGAAGGGGAGCCATTTGGTCAATCCTTGAAAGTAAGAACGCACCCAAGGCTTGATTTTGAATAAAGAAAATGACACAAGTATGCATTTGAAGAAAAGAAAAAGGGAAAGAAGAGATTCACCGAAAACTCAACCAGGCCTTGAGTGAGAGAGGTTAGAAAGACAGCAATGGTTGATTTCTTTAAAAAAAATATATACGGGAGGAAAAGTAGAGAGGATGGATTGAACTTTGGACCATGAATAGCTTTAAGAGAAGCAAATGAGAAAGAATAATTTTGGGGGATTTTAAGAGAAGCAAGTAAAAAACCAAAGGGACACTTCTAAAATGTTCAAAATTTAAAATTTGAATTAGATTTAGAAGAGAGAGACTATGTGTACTGAAGTAAAAAACAATTCTGAAGAGATGTAAAAAAGCAATTAAAGTTGGAAATCACAGAAAAGCAAATCAGTGACACAAAGGAGTGATAATAAAAAAAATTAAATTCGTTTAATGAGATCAAATGTCATTAATCGAAACAAGATCAAATGTTATTTAATAAAAAAAATTAATGGAATAGAAGTAGTAATAGATACAAATGAGTAACAAAAGATATTCTTATGTTTCTAGTTAAATTGGTTTATTTGAATGCATAATATACTTAAATCACTCCTTAATACTAACATATTTAATATCCGATTAATTTTAAGTATAAAATTCATGTTAAAGTTTGAAATAATAATAGTAGTGTCACTTTTGGGATGTTTGATCACGGAGCAAGATAACTCTTTTATACACTAACCCTGTGATTAGATATTTTTTCATTAACGGAACAGAACGGAATAGGTGGGGATGGATCGAAAAGGAAAAGAATGGAATGGAACATAATTTCCCCCCTCTTTGTTTAGAAGATTCATTAACGGAATAGAACGGAACATGTGTTCCTCCCATTCCATCTCAATTTTGGGGGGAACAAATATTAGACATTTGAGGGGAAGAGGGGAGAAATGATTCCCCATGTGTTCTGTTCCGTTCCTATGCATTTTAAAACTTCCAAACATAAAAACTTATTTCCATTCTCCTCATTTCCTTTCTGTTCCCCCCATTACTTATCATCCAAACATAGTGTAAGAGATGTGAATGAATGCTTTCTTAATTGAAAAAGGAAGGTAAATTACTAACTAGTTGAAAAATAATAATAATAATAATAATAATAATAATAATAATAATAATAATAATAATAATAATAATAATAAAATCAAGAAGTAAGTCCCATATATTCTATTTAATTAACAAGAATATAATATATTAAAATCAAATGTCTAGTTAATGAATTTTGATTAGTCAAAATTTAATTGATCCTAATTGATTGAAGAATATGAAAGAATAAAATCAAGGAATAAATTTCCTCATTAATTAAGATTGATTCTAATTAAAAATTTTATTTAGAATTTAATTAACAACAAAATTAAACAAAAAAGACTTGAATGAATCAATGACAATTAAAAATTTATTACCGCATGAAAAATATAATAATTTATTAAAATCAGTTTAAGATATTTTGTTACATTATTTCCCCAATCATATCAACACGTGAAATTAAGTGAAAAAAATTAAAAAAACCCATGGGCTTTGACACCTCATTGTAATAAAAATGAAAAATATTCAAAAAATTATAATATATTAAGGTTAAATTAAAGTTTTTGTTTATATAGTTTACACTTATTTTTAATACAATCTCTATAATTTTTTCTTTCTTTTCAAATCAGTCATCACACTAATAAAAAATTTTAAAATAGAGTCGACATTAATTTTTGTTATAACATCATTATAATATCATCATTTGACTAATAAAGTAAGTATTTCTTTATTCAATAGAGTCAACATAGGTTTCTTTAGTTGCTTATTTTTTTCTATAAAATATCAAATAAGGTGGTTATTCATTTTAATGTGTTTATTTTTTTCTCAGTAAACACTTTTTTGTCTGTTAAATGCTCTTCGAGACATTTTTTTTTCTCTATATGATGCTTAATAAGGATTAAATTAACGTTGTTAAAACAAAAATTAACGGAAAAGACTATTTTGAAAATATTTGTATGCATGAGAATTGATTTGAAAAGAAAAAAATTATAAGAACTAAATTAAAAATAAGTGTAAACTATAGTTTTCAAAATTTTAATTTAAGCTATATTAAAACCAACTCAGGGTTTAACACAATTAAATTCCCATTAATTTTATCTGAAAAATTCCTATTAATTGAGTCAATTTTGCAAAGAATAATATTGATTACTTTTAAAGTCTGAATAAATCACGTAAAATGTGCTGCTATGAGAAATTAAGTAAAAAGAAAAAAATACTAATTAATTAAAAATCAATAAAAAAGAATATAATAATATAGTATAATAATATAACATGATTAAAACAAGGAATACTAAATGTACAAAAATACTAATTAATAATATAATAATGTAATAATGTAATAAAATCATGAAATAATAAATATATAAAATAAAATAAAATATAATTTAGCTTTTGCCCTCTTTATAAATGCTAATAACAAAAATATAATCTAATAAAATAAATTTTTGATATGTTTTTACTTTGTTTACTCAATTATATAAGATTATATTACAATATTTTTTTAATTATGAGATAAATATATTTAAATTATATGAGATATTATTACATTATTTTGTGCAAGATATTGATTAGAATATGTATAAAAAAAGATAACTATATGTATGTGATTCAATTCTTGTATTCTTTTATATGTATGCTTAAGTGATTATATTCTAAAAGTTTAGCCTCTCGGATGAAAAAAATACTTTTAAAAAAAATTATATACTGAGAAAGTAAAAAGAGCCAAACAGTATATATATCATTCATATTTCAAATATTTTTTTATTTCATTACAAAATTTTATTGTATTATTTCTTACCCCTATGCTTTTAATTTATACAGTTTTATTTTTTTTCTCATTACAAAAGAATTGAAATTAATAATTAAATAAATAAAAATAAAATAGTATTAGCCCCGCTTCGTGTTAAAATCTGGTTGCTTTCAATGATTGGCAAGCAAATATAAGCAATATTCTTTAGATTCATTTCTACCATTAACACCTTTCTTTTGAGATGTTTTTGCCCTGGCCCAATGGCATTTTGTAGCTTTTCTACCGGTGTGCTAGCTGCGAAACGGCAATCTTCAGCACTCAGTCCAATTTAACCTTTATTAATGTGGCTTGTATGTGTCACAATCAAATTTTTTCTCCGCTCGGCCATTTAAGGTGCGTTATGTTTGTGTTATTTTAACAAGAAAAATACTTTTTTTATTAAAAAAAACTTTTCAAACAATTTTAATTATTTTTTCTAATTTTCATGAGAAATTAGAAAATGTTACTTTTGAAAGAAATAAAAAATACCTAATTTTACTATCTCAAAATTACTTTTTTTTTAAACTTATCTAAATGCATCCTTAATTTTTTTCGGAGCACATTTCCACTGTCATCTGAGGTGATCAATCATGATGTTGCACAAGTATTTTTCCACATCCGAGTAACAAATTGCAGCTTACAATTTAACGATCACAAATTCAAATGATCACCACATAACTAGACCATTTAGTTACACTATATAACAATCACATATTCACTCAGCTTGCAAAACATTTCGGCTAACAACTATTTATTAAGATGATTCAACACCAAAACAGGATTAATATTTACAAAAATCTCTCCTTCACCACTAATAGCTCTCAGCTACTATCATCAACTTGTAATCAGCCACTAAGTAAGTGTTTTAGCCATAATATAAAAATACAAAAATAAGTTTGCATCAACAGTTAAATAGCCTAACAGAGAACACCACCTAATCAAAACTCCACTCCAACTTCAAAGAAAGTAAGAAACCAATGATTCAGTTCTACGGGTAATATTGGAAATGCTGGTTTGTGACAGGATTCATTAACATGGCATTAACATGGCATTCCAAGATACAAATTACAAGCAAATTGAACTTCATGTTACTAAAAGACCTGTCCATAAATAATCAATAACTTCATGTTTGTACGTGAGTTAAGGACATGTATTCTTAATTTAAAAAACAAATTAATGTAACGTGTACACATCTGAATTAGATTCTTCAAATCAGCACATTCATTTGCTGAAAATAATAATACGTTTGTTTCAAATGATTTTAAAAAAATTCCGAATGCCATGCTCTATATAATGAAGCCCATTGTATGAACTTATGCAAAATAAGATTTCATTCTTACCATTTGTTTATTTCTTCCACAAATTAGACAACATATAAAGCAGGGAACAACCGATGCAGTACAAAATGTTAAATCATTAATCAAATGTTAGGACAATAAAATAAGCTCAACAAATGGACTGCAAGGAACCATCAAAAACCAGAATTTCATCCACAAAAGCTATAATAGCTGTACGGTCCGCATCATGGTTGGGGTTTACAAAACCCCCCATCACTCGGTTCCTCCTTTCAATTTGGTTCCAATCACTATCTACTTCATGCATAGCACTTGCAATCAAATCGAAAAAACCAAAAATAAAAATGACAACTTTTTCTTGGTTGTGATGAAAGAAAAAGGGCTCAGATTAAATGGGTACGAGAAATTTATCAGCACTGAATAAGATTAAGATTCAATTTATCAGCTCAGATTAACTTCATTTGCACGTGAGTTAAGGACATGTATTCTTAATTTAAAAAAAAAATAATGTAAAGTGGACACATCTGAATTAGATTCTTCAAATCAGTACATTCATGTGCTGAAAATAATAATATGTTTGTTTCAAATTATTTTTTAAAAAAAATCAGAATGCCATGCTCTATATAATGAAGCCAATTGTATGAACTTCTGCAAAATAAGATTTCATTCTTAACATCTGTTTATTTCTTCCACAAATTAGACAACATATAAAGCAAAGAACAACGGATGCAGTACTAAATGTTAAATCATTAATCAAATGTTAGGACAATAAAAAAAAGCTCAACAAATGGACTGCAAGGAACCATCAGAAACCAGAATTTCATCCCCAGAAGCTATAATAGCTGTACGGTCCGCATCATGGTTGGGGTTTACAAAACCCCCATCACTCGGTTCCCCCTTTCAATTTGGTTCCAATCACTATCTACTTCATGCATAGCACTAGCAATCAAATCGAAAAAACAAAAAAAAATTGATAACTTTTTCTTGGTTGTGATAAAAGATAAAGGGCTCAGATTAAATGGGTACGATAAATTTATCAGCACTGAAACATCAGAGTGGTGCACGGCTTTCTCTATTACTCATCACAGCCCACAAAAGTCAATGTTCAATGCAAAGACACTAAGAGATCATAAAAGCAAAATCACAAAGAAAGAAATCGAGAGATTCGAGTTATGCGCAGAAGAAAAGAAGATGGCGGAGGAGAAAGAGTTGCAGGATCGTTATATAGGGGAAAGCACAAAAGCCCTAATTCAATTTTTGAAAGCCTATTGACACTTTTACCCTTATTATGTTTTCTTAATAACAGTGGCGCCTACAAGAAATGGACCAGTCCATCCATATCAAATCACACAGTCCAGCCCAAATAATCTCAGCACCATGACGCAAAAAGTAATTTCAGGGAAAAAAACAATACATGCAAATAAAAGGAAATAGGTAAGACATAATAATAATAATAATAATAATAATAATAATAATAAAAAAGAGGCTATCAATTTTCCTTGCGAAATTGAACGTCCCTTTAAAGGGTAAATTATATTTATAAATAAAGATGGGCTCAATTAATAGAATTAAATAATATCAACAAAAAAATTTATAGAATCAAAGAGACTTCGATAATCAAGGCCACATTATCAAAGGAATATAGTAGTGACCAGTAAGTGTGAAAAAGTGTAATAATACCTGAAGGCCACACCTTCTATTTATAGATAAGGGAGATGATGCTCATCCTTAGTCTTGATCTCTTCTTTTTTATTGGATTTGGACCTACTGAATCAAGGATATCCCTACATGCATTTGCAACCACAATAGGTGCATGGATCTGAACCTCGGCAACTCACAAATACAAATGAGCTAGAACATGTGTTACAACAATCAAGGATTCCAACGTAGCAACAATCATGCATGAAATGTTTTTCAGGTGGTTTGAGAGTAACATTTTTCTTGTTTTGTATAATTGATATGTACTCCTTTAGTTATATGAGTTATCACTATTTTTCACTTTAACTATATTTTTAATATTAAAATTAATGTGGTACACATTTAATGATATTGAGTTGTTGTGCAGAAAAAGTTAAGTTAGATTATGCAGATAAAGCAAAAGCAAACTTTACACTCTTATTATTGTTCCAATGTAATATGAGTTTCGCCTTAAAAAATACCTGAATGGGGGAATTATGCCTTTCGGTGTAGGTTCTTGAGGTAACTAAAGAAAGCATTAAATAAGGATTAAAGATAAAATAATATTTACAAATACAAGAAAACTAAAATTGCATTAAGAGACTTCAATAAAGCAACAATACATAAATTATGATAAAAATACAAGGAAGTAGAATTGAGCCCCGAAATGCAAAACAAAGTGAATTGCATGAAATAAACTTCATAACTATAAAGAAATGTTGTAAAGTGACTAGAAATGTAAAGGAAAGTAATAAACTAACTGAAACACAAAGGAGATGCTATAAAAAAAGACTAGAAACTAAAGGTAAAATGACTAAAACATAGATGATTTTGGGTGTTGTGATCATGGATTCTTTTTTCAGTGCCTTAAAGGCCTATTTATAGAGTTGTTGCTATGAAAGTTACTGCTTTAGTGTACCTTCAGACATCTAAATCTCTACTTTCCTTAATTTTAGGAGCGCTATCCTTCTCCAATTTGGTAACATCTAGCCATTATCAGGTCGTAAGCATCTCCATGATGAATTTCCAGCAAGTTTGAGTTAAAAAAAAGGCAAAAAATGCACTTTCACCAAGTTTGGACATGAGAACAATTGCCTTATCCTTTATCTCCTATTTTTTAAGAGTCTCTTTCTTATCCAAGTCTACTGCTAGCAGCTTCCTCTCTATTATCAAGTCAAAATAATGTTTTTCCACTCTTACACATTGGAGCAACTACCATATTCCTTCTTTCCTATTTTTTTGGGACCTTATCCTAATCTTAACTGCATACTTGTAGCTCCGACCTTTGACTTAGTCAAAACAAGCTTTTCCTGAATTTTATAAAATGTAACTGATAGAAATAGACTGACCCTACATTTAGACACTCTCATCTTCCTATTGCGGTAGCCTAGTAAGTTAGTTGCACTTGCTTCCGAGTCATTAGAAACTAAAAATTTTTGGGTGCCAACAAGCCCCTGCATTAGCTGTTGGCCAAAGTTTTGAATTGAAGGCCAATAGGTAATAGGATATGTCAATACTAGCCCAACAAGTATTAAGCTTCTACTTCTCATACTGCTCCAATTGATTTGACCATAGCTTCTAAACTTTTCATCAGTTTCAACTACCTGTATATAAAGAGGAAGCTCTCTCCATGTGGAAATAGCTATTTGTATACTCTCTAATTTTCACACTTGGTTTTCAATTATGATAAATGAATTATTCCCAAAAAGCCAAGTTTTTACTGCTAAAATCTACATCTTCGACAAGAACAATGATAAAGAAGTATGGGAAGCCAATCTCCTCGAAACAAAGACATCTTAGAGGGACTTTGGTGATAGATGGCCAAAATGTCAAAGTTAAGCATGAAAAAAGGCCAACTGCAATTACAGAAGAGTAAGACAAATTACTTTAGCTTAACATGAAGCTACTTCTCTAACAGTTACCTTTGGGTATACAAGTAACCATTTGATATAGCCAAGCTCATTGATCCTAAGATTCAATTGGCATGGATTATTGGTTTAGTCATTGTTGTTTCCCAAACTGAAAGAACTTCAAACTAGTTTATCTTCTTCTAGGAGGTTTCTTTTAGCTATTTTGGCCAACTTCTAGCCAAAATGTTAATTCGGCCTAATTTAGCCAAATTCATTTAGTTGTTTTCAGATCATCCTTCCTTCCACTTGGAGGAACAAAGTTTTAGACATTTTCCATCACTAGCTTTCATGTGCTCCAGAGCCAATAGCTGGTTAGCATACTTGCTTTCTGATAGAAGCAACTTGCGCAAAATTTTAATTTTGAACCTCTTCAAATACTCAACCATTGGCTCATTAACCTGTTGCTTAATAACCATGAGGTTTGCAATAGAAAACGTATGTTAGCTTAAGTAAAAATAACCATGAAGCAACACTTTGATCTCATTCTAGATTCTGAAGTAACTTTGAGGGAAATATCAGTGTCTAGCTTAAAGTCTAGTTTTGTTATAGATGGAAGAAAGAGTTACAACGTATCAAAATTATTCTGACCACATTGAGCCATAAATCAGCTAGCATGTTCCAAGGTGGCATGACTAACTTTTCCAATAAACATTGAAAGATCTAGATAATTGTAGCTACGAGTAAGCAGCATGACCATATCAATACATTCTGTACATGACTTCTGATAAACATGCCTCTCCTTCAACATAAAAGCTTCTTCTCAGTGATCTTCAATAATATCAACAATTTGATTTGTGTCAATAGCATCAAAGGCCCAAGGATTAATGATTGCATGGTATGTTATTATTGGACTAAGTGTAAATGGTTGTACCAAAGTAGGGTAGTTGTCGATATCTAATTTTGTCCATAAAATTTTATTTTGTTGCTTAATCTAGGACTAATGATTTTATATTTTGATGATGCTTTAGTGCAATATTTTGAACACATGTATTTTTTTTTAAATATTTTACTTACCACTTTTCTTCTTGTTTGTATGAAAAGAAATGATGAAAATGAAAAAAAATCTTTTTAATTATCATCAGAGAAAAATTAATAAATACTTCCTTGATCACTTAATTAACCCAAAGCCCACAGTTCCTTTCAACCTAAGTTCAAGATAACATAAAAAAATGAAAGAAAAAAGAGTTTAAAGAGCCAAAAATTAAAAAAAAATGTTTCCTGACCTTTTTTTCTTGCAATTTTAAGTATCAGACCAAAACTAAGAAAAAGGCTTCTTACCCTTTGTTTCTTTTCTCTCCCCAAAATACTTGTACCTACACCTCATTACATGCCTAACACTTTCTACACTACACACAACATAGTACACACTACAGCGGGGGCAATGCTTATTGCTCCCCATGCTACTTCCTCGCATAGAGACACCATTTTCACTCACACATATTTTGAGTTTTTGTTACAAATAACCAAGAAAATGACCAAAGAACGAGGGAAGGGAGTAGTTCTGATACAAAAGATAGGGGTGGTTTGAATTTGAGATAGAATACAGAGAGAAGAAGAGTTTTTGTATAGGGCTCTTGAAATGTTGGTGATTGAGCTTCTTGTTATCCACCTAAAACCTCCATGAATTCAAGCCTACTCAACACCACCCCACGGTTCAATTGGCTGAAACTAACACTAAACAAAAAACCCATAATTTAGAATCCAAATCAAACACAATCCAAAAACACAAACACAACAAACCCCAAAAACAACCAAAATCTCACCATTGTAGCTTCCTTGAGCAACCAAACAGAAACCCAAAACAAAGATGAAACCATCACCCAACTGTTTGCACCAGAACACCATGAATCCTTATCACAACCCCTATATATAGACTCTAACAACCAAGGCCCTACCAATCATCAAGTGAACATAATCAACCTCCACACCAATAGGACCAAGAATAGAATCCCCTGGCCAAAATCATCAACCAACACTACTCCTTAAAAACACCAAGTTGCAATACATGTTTCAGGCCCCAAAATCTCTCAAGCCTCCTTGCAAATCAATCACACAAACAACCTGCAACACCAAGCTATCTCCATGAAAGCCACCCAAAACCACCGTCCCAATCATCACCGATAGCACCTCAACTCAACCATGCCATTATCACCGTGCATGCACCAGAATTGCTATCACCACCCAAACTTCTCACTGTCTCTCCACCCTAGCACCACCAATGGAGTCACACCAGCCAAGATCATTGTGTAGCCACCACTGTGAGGCCAACAACACCTCAACTGCGCGTAGCTAGCGATAAGCCTCCTCTATGCCGTCGACACCCCTCCATGGCCAAATTGCTAAATTTCTAAGATCTATTAATCCCAAAAAATTTATGACATATCAAAATATATAATGAGTTTTAGGGTTACCTTAAAAATGTGTTGATGAGGATGTCATGGTTGAGACCTTTAAAATCAATCTCGATGAGGGAGAGATATTATTCTTATCCTATAGTAGTTGCTCACGTGTCAGTAACAATAAAACAACAGTACGCACTAAAGTGACTAGAAATATGGATATCTTCGTATATATAAAATAACTAAAATGGGTTAAACCTACTCACTATGGTAAAACCCATATATATGACCCATAAACAAAACTCACATATGAGTAGTGCTTTGACAATAATAAGCCCAATAACAATATTGATCACAATTTGGGCTAAACAAAATGTTCTAATAATTTTGACATTTAATTAATCTGAGTTTTATAAAATTATAATATAATTTATGCTAATCCATATAAAAAAATTATAACATTCTCCCACTTAGATAACATATGTCATATTACATTATTTCAATAAGAAAACAATTCTCCAGATTAATCAAACAATATGTGGCTACAACATGATGTCAAAATCGAGCCAACACTCTCAACAACTGGTCCAAAATGAGACTACAAGTATCTCAATAATGCAGAAAATCATACTTGAAGGAGTACTGATATCATACAAGCAAGATACTCATATCTCGATGACCCAACAAAATATGATATATGTGTAATAGGAAAGCACATCAAAATTACATGCTAATATGTGACCAAGGTGCATTTCCCAACAATATGGCCCAAGCATCCACCCAAGATTCTTTATGAGATTTAATGAACATCTCAGCACAATAACAAAATGAGATTTGGTCCAAAATGTCTCCACAACATGCCATAATACAAACAAATAAAATTGCGCAAATAATAATAATAATAACAATATTATATGGCAATGACAATAATAACAACATAATTGTTTATGGTCTCAAGACATAATAATAAAATAAGGTCATAATAGAATCACAAAACAAACTCCCACTAACCCAAAACATCAAAAGACCTCACTATACCCATATGTGTTACATGATCAAAAAAACTTTTACAAATAAACCTTTGGTTAGAGGGTCTACAACCATAAGTTTTGTTGGGATATGCTCAACGTGAGTCTGAAACTCCTGAATCTTTTCTCTAACAAATATGTATTTTGTGTCAAAATTCTTCGAGCGCTTAGAACTTTTATTAATTTGAAAGAAGTACACTACGACAGAGTTATCACAATAGATAGTAAGAGGCCTATAAATACTTTCCACAACACAATTTTTAGTAATCAAATTCTTCAATTATATTGCCTGACGCGTAGCCTTATAACAAGCTATATACTATGCTTCCATAGTGGAAGTAGTTGTAAGTGTCTATTTAACACTTTTCTAAGAAATAGCTCCTCCTGCCAACATAAAGATATACCCTGATATGGACTTGTGGTCATCTGGACAACAACCATGATCAGAATCAGAATAGCCTATCACCTCAAGGTGACCCGATCTCCTATAGGTGAGCATATAATCTTTGGTACCCTGTAGATACCTCATAACTCGTTTTGTAGCCTGCCAATGAGTCACACTAACTTTGCTCGAGTGTTTCCCAAGTACACTAATAACCAAAGCAATATCAGAACTTGTACAAACTTGAGCATATATAAGGCTGCTAATAGCAGAAGCATATAAGACCTTCTCTATTTCAGTAACACCTTTATCATTTTGAGGACACTAGGTATTAGAGAGTCTTTTACCCTTCTGAATAAGTGTAACACAAGGATTACAAGATTTCATATTAAATCTATTCAGAATCCTTTCAATATAAGCTTTCTGAGAGAAGCCAAGAATTCCATGAGATCTGTCGTGGTGAATCTCAATGCCTAGTACAAAAGAGACATCACTAAGATCTTTCATATCAAAGTGCACTATCAACATCTGCTTAATCTCATTCAGAAAATCAACATCATTACTAGCTAACAATATATCATCAACATATAAAATATGAATGGTGAATTTTCTCCCACTAAACTTCAGATAAATATATTGGTCAACAGTATTTTCTTTAAAGGCAAGAGAGCTAACGATATAATCAAATTTCAAGTACCATTGCCTAGAAGTCTGTTTTAATCCATAAATGGATCTTCTCAATTTATATACCATATGATCTTTATCCTCTTCAATAAAACCATCATGTTGATCTATATACACATACTCATACAAAACACCATTTAGGAAGACGGTCTTTATATCCATTTGATGAAGCTCCAAATCAAAATGAGCAACTAAGGCCATCACAACACCAAAAGAGTCTTTAGTGGAGACCGGTGAAAAAGTCTCCTTATAATCAATGTCTTCCCTTTGGTTATATCCCTTAGCAACAAGTTTTGCCTTATACCTTTCAATTTCACCTCTAGAATCACGTTTGGTCTTAAAGACTCATTTACAACTAACAATTTTACAACTAGTAGGCAACTCCACCAATTCCTAAACATTATTCTTTCTCATAGAAGCCAACTCATTCTCTATAGCCACTAACCATTGTGCACTATTAGGACTAACCATGACCTCTTGAAAGGAAATAGGATCAAAATCTTCAACTAAATTAAACTCATGCTTCTGCAGGTACACAACATAATCCTTGAATCTAGTAAACTTAGTGGATATAGGAATCCATTCAGATCTTCTAAGTAGAACCACAACAACATATGGATTATGTTCATTATTTTTGACTTGTTAAGGGGCATCGACATTATCAACAAGATCAACAACATCATCAACATAGATCAAAGGAGATGACATTATCCCTAGAAAGGGAACAATATGAATAGGAACGACAACATGCTTATCTCCAAAATCAACAATACACGACTCTTGAGTTCCACCATGCTCTAAGTCCCCTTCAAAATAGATAGGTCGATCAGATTCAATAACTCTGGTAATATGAGAATGACAATAATAACTAATAAAGAAACCACTAATGGTTTTAGGATCAAACTTCTTTAACTGTGGGTTATAAGGTCTCAGATCTACCTTATATCCTCAAACATGAAATCATATTAAAATAGGTCTTTTGCCAGACATAAACTCATATAGAGTATTCGGCACAAGTTTACTTAGCATATAATTCAGAATATGAGCTACAATCTTCAAGGCATCTCCCATAAGACTTCTAGAAAAGAAGTCTGGCTAAGCACGCACCATATATGTTTGATCTTCATACTATATTTCAATTCAACAGTGGTCTTGAATACGCATGTTAATAGGAGAAATAGGCCCACAAAAGTTTGTACAAATCAGCTGTAGCATTCCTTCACACCTACTAACCTATTCTTCTTGGCTCCAAATGTTAACTTCCCTTTTATGCAATCAACACTAGTATAAAAGATTCAGAAAAGTCCAAATCATAAAGCATATTCTCCTTGATCAACTTCTCCATTCTTTCCCTAGAGATGTGGCTTGAATGTTTGTGCCACAATATAGACCAAAAACTATCACACTTACTCCCAATAACATCACTAATATTTGAATGTAGTTGATTAACAGAAAAAGGTCAACAATTAGAAAAAGATAATGTCTAAAGGCCATTAGATGAAACTCCAAAACGAACAAGAACATAATCATAAGATAGGGAGACTCTCTTATCACTAAATAGAAAAGATAGTGCAACTATCCAAAGCAGAGACCAAAGTCAAGTTCCTTCTTATATAAAGTATAAAGATGGTATCTTTAAACTTAAATAATGTCCAGTACACAGCCTCAAGGAAACAATGCCTATATACTCTACTTTGACACTGACTCTATTTTCTACTGCGATTATCAACTCCTTTTCACTTGGCCTTCTCCTATTTTTTGAACTCTAGTAATGAGCACGTAATATGAGTAGTTGCAGCAAAATTTAACTAACATGTATTAGAAGGGACATTAACAAGATTGGATTCAAAACACATTAGTGCCAAGGACTCAACTTCCTTCTCCTCAAACCGATTATTAAACTCTATACAATTAGCTCGTCTGAACCAATCTGCAAATTTTATGGTGTGTTCAATATTACCATTCACACCATTATGCTCAGTCTTGGTCAACACAAATAGGTCACAAACCCTTCTGGATTTGTCAACTGCCTTTACAAAATTTGTTGGCATTATCTGCTTCACAGATACTCTCCTTAATGACTTTGTTCATACTATACTTTATGGTCATGAGATGAACTTTATTTGAATGAGTCCACATTTCATATTTCACCATAACCACAACAGAAGACATATGGGCTACTTGGCACATTCTTAGTGAAAGCAACATCAACAATAGAGACATGCATAAATAAATTTGCTGACTCAACCCACTCCTCATAATTGGTCCCACAAAGCTTTGTCAAAACATTCATTTTCATAAGCAAAGCTGGATAATCAATATTTAAGGGAAATTTTCTTGTCGAGCATATCAATATACAAGATGAGCAATAACCACAATAGAGCTCTCTCATATAATTGTAATCTTGCCTAAGGGTCCCAAACTACAACACATGAGCAAACTCCCACAGACATTGAAATCATGTCCCTAAAGCTATTACTGAGAGGATACTGAAAACTCTAAGAACATAACCTCAATGCCCTTAACAAATCATTAGGAATTACATAAATAAAAGCAAATTGATAGAGTAAGTGCATTATCAACATAATCCATAATGCTACAAAATAACAATATTTTATTAACAAAATAGCACATTGCCATAATTGGTCCTGCAAAGGCGAGCTCGCAATTATGAAAGGTGCCCAAAAGCTCCACAACATTTTAAATAATAACTCTTGGAACAAAATTGCATAAAGAATAACAAGAAATTAGCATTTTATGCACAAAATAGCACTAAAAATTAGTTTACTAACTAAACAATATCAAGTCTCAGAGTGCATATTATACAACACTCTCAGTAATGTCACAATCATGCTGAAAAAATTCCAGGTCAAAACTTTGAGAGTATACTATAATTTTTAACATTATGTAATATTATATATATACAACACAATATCAAAATTATTTAAATAATCAAATGACACCAAGTTCGAGAGTGTGCAATATATATCATTCCCATTAGCTTCATAATCATTCATAAAAAGTTTCAGAGAAAAGGTGGAGAGTATCATGTAATTTTAGTGTTTTAAAACTCTGGCAAATTACAAATAAATATTTAAATGCACAAAAAAAATTTACTAAAAAAATATTTTAGGGTGCGTGAGTAATAATGGAGAAAACAGAATTTAAAAATCATTTTTCAAGTGTCCTAATGCTTCTACATGCGCTTGGGATGCGATTGGGCATTGAAGAAGTTGGTTGTCTTCCTCACCTGATTCATGCAATTTGGGTCGTGCGACCTGATTTGCAATAGAACAGGTCGCGCGACCTGATTCGCAGTAGAATGGGTCGCCTACATTTTATCCCTTGTTTCTGATCTGTTTTGATGCAAACCATACTTGTTGGAATTAGAATACTGAGATCTATAAAAGCCCTATGTTGATTTTTCATAATCGTTCCATGAAAAATAGATTTGTGCAAAACAAAATTTGAATGAGTTTCAAAGTATTTTAATGATTTCTCTATCGTTTCTTAACGAAAATCAATGATAAAAGTGTCATTAAACTCAAAATACAAATACCTATAGAACCCCCAACTTTAATTTTGAAAAGTTCTAAAAAAAAAAGGTTTGAAGAATGCAGAGAACAAAATTTGGGGTTTTCAATTTTTTTTCATGATTTTATCTTTAATTCTCCATAAAAAACAACAATTCTAGTGTCATTTGATTTGGAAAATCAATATCTACAAAACCCCTAAATTGATTTTTGAAAATAGTCCACAAAAAATGGACTTTGAACAAAATCCAAATCAAAATTCACAAATTTGTTTTGAGAAATTCTCACTAGTTGCTTTACTATTTAACACAATTCTTATATATATAGATTCCCCAAATCTCAATCTATGAAAACCCTAATTTTATTTTTGAAATCAATCTAAACATCACATACGTTAAGATTTCGGGTTTCTTCAATTTTAAACCTCATATAATTTTTGGGTAAAATAAAAAATTGATACTCATAATTAGGATTAAAACTACTCTGATACCAATTATTAAATTTCCCAGATCTATTAATTCCAAAAAAATATGACATATCAAAATATATAATGAGTTTTAGGGTTACCTTGAAAAGGTATTGATGAGGATGCTATGGTTGAAACCTTTAAAATCAATCTTGATGACGGAGATATACTATTCACATTCCACAGTAGTCGCTCACGCGTCAGTATCAATGAGATAATTGTACGCACTAGAGTGGCTAAGAATAGGGGTCTCTCCCTGTATATATAGAATAACTAAAATAAGTTAAATCTATCCATTTTGGCAAAACCCATATATAGGAACCATAAACAAAACCTACATATGAGCAGTGCTTTAACAACAATAAGTTTATAATAATACTGATCTCATTTTAGGTTAAACAAAATGCTCTAATAATTTTGACATCTAATTAATCTGGGTTTTATAAAATTAAAATATAGTTTATGCTAGTCCATATAAAAAATTCTAACACAAAACACCACCACCGATAACCTGTGAACCAACACCCAAAAATCATCACTTGCATTGTTCGTTCCTATCGCTAACGACCTAAACCGTGGACCATTGCTTGAGATGGCCAACAACCCATCGGCCGCCATCGCCTCATTTTTGCCATCTGTGTGTAGAAGCTAGCACCACTGTTTTTTACTTCCATCAAGTCACCTGCACACAGATCGAGCTCCACCACGCCAAGCACCTGAGCTGAAAACATCGAATTGCCTCTGCCACACTTCACCATCATCCAAGCCCAACACTGATAAACACAATTTTTATATATTAGTTAACCCTCAAATTTAGTCTCTTAGACCTCTTATATGTTTAATTGATTGTTTTTTGCCACATTTTATAAGTTTAGGTTCAAATTGAGCTTAATTGTATTTTTTAGCATTATTGAGAATTTTACAATATTTTTATATTTTGGGCATAACTTGAGTTCTAGACATCTAAAAATTATGAATTTTATCTTGTAGGAAATCTGAGAGAAATATCTACAATTTTGATGAGAGCTCAAAGACTGAATCAGATGTCTAGTAAGTCAGATTGCACCACGAAGTTAGAACAAAGATACTGTTGCTAGAACCTAGATGATGTGAAAATATTGGGCTATAATTTAGGCGGTAGGTGTGATATGGACCTAAACCAGTGACATTTGAAAGATAAGACATATATTTTCACTTCTTTTAAAGATTACATATCAAAACTGTGACGTTTTGATGGTGGTTTCACCCTTTGAAGTCGGCTGACGGGTTTAGAGAGCTGTTAAGAATGTTTAGGGCATAACTCTATCATCCTAAGCCTAAATTATGCAAATTAGGTGTGCAATTAAAGCTAAGAGGAAGATGATTAACGCTAACATAAGGGAAAACTTGAATTTTTAATTTTAGAGATAGTTATTTAAATAGCAGTTGAAACTATGAAACTCAACCCTAATTTTCTCCTAGCTATTCTTGCTTGCACTTTCTCTCTTCATATTTTTTCTTTTATGCTTCTCTTCCCTGTCATCCATGAGGATAAGAGGGAAGAACCTTTTAATCAATCCTAGGGATTGACAATCATGATGTTTAATTTTGAGATCTTGTTTTGATTAGTTTACATTTAATTATTGATCAAGTTTCTCTTTACTTATTAATCAAGTTTTGCTTTTACTTATTAATTAAGTTTCACTTTTACTTGTTAATCAAGTTTGTCTTTACCTCTTTTGATTTATTAAATCTAAATTGAATTGCTTAATTTGATTTGGATGTTAATGTTATAATTGTATAATGACCACATGTTAATAAGGATTAAAGTGACTAAACAATGCATCAAAGGCTTCTTGGATGTTGTTTGTTAAGCTTGGTTGAATTCTGGGTTTTAGATTAATTTAAGATTAGATAAGTGCTTAATTCATTTAGCCTTGATTAATTAAATTTTGGGTGCTTATCTAGTAAAGAATTCATGGATCATCTTAAGGCTTCTTGATGTGATCTAAGACCAAGAATCTAATTAGCAATTGAATGGAAGAGATTAAACAATGCATCAAAGGTGTTGATAGATTGTTTTGCTTAGTTGAATTATGGATTTTAAGTTAATTTAGGATTAAATGGGTTCTTAATTCGTTTAACATTGATTAATTAAATTCTAGATGCTTATTTAGAAGATAATTCATTGATCATCTTAAGGCTTCTTGATGTGATCTACAGCCAAGAATTTGGTTAGAATTGAATGGATTCTTAGTGATCAAGGATGGATTAAACTCAAGAATAATTGATTTCTTTATATTGATTGTTTACTTAATTTACAGTTTTTAATTAGTTTCTGTTAATTAATTCTGCAACATTTCCTCTTTTATTAACTTCTTAATCTAATTGCTTAATTAGAGTGATCTAAGGACTTGACCAGATTGTGCCTTATACTACAAGTAATTTAGTGAATCGATTTATAAATTGATATAATTTGATAGTCTCGATAACTATCAGGCATCAACTCACGTCACCACCTATGTCATCGGAGCCACCAGTGTCTTGAGATTGCGCCACCACCTACGTTGCTGGAACCACCGCTGCTTGGGTCGCTTACCATTGCTAATCTGTTGTGTCTCATCCTTGTACAAAAGCCAATCCCCCTAATCCTTTATTTTTATTGTTGCTTTTCTTTTTGTTACATGCTTATTGGTTTTGAAATTTTGATATTTTCATCTAGTTTTAGATGGGTGTATGATATTTGGGCTCATTATGGTGACTTGGGCCAGATCATGTAAGTGTTTTGTAATGCTAAATTCTAGGGTAAGTTGTCAAGTTGATTAGTGGCCTAAGGGATGATAATAAGTTAATAGCTTAACTTTTTTTGGTTTGGTTTGTTTTTCTTAAGCTAAGTTTGTTTTTCTTAGTGTAGACATGTTTTTCTTCAAAATAATGATAATACAAAAAAATTAAAAATACCAAAAAGGAGTTAACATGATAAAGCAGTCAAAAAATTCAGTTTAGGAAAATAGTTAAAAAATGAGCCTTGGAAATTATTAATATCCTTCTTTAAAGAAAAAAATCTAAAATACAAGAAAATATTTGAAAAAATATAAATGTCCAAAAAAGAAAAATAAAAAATATATATTTTGAATTATATTGTTTGCATTATTTAGAATTATTGTTTAATCATATTTACTTTGTTCAATGGTATGAATTTTTAAGCATTTTAGAGAGTTATGACTTGTTCTTGCTTTTTCTTGAGGAATTAATAAAAAAAATCTTTTAAAAGAGGTAAAACGAATATTTTTGAAGGTTATTAAATTTGCACAATCAGCTTAAGGTAACTGTTCTTAGAACAAACAATGTGGGGTACTAATACATTCCCTACTCGTAATTGACTCTCAAATCTAATATTGTTTTCAAGGACCAATTTTTCTGAATAAAAAGGGTTTTCCAATATTTTTCCAACTTAAATAAACCTTGGTGGTGACTCCTCTTTGTTTTCTAATTTCTTGTTGGCTCGTTACTATCTCGGTTGCGACAATAGTAAACCATATTGCATGCTTGCAAGTAAAGAAAATATAGCTTCGATCTATTAATCTAGCCTGTGGCAAAATTGATACAAGCTTCATTTGTAACAAAACTCATTTAAGGCCTTGTATGCATCTTTGCTATGCATACTTGGCCATATTTCATATTTGGTGTTGCATGATCACCTAGTGTCTAACATAGATGTCTCTAGCCATCAATTTTAACATGCTACTACTATAATATATAATTCGAAACTACCATAGAACCTACTGCTACCAAAGGATTGGTTATTGGTGGAGGCTCGACTACTGTTGTAGGAGTAGCTCCTGTTCATGAAGCTAGCATAGAATTGGCCACTATTAAAGGATTTCCTACTGAGGAAGTTGGCCTATGATTAGCTAACACTGAAGAAGCAAGCATAAGATCGACCACTGATGAAGAAGCTATCAAAGGATCAACTGCTAACGAAGTTGGCATAGAATCATCTATTGCTGCTAAGTCGGTAATAACCGAAAGAATACCTACTAGCCAAATTACTAGTGATTAAGCTATTTCTGGAATGTCAACCATAGGAAAAAGACTGTTTGCTTAGTATATATAAGTCGAGTCATTCATAATTTTGGTGTGGTGTGGATAGTGATTAAAATTAAGAACAAGATTCAGTTGCCAAGTTCTACCAAAAATATAAAAAAAACCTTGCAACCAGTTGTAGTTAGCAAGGGTCGATCCATAGAGAATTAATTCAATTAACACTATGAATTGATTCCTAAATTAAACTCCAAAGGTTAACATACAGTAAAAATGGGGTTTTGGGGTTTTGATGAGTATTGAATCAAATCAATAACAATAATAATAAAACAAACTAGAAATGACAGATTAAATGAATTGGATAAGAGATGGAATCTACCACTAGATTTATATGATAATGCTAGCCCACATATCCTTTTATTCCAACATGATCAATTATGTTTCTATGCAATTATGAGATTAAATCTCTGTTTTCCTTAGGTTTTAGCCAATTTAACAACTTCTCAAATCAACTCCTAATCACTGATTAATTATAAAGCAACTGCTCTTACAACTAACCAACAATTGCATTAAGATTTAAAAAACCAACTACGCTAAGATCTAATCACACATTGGGATTAAATTGCCTAGATCATATATTCCTCTAGATTTATCACCGCAACCACGCACATAATAATTCTATAATTACCATTTTAGAAACTAGCAAGAATACAAAAACCTTTATACTAACATCATACAATCCTCTAGATTTATCACTGGAAACGCACACATAATAAACCTAGGTCTACCACTTTAAAGTTGGCAAGAGTATAAAGATTCTTTTATCACAATAATGATCAGAAATATATGAATAGAAACACAATTGTATTGAAATAAACGAATATGCAAGATTCACAGAATCAATACTAAAGTTTCATCCTCTCTTAACCAAATGAAAACTTAGCCACACATGATAAATTCAAAAGCAACACAAAAACATAAGAAAGACATTGTATGAAACATAGTTGTAGAGAAAACTAAAGATCAAACTAGCTTCCAACGATAGAGGATGATTGATCTCCAATTGCTCGAACCTGAGACTCCAATCTTCGATCAGATCTCCCTCTTTCTTGTTCTTCTTCTTCTCTTTAGCTTCCAAAACTTAAATTACAAACTAAATATGAAAGGAAATGATAAACTACCTAAGAAACTGAAAGAAAACCTAAAACTAACCTAAAAACTATTTGAAAACTCAAAAACTCTGTCCCCTGCATTTTGCACTTGCATTTATAGAGAATTTGGGGTCCAGCAGGAGACACGGTCGTGTCTCCATTAGACACGATTGTGTCTCATAAGTCAGAAGCTTTTCGAGTGTTAGACATGGCCGTGTGAAGCCAAAAAGGGGAGACACGATCGTGTGTCCATGAGACACGACCGTGACTCATGTCACAATAGCGTGTTCAACAAATTTTGACAGGATTGCGTGCACGTTTTGACTAACTTCAGCTTGTGTTGCAAGTTTTGAGAGAGACACGGTTGTGTGTCCATGAGATACGATCGTGTCTAATGACATCACCAGCGTATTAGAGAAGCTTGGGGGACACGGCCGTGTGAGTGGGAGACACAACTGTCTCTTGTAAAAATGACTTTTCTGCACGTTTTTGGGAAGGCACGACCATGTCTCAAGTCAGAAGCTTCATCCAAGTTAGACATGACCATGTCTAAGTCCTTAATTGCTCCTGAACTGACACGAAACCCTACCAAAGCTAGAATGGACCTCTTTTGCCTTGAAAACTCGGTATCTTCACTTGTTTTCATTCAAATGTATTAAATCTCTCAATTATGCAAAAACAAAGATAATGATAAGGATCCAACTAAAATTCACTCTTAATTACAGGTAATTAACCAATAAAAAGTTATCAAAATTAACTCCGATCACACCCCTACACTTGAGCTTTTGCTTGTCCTCAAATAAAGAATAGGAATCAACAACAAGATCAAACGCAACATCCAGAAACATGATCAAAGGGAATTTTAAAATTTTAAAACTTCGAGTTCATCAATCAAATCCAATCAATCAAGATCAGTCAGCAATTTAAAACAAAAAGATGTTTTAGCCTAGCTTGCAACTTTTCTCTTCACCAAAAATATGAGATCACTCAACTTTTCATCGCTCAAGTGTTTAAGGACAAAGAGATCACTCAAATTTCTCATGAAAAATGCAAAACCATAGGCTTGCCTATCAATCTCATCTCTACTTTCAAGTTCACATACCTAGCAAGAATCAAAAGGGCTTCATCTGGTTATAACAGGGCCAAGGGTAACAATGAAAGGTAAGATAAAGGTAAATAAAGGTAAATAACTATCAATACAGAGCAGAATCAGGCTAAAATCATAATGCACAAGGATTTTAACAATTCTCATTTTCAACCCAATATTTTCAACATTCTTGACCAATTATTCTTTTATATATATATATATATATATATATGACCAATTATATATATATATATATATATATATATATATACCCTTGAAGATAAAAATAGCTTTTCAAGACTTTTTGATCAACACATCGGATGCTCCAAAGAATTCAACCTGATTATTCAATAGGGTATTCGAAAAAAAATCAAATTTAGGCTCAAATGAGGCAACTAAGGAGTTATTTTATCAATACAACTCTGAAAGTCAAGAAAGAATAAAGCCTAATTGCCTTAATCATATTCAAGTATGTATGTGAATCATTACATTTTCAACAAGATATTAACGCAAGTTCTAGCGTATATCAATCAAGAGAAAATTCACTCCAGAAGGAAAATAGGACTTAATTTATGAAAAATCCAATTGTTAAGGCTCAAAACTCACTTTCTGGTTAAGTTGATAAAGAAAATAGAAACAAGCAGACATGGCTAATTTCCAACAAAGATGCTGAATTTCACTTTTCTTAATTGAACAAGATTGCTTCACACAAAATAATGTCATGATCAATAGATTCCCCTTTCAAACATATCTCTATCAGCTCAGAATAAATCAATCAATTAACACATAATTCCAGCTTAATTATTAGCATTGCTCAAGTGTTGACAAAGTACAATATCACTCCCCCACACTTAAAATAAACATTGTCCTCAATGTGAAAGAGAAATAAACAAAGGGGCAAAGAAAAGAGTAACACAGCTTGATGATGAGTGATATAATGCCAGGCAGAGAATAAACACAATAGTCAGTGCTACAACATACCCTGAAAAATCTCAACACATGAGTAGTGATTAAAACAAAAATAACAAAAACAACTAAAGGAAGAAACAATAAGGAAGAAATTCCACAAATTCATGATGCACAAATCCACACTAAGGCATCTTAAGAGTCAATAAGATATAACCTACTGACTCCTTACTCAGCTCATTTGTAATGAATTATAATTTATCTTCTCAGTTTGCGAAAACCATCCCCAAGGACTTGAAAGCAAATCTAGTTAGGTTGCCTCCTAATAAGAGCTTGTTTAACGTCATTAGCTCAATGTTGGAACACTTCTCAGTAATCTTTATAATGTGGATGGAGAAGGGTCATCTCTTCCACTTCTTCATTGTCCGGAAGCTCATGGTAAGGCTTGAGACGGTGTCTAATGACCTTGAATGTTTTTCCAGATGCCTCACTCATGATTTCCACTGCACCAAAAGGAAAAACATTAGTCACCACAAATGGTCCAATCTATTTAGAATGTAGTTTACCTAGAAATAATTTTAGTATGGATTGGTACAGTAGCACTTTTTGTCCTTTGTTAAAGTTCTTCCTAGAAATCATTTGGTCATGGAATGCCTTAGTTTTTGTCTTATAAATAAGGGCATTTTCAAAGGCCTCATCCCGTAGTTCTTCCAACTCCTGTAGTTGGAGCTTCATTTGCTTCCCAGCACCTTCCAAGTCCAAATTGACTTGCTTAACGGCTCAATAAGAGTGATGTTGTAGCTCAACGGGTAAATGACAGGGCTTTCCAAATACCAACCGAAATGAGGACATACCAATTGGGGTCTTATATGCAATCCTGTAAGCCCATAATGCATCATCAATTCTTAAACTCTAATCCTTGCGCGTTGGATTAATAGTCTTTTCAAGGATTGACTTGATTTCACGGTTGGATACTTCAGTTTGCCTATTTGTCTGGGGATGATAGGGAGTGGAAATTCTGTGCATCACTCCATATTTCTTCAAAAGAGCATCAAACGATCTGTTGCAAAAATGCGTCCCTTGATCACTAATTATGGCTTTCAGAGTTCCAAACCTGGAGAAAATATGTGACTTTACAAAATCCACAACAGTTTTGGAATCATCAAATCTGGTGGCTTTTGCTTCCACCTATTTAGACACATAATCAACAGATAAAAAAATATATGAAAAACCAAAAGAAGGGGAAAATGGTCCCATGAAGTCAATGCCCCACACATCAAATACTTCCACAAAGATGATCGGGGTTTAAGGCATTTGATTCCAAGGACCTATATTACCTCTTCTTTGACAGCGGTCACAAGACTTACAAAAGTTGTAAGTATCCTTAAAAATTGTTGGCCAATAGAAACCACTGTCAAGTACCGTATTGGCTGTCCTTTTTATTCTAAAATGTCCTCCACAAGCATAGGTGTGACAAAAGGAGAGAATAAAGTGAGTCTTTGAGTCTGGAATGCACCTTATAATTACTTGATCTGCACAATGTTTCCAGAGGTAAGGATCATCCCATATGTAATATTTACAATCACTCCTTAATTTATCTCTTTGAGCCTTGTTCCAGCCTTCCGAAAAGTCTTTAGTGACCAAGTAATTTCAATATCAAGATACCAAGGGATTATAGCCTTAATGGCCATCAGATACTCATCCGAAAAACTTTTTATGATTAGTATTTCCTCCTACTCAGTCATCAACCTACTCAAATGGTCTACTACCAAGTTTTCGCTTCCTTTTTTGTCTTTTATTTCCAAGTCAAATTCCTGGAGCAGTAGAATCCATCAGAGCAATCTAGGCTTCGCTTCTTTTTTTGTGAGAAGATACTTCAAGGCTGCATGATCTAAAAAAACAATTTCTTTAAAACCAATAAGATATGATCTGAATTTTTCTAAAGCAAACACCACAACTAGAAGTTCTTTTTCAGTTATAGAGTAATTAAGTTGAGCATCATTTAGAGTCCTTGATGCATAATAGATAGCATAAGGCACTCTATCAACTCGTTGTCCTAGGACAACCCTTACCGCGAAGTCATTGGCATCACACATCTAAATCAAATGGTAGTTCCCAATTTGGTGGCCTTATGACAGGCGCAACAGTCATCAATTCCTTGAGCATAGTGAAAGCTTCCATACATTTCTCATCAAAGTTGAATGGAACATCCTTTTGAAGTAGTTTGCAAAAGGGTAATGATATTTTGGAGAAATCTTTGATGAATCTCTGGTAGAAACCTGCATGACCAATGAAAGAACGAATTTCCCGCACACTAGTGGGTAAGGGTAAAGAATGCATGAGTTCTACCTTAGCTTTATCTACCTCAATTCCCCTAGCTGAAATTACATGACCCAACACTATACCTTCCTCTACCATGAAATGACATTTTTCCTAATTCAGCACAAGGTTAGTGTCAATGCATCTTTTTAACACCAATGTTAGGTGTTCTAAACAGTTCTCAAAACCATTTCCAAAAACACTGAAATCATCCATAAAGACCTCTATAATGCTTTCAATATAATTAGAAAATATGCTCATCATGCATCTCTGAAAGGTCCCTGGTGTATTGCAAAGTTCAAAAGGCATTCGTCTATATGCAAAGGTACCAAATGGACAAGTGAAAGTGGTTTTGTCCTGATCTTCTGGAGCAATGGCAATCTGATTATAACATGAAAATCCATCCAGAAAACAATAGTGAGAATGACCAATTAATCTTACCAACATTTGATTAATAAAAGGTAAAGGAAAGTGGTCTTTTCTAGTGGCAGCATTCAGCTTTTTGTAATCAATGCAAACACGCCACCCTGTTTGTAACCTAGTGGGGATAAGCTCATTTTCAATATTTCTTACCACAGTAATTCTAGATTTCTTTGGTACTACTTAGACTGGGCTTACCCACTTGTTGTCAGAAATAGGGTAAATCACTCCCACACTTAGGAGCTTCAATATCTCCTTTTTCAAAACCTCCATCATAGGAGGATTCAACCTTCTCTGGGGGTCTCTCACAGGTTTAGCACCCTCCTCCATTAAGATTTTGTGCATGCAAATGGAGGGACTAATACCCTTGATGTCAGCTATCGACCAACCAATGGCTGATTTGTGTTCTTGCAAAACATCCACCAATTTCTCTTCTTGTTCTTGGGTGAGTGACTTTACAATTATCACTAGAAGTGTGTCCTTCTCTCTCAAGAATATGTATGTAAGATGATCAAGTAATGATTTTAGTTCTAATTCGGGTGCCTGCACAACAGAAGGTTGAGGTACATCAGTAGTAATTAGTAATTCAATAAAAGAAACCTTATGTTCTTCTGAAGTAGAAGAGAACTCTTGCAAATAGCTACGACATCATCAATATCTTCATCCTATGATTTTCCTTCATCATCTTTCTTTTCTTCCTGTATATCTAAGCTTTGAGTCAAAATTGTATTAAGAGTAGTAAAATGGTCAGACTCAAAAGCTGCAGAAATTAAAGAATCAAAAGCATCAAAAGAGTCAATTAAACAAGCAGAGTGCATATCACTCAGGTATCTCATGGCCTCAAAGATATTGAATCTAATCAGTTCCCTATCAAATTCCATTGTCATTGTCCCGAAGTTGATGTGCATTAAGGATGCAAACCCAAGTGTAGGTTGTCTCAAGTAATAAATTCTCGAGAGTCCGAGGTCGATCCACAGGGAATTAATGAAGAAAAATTAATTGAGGTCAGAAAAGGATTTGTCACAAAACTAAAAGTAATAAAAGTTGTTCACAAATAAAAAAGGATTTGCTTGGGTTAGGAGATCCACTCTTGGTAATAAATTAGAGGCAATATTATTTCTCTTTATAATTCAATTGAAATCTACACATAAATGAAGCTCTAATCGAAAAATATAACATTCAAAGTTCAATTATATGTGCAATCATATTATGATTCCTTCAATTATCTACTAACAATTTTAAGTGAGTTCAAGCATTCATAGTGTCAATCCTCTTGTCTACAATAAATCAAGATCTACACTATACAAGGAAGGTTTCTAAATTGATTGGAAACAAAATACAACACATATAATGTCCACTTTATAATATATCATTTAAGCACAAGAAATAGAATAATCTTACCTTATTTCATTACCAAGAGCTTCACTCTTTCACCTAAACAAAATGAATATTAAGTACTCATAATCAAGAAAAAAGAAAGAGAGTAGAAGAAAAAGATGAACATAACTTCAAATTAGAACAAAAGAAAATTACAACAAAAGAAGATGATATACAAGCATGAACATAATTTCTCCTAACCAAGCCTAAAACCAAAGTCCCCTAAATGATCAGTCAATGGAGCCTTTTATAGAGGATTAGAGATACAAAATGATAAGGGGGCTGATTAATGAGTAGGTGAGGAGTGGGTGGATGAATGGAAAATGCCAAATGGTGAGTTGATGAATGAAAAATTACTGAGATTCTTTGTCTCCGAAAACATTTAGTGTTGTTCTCATGGTTGCCATCAGATTTATAAAACATGGTCTTATGAAAGTTGTAGCATTTTGTCTCATCTTTCCAATGGCACTAGTTTCAGCTCCAAAGACCACCTACAACCCGAGGTATGACCCAATTATTGAACAATGTTTAGGTCCAAGTACAACACCTCTGTTCTAACTTCAAAGCCCAATATCACCTTCAAGGAGTTCGATCTGAGTTTTGTGTTCTTCATGAAAGTTGTAGATATGGGTCTTAATTTTCAAATATCCAAATTTTAGCCCAAGGAAGTTCCTACAGCTCGAGTTATGCTATGATTACTGCACACTATTTAGGTTCCAGTCACAAAACTCGTGTTCTAAATTCCAAGCCTATTTAGCTCGACTAGATGTCTGATTGAGTCCTGCAGCTCTTCATGAAAGTTGTAGAGCTCTCTCTTATCTTTCCTACAAGGTAAGATACATAATTATAAGACATTTAGAACTCAAGATATAACTAAAATACAGAAATAATGTAAGACCAAAATAGTGTTGAAAAAATCAATTAAGTCCAATTTAAGTCCAAACTTACAAAACATAACCAGGCTTAATCAATTAAGTGCATAGAGAGTGTAAATGACTAAAAATGAGAGTTTATTAATGTATAAAATATGTGATTATCAAATTTCCCCACACTTAGCTTTTTGCACTCTTGGGCAAAACACATAAGACCAAAGCTAGGAAACAAAGAAAAATGACATAGACTCAAAAGCTAAAAACTCTAAAAGACTCGATGAAACAAGAAAGGCAACAAAAAATTCAAGGGATTAAAGCATTGATGAGGTAACATTTCTTCACATCTCAAACCAACAAGCAAGGAAACTTCAGTTGAAAAGAATGAATTAAGAATGATAGATCCTCACAGAATTCACTCTCAATCTCTCAAGTGTTTAAAAGGTAAGTATTTCACTCTATTCAACCCATGAACAATTGTACTACCACAAGCTTGCTTATCTTCTACTTCTCCGCTACTCAAAACACATGCATACAAAAATCAAGAGGACTTTATTCAAGGTTGTAATGGGGCCATGGTAAAGGAGAGAGGATAATATTGATATGAGAAGATAAATACTAAAGAGAATAAAAGAGTAATATGGTATAGTTAGAGTGGAGAAGATGTTTGAGAACATTTATCATAAAGGATAATGACCAATATTTGTAACAACCCAAATTTCCTAACTAGTTGACAGTAATTTTGACAATTAACAGAATTCTACTGTTTAGTGATTTTTGCGTACTGTAAAATTATTTTGAGTATTCCATCAGTGTATTTGATTATTTTGAGTGATTTTCTCAGTGTTAGGAAAATTATAATTTTTCGGTATGGAAAATCTTTATGTATTTATTTCTCTTGATTGTTAATTATTTTTAACAATCTAACTTGATTTTCATACGTTTTCTAATATTTGTGATTTTTGTGGATGATTATAAATTTTTATATTTCTCTGATTGTTTTTGGGCTGTTTGTGGGCCCAGGTGGCCTTACGTGGGTCCAAGTGGGTCTCGCAAAGTGAAAATTTTTCTACGCATAGAAAGATTTGTACTGTTTAGACAGAGACAGGGGATCTTACTAAACCTGAATCCAGAAACAATTTTAAAAAATTTCTGTACTGTGTTTTGTACTGTATTTAATTATTGGGTGATAAAAATACAGTAAATATATTCTTTCGTGAGATTTTAGCAGATAAAAATAGAAATTATACTGTTAAGTCAACATTAGTGGTTATGACAACTTTTTGACGGACCAATAGGAAGCAAGTTTAATTTTTTTAAGACTTTGATATCAACATTGATTTAATCAACGGTGTAGAATTGGTCTAATAAAATGGCTATGAACATTTATAACCATTGGATGAAGAATTAATCAAGGGTGGAGATTTAATCTTATAAAGTGGCTAGGACCATTTGTGTCTGTTGGATTTAGATTTAATCAACGGTGGAGATGGATCATTTATGACCATTGGATGTGGATTTAATCAATGGTGGAGATTTGGTCTTCTAAAATGGCTATGACTAATTATGACCCTTGGATTGAAAGTAAGAAGGAGTAATCTTGACCCTTCATTTTGGAGATGCATCTAATGGCTAGGATTTCAAGGAGGAAAGATCTAATGGCCTAGATTAAGTCTTCTAATCAAAAGTCTACCTTAATCTTAACCATTGATCTAATCAATGGCTTAAATTGCTCTAAATGGTGGCTAGAAAAGATGACAACTTTATGAATGCATAATGCATGGAGGGAGGACAATTTTGTGCTTGTTTTAGGAGTTAAAGGAAAGTTTGAAGACCATTATTAGTGGTCTTGGTCATTATGAATCATTATTGATTCATTTTGCACTCTTAGGAGAATGCATGGAGGGGGGACGGTTTTGGTGCATGCTTTAGAGCAAAGCATGGTTTCATGACCATTATTTCCATTCTTGGTCATTATTGATCAAATTCAAGAAGCTAAGTTATCAAATTTTTCTCTTCGCATCTTGATTTACTAATAAATATATGTTTTGTTTTGTATTTGAGAAGCCCTTGGTGGTGAAGGACTTGGAAAAAGAAGCAAAATAAGGAGCTTTTGAGGATCTTCAAGAGGTAAGAGGGAGATTCATCTCACCAACCAAGTATGGTGGTAAGAGATGGTTGTGTATTTGATGGATGGTGAATCCATGTGAGGATTCATATCCATAGTCATGTAATAATTTGTGGGTGTTTATGTGCTTTGATTATTTGTCTATGCTTGGTATGATTTGCATGATTTATTTGCTTTGATTATGGCATGCTTGTGATATATATGTTGAATATGTATTTGTATGCCATGATTTGATGATGGAAAGGAAATTGATTTTTTGGTTCCAAAGACCAAGAGGAATTTTGGCCAAGACACCTCAAAATAGGTGTTCACAAATTAATATTTTCATGAATGATAAAATTGGATGATTAGAAAAGTAAGGAAAATAAACAAAGGATTTGTTTTTCAAGAAGTAGTGTTCACGGTTTTGAGAAGGATTTTTATTGATTTATTTTGTGTAAAAAGTTTCTAAGCATTTTACTAAACATGAGTTTTAAATGAAAAGGGCAATGTTGATTTTAAGGATTTGCAAAGAAAGTGAAAATGGATTTGCAAAGAAAGTGAAAATGAAAAATGAACAAATGATTTGATTTTAAAGACCAAGTACTCACGGTTTTTATGAAGAATTTTTAATGATTTTGTTTGTGTAAAACCATATTGACTTAGAAGGAAAAATATTTGATGGCCATTGGAATCATGTACCACGATTTTGAAGGTTTGTAATGCCTTGATTTTGATGAAACAAAGTGATTTTTCAAATGGAAATATAATTGATTTAGTATAAGGAATTCGAAAAGGGAATCAGAGTGTTTTATCACTTGAGAAAATGGAATTTTTCGTATAAGAATGGAAAAGAAAGGTTGAAAGTGTTTGATCCTCAATTTATTTTGAAGGGAATTGATTTTAGAATTGATTTGAGAAAAATGGAGAATATAATAGTGATTTGATATTTTCTAACGTGTAACTCATCCTTTGGGTTTTGGAGAGCGTTAGTAATTTTAAAGTTAGAAACATTAATTTAATTCAATGGAATTGTGAATTTGTGGAATATATTGTGAAAAGGATTTTCTTGAGTAAGAAAATATGAAAAATAATGTGAAAAGTCATATTATTTTGAGTAAAGAATTTCTTAAAGGAGAAATGTGAAAAATGATGTTGGAAATGATATTGATTTGTTTGAAAGTCCAAAATAATTTTGGAATATTGAGAAATATTTTACGTGATTGTAAAATGGTGAAAAATATTTTACGTATCTTAAAAACGTGATTTTTAAGTTACGCGATTTGAAAAACATTGAAATATTTCTACGCGATTTGAAAATCGTTTAAATATTTCAAAAATAATGGAAAATGGTTTACGCTACTTAAAAGAATGATTTTTAAGTTACGTGATTGTAAAAATGGTGAAAAATCGCTACGCGATTTGAGAAACGTGTAAATATTTTTACGCGATTAAAAAAACGTTGAAAAATCAATACGTGATTTGAAAATGCAACAAAAGTGTTGTTGAATTGTGAAAACAATCAGTAAATGTTTGCAATTGTGAAAAACATGACAAAAGTGTTTTGTGACTATGAAAATGTGATAACATGATTTTCGCTATTAAATATACAGTATGATTACTGTTGGGCCAGTATGTGGACCCTGATTTTGAGATAATGAAATTAAAATTGAGAATGGGCCAATGTGTGGACCCTGAATATGAAAGTGTGAATTTTGCCTATGATTGGCATTGGTGCATTGAACATGCATTGGAAATGAGGAATTTTGCCTATGATTGGCATTGGTGCATTGAACATGTATTGGAAAGATATGCATTGAGGCATATGATGATTTTGAATTGAACAAAAAATTGATAGCTGATGCTATTGGGACCCTTGTGGTTGAAGAAGGAATGTGAATTGATAGTGAGGTCTATGATGGATCTTGGGGGCGTCAAGGCGCGGTGGTCGACCGGTGGATATCTGTCTGTGGGCTAAGGCTGGACCATATGCCATTTGGCGATGCAGTCCGGTGCAACGCATTGATGATACCCAACAAGAACACGATTCTTTTCGAACGCTGGACATTGTCTGTGGGCTAAGGCTGGGCATTGTCTGTGGGCTAATATGGAAGATTGTCTTTGGGCTAAGGCTGACAATTAATAGAGCATTCTTCTCGAAATTGTGAAAACCTCCATGGAGTAGGACATTGAGTCTATGTGCACATGCATAACATATGCATCATTATTGAGTATTGGTTATGATAATTGAACTATTGAAATACTTGGATGATGATGATGATAAATGTTGATGGCATTATTGTTATTATTGTGTGATTTGAATTGATGAATACTTGGATATTGTTGAGGACAACATCGTGAATATTGAATGATATTTGAACAGATAAATGATTGGATGATGATAGTTGATTAATGTTGAGTGCATTATTGGAATTATGGTATGATATATCTGTATGATATGCTATTTGTGTTATCTCTATGCTACCATGTTGGTATTGGCGTAGGTGATCTCACCTCTTTGTTATATTGTTTTGCTGTGTTTGTGTTGTAAAAATTATAAAGTAGAAGGAACGAGTTGTCTTAGACATAACGAGTGGCAGATATTCTGAGATTGGTGACAACATTGAGGAATGGTTATTCAGGATTCGATAGTGTGCAGTGTGAACAAGGAACAAATGTCTGATGCATCAAGATGGATACAAGAAGGAATAAGTATGTTAAGTTTTACCGTTAGTGTTGTACCATGTTATTAAGTAAGACCCGTGATGGGGTTTGCTACTGTTAAAAAGAGAGTCTGTTAGTTTTATATTTCTCTTTAAATTATTAAATATTAATTGGTGTCAATATTGTATATTAATTAGTTTAATTATATTTTCAGTAATACTTATGGATTTCAGTAAGTTTATGTTTCTGTAATAAGAAATTTTAAAACTCACATTTTATAACTCAAACCTTTTATGAACTTCTTTACAAATTATGAGTTAGGAGTCGAAAATGTGATACCCTGAGGAGGGTGTTACAATATTTGACTAATGTTTTGTTGAAGATCAATCCCAAATTGATGAATTGAATTCATTGTTAAGTCTGAACCTTCTCCTTCTCTTTCTGTTGCTTCCAAGTATCCATCTTTACTCTAGGTATGGATATGTCATATGGTGTATCAAGGGACTCTGATAATCCTTTGATTACAGTGATGGTCAGCTCTTTCTTTTTTTCTTTTATCATTTTGCACACACACCCTCACACTTATTCAAGAACAAGGTCAATGCTCTCTTATTCCCTAAGGTTGGGTAAAAAAAATGTTTTTTTTTGTTTTTTTGAAGGCACGTAATGAGCTAAAAATAAGAAATAGTCAAATAAGCTCAAAGGGGTTACATAAGGGAAAATATATAAGGATGGCTATTTGGTCAAAGTAGCTATTTCAGAATGCCTCAATCATATTTATGTATGCATGTGAAAATGTAGCCTCAAAAAGAATCAAAGTAAGTTCTAGAGTAACAATTTCATGAGTGAAAATCACACAAGAAAGAAGAGAATGATACAAATGTTCAATTCATTCATCAATAGGCTCAAAATCTCACAAGACATATTTCTATCATTCTCAATCCACCATATCAACATTCATATCTAAGCTTGTGATTTTTAAGAAAGAAGACAATTTATGCTAAGATCCAAGAATCCATTAGCTACTTCTACACAAAATAATTATTTCCTCAACTAAGATGCGTCTCAAGAGGAAGCTTACCTCCAAGGCAAAATTTACTCCTTACTCTGCCATCCTTAATTGGTTTTACTACGAATAGGTTTCTGACAGTTATATCACTAAACATACTTCCCAATTTAGATGCGTCTCAAGAGTAAAATTACTTCTTACTCTGCCATCATTTATTGGTTTAGTAAGTCCATGACAATCATATCATACTTCCCAAAAAAGAAATTTTTTTTTGGGTCAGCTATCCTTCCCCTCTAACTAAATCACAACATTGTCCTCAATGTTAAAATATAGATGAGTAAAGGATAGAAGATATTACTTGTTAGAGAAATCTGACACAAATTTAAATAGAAACAAAACACGATAAATAAAATCAAAAGTAAAAGAAAACTATAAACGAAGTGTCAAATCTGGCTTTCTTTTCATCCTGCTTCCTTCACTGCTTCCTGCTGACCAATCTATCTGAGTTATTGCTGGGTCAGGTTTATGAACAAAAGCTTCTAATTTACTAATCAACTCATCAATAGTGGAAGCAGAGACAAGAAGTTGTCATGCCGAAGGTGTGATAAATTTCTATTCCACAGCATGGTCAAGAAAAAGTAACAAAATATCAAAAAAATTATTTACATTCAACAAACCTATAGGTTTGTGGTGGATGTTCAGTTGGGCCCAAAAGACAATTTGAAAAACTTCTTCCAAGGTATCAAAATCACCTGGTAAGGCAATGAATGCATCAGAGTTATCAAGCATTATCTTCATTCGTTCATGCATTGATGATACCTTAAGTTCCTTCCCAGTTGTCTTTCCAGTGATGTTCTATTGAACTAAATGTTCAGGAATGACGCCTAAAACCTGACTGCCTCCTATATATGTAGCAAATGATATAACCCCCATTAACCCACGGTAACCTCCCCCATATACAAGATGAATATTCCTCGTAGCAAGTGATCGACCAAGAGTGTTAGCTGCATTTACAAACTCTAAACCCTTCACATACTTAGACGCACAAAATACACATATTTTTAAGTTAATGAACAGAAACACCTTCTATTTCTATACTCATCTTCCCTTTGAATGATTCTGAGTTGGAAGAAAGTAGAGAAAATGGAATGTTTAAATAGGAAAAAGAAAGGAAAGGGTAATAATAACACCTATAAGGGTAGGTTGGTTATTGTCAAAAAAGTTTGAAATTAAGAAACACAAAATCTTTTTCTTTTAATTTTTATTTTTTTTGTTTTTTTTACTTCAAGAAAACCATCAGCGTAAAGAAGTCTAGAAACCCCAGAAGGACCCTACTCAAAGGATCGTCTGTCCAAAACCAAAATACAGCAAAATCATACAAAGATAAAAGAAGTATAATAGCAAATGATGACATACTTTTATGTACAGTTTTCATGACGTATCTTTATACTGCGCGTCATGAGTGCAATAGTGACTAATTATGACCCTTGGATTGAAAGTCATATCTTTATACTACGTGTCACCAGTGCAGTAGACACTCACGTCCGTTTATTCAAAGAAAAGAGAAAGAAGAAACTATTTTGGGTTTCCATCCTAGGTCTGGAACCTGGAGAGCTCACACTTGGGCTCATAACATCAATAAAGATGCTAAAATCTGAAACCTATAATGTTCAAGATCTAGAACGTCCCATCCCAGGGCGCTAAGAGCTCCTTCTAATAAAAGAGAGGATCAAGCTTAGATGCCTCATACGCTTTGGCAATCGTGAGTTACTTCTCACTAATAACTAGGGTGGGACGCTTCTGTCTGTCCATCAATTCCACAGTGCCTAGATGGTAAACATTGGGTTATGAAGTGCGGCTCTCTACAGAGCATGGTACACAAACCTTTTTTAAGGACCAACGTGCAAAGGTCCACTCGAGTCAATGACGAGTCAGCCAAAGGCTAGGGCTCCACAACTAATTAAAGCCATGATACTCCTTCCGGATCGCCCTTGTTCAAATATCTTTTTTCTTTTTTTTTAAGAAAACATGAAGAAGAAGAAGAAGAAGAAGAAGAAGAAGAAGAAGAAGAAGAAGAAGAAGAAGAAGAAGAAGATAATATGTACAGATTGTTGTGGATATGACTCACATCTGCCTCTGGTTTCACGTCCAGTAACGACTTAAACGTCTTCTATGAGTCGAGGATAAGCTTCCCATCCAATTTTCTTATAAATTGGCAAATAGGGTCTTTTAGAGTCAGATTCCCAAGACTGTAGCGTTTTTCTTCATCCTTGAAGAGATTCCACAAATTAAGAAGTTCACGATGCACAAATCCACAAGAATGCATCTCAAGAGTCAATAAGATATTATCTAATGACTCCTTACTCAGTCCATTCTTAATGAAGAAAATTTTATCTTCTCTATTTACGAAAACCATCCCCACGCTTATTATAATTCCATCGTGCGCATTTGTGACAGACTTATAACCTTTTTGCTCTTCTCCTTTTAAAATATGAACTTCTTCTAAGACCTGGCATGTATGAGTCAAATGAAATTGAAGACTCACTTGCTAGTTGGACCTTTGCTTCAATTATCCAGCGTACATCTTCTGGCATACCCTTGTGCATTAACAGTCTCAATCTTTCACATCTAATTTTGTAGATTTTTGTCAGAGTATTTTGAGGGAGGGAAGGAAAATGTTTTCTTAGGTTTGAAAGAATGACATCCATTTTAAAGGAGAAGGATTCAGTTATTTTGGGAAACTGAAAAATAAACCGACTTGAGAGTCACAGAGTATCGTTATCTGCCACTTAATTGGGAACACAAAGAACTGCAAAAATAAGGCAACAAAATTAGAATAAATTCTATTCATAACAAGGATCAGAAAGAGAGATGAATTCTACCTCATTAACTTGGTTTTCCAGAAATGGTTTGTGCATTTGTCCATTGACTTTAAACACATTACCATTCTTAGGATTCTTAATATCTATGGCCCCATGAGGATACACATATTTGACAACAAAAGGGCCATTCTACCTAGATCTCAATTTTCTAGGGAATAGGTACAAATGAGAATTATAAAGCTGAACTTTTTGATCAATTTCAAAAGATTTTCTCAAAATTGTCTTGTCATGAAAAGATTTTGTTCTAACTTTATAAATCTTTGAGTTTTCATATGCATCATTTCTCAATTCCTCAAGTTCATTTAATTGCAATTTGCGTATCTTGCAAGCATCATCAAGGTTTAAATTGAAAGCTTTAATGGCCCAAAATGCTTTTTATTCCAATTCTACAGGCAAGTGACAAGGTTTTCTAAAGACTAACCAATAGGGTGACATACTCAAAGATATTTTGATAGCAGTATGGTAAGCCCAAAGTGCATCATTTAGTCTTAAAGACCAATCTTTATGATTTGGGTTAACCATTTTTTCCAAAATTTGTTTAATCTCCCTATTTGTCAATTCAACTTGTCCACTTGTCTGAGGGTGATAAGGAGTGACAATTTTGTGTGTAATACCATATTTCTTTATTATAGATTCAAATGGTTTATTGCAAAAATGTGTTCCCCCATCATTGATGATAGCTCGATTGACACAAGATATTTTCTTTTAAAAATTTGAGAACAGTTTTATGATCATTGTGTCGGCATGGAATCGCCTCAATCCATTTTGAGGCATAATCTGTAACACCCCAAATTTTCCTAAATATTTGACAGTAATTTTGACAGTTAACAGAATTATACTGTTTAGTGATTTCTGTGTACTGTAAAATTATTTTGATTATTCTGTCAGTACATTTGATCGTTTTGTGTGATTTACTCCATGTCAGGAAAATAATAATTTTTGGGCCAAGAAAAATTTTATGTAATTTAATTATTACTGTTAAGTCTTAATTATTTTACATAATCTGATTTGATATTTGTGAATTTCTAATTTTTGTGATTTTGTGGGTGATTATGAAATTTTTATATTAATCTAATTATTTTAGTGTTATCCGTGGGCTGACTGTGGGTCCAGGGAGGTCGTATATAGGCCCAGCGTGGGTCCAGAAAAGTGAAAATTTTTCTGTAGCCAGAAAAATTGGTACTGTTGAGACGGAGACAGAGACGGGGGATCTTACTGAACCTGAATCCAGAAACAGTTTTTAAAATTTTCTTTTACTGTGTTTTGTACTGTATTTAATTATCAGATGATAAAAATACATTAAAAATATTATTTGAAAGGCAATAGCAGATAAAAAAATAAATATTGTACTGCGTAGTCAACATTAGTGGCTTAGATATCCACCATTAATGTAATCAACGGTGGAGACTTGATCTTGATTTAATCAACGGTTGAGATTTAGTCTTACAAAGTGGCTAGGACCATTTATAGCCCTTGGATGTAAAGTTTGAAGGAGTAATCTTGACCCTTCATTTTGGAGATACATCTAATTGCTAGGATTTCAAGGAGGAAAGATCCAATGGCGTAGATTAAGTCTTCTATCTAAAGCCTAAACCTAAAACCTACATTAATCCTAACCATTGATCTAATCAATGGTTAAGATTGCCTAAAATGGTGGCTAGGAGATTTGTTATATTTTGATGATGCATGGAAGGGGAGACGGTTTTTGGAGAAGCAAGAAGGGGGGGACAGTTTTGATGATGAATTAGAAGCTAAAGCAAAGTCTTTAGTCATTATTGATCACCTTGGTCATTATTGAACATTTTAAAGAAACAAAATTATCAAATTTTCTCTCCATTTCTCTTCTTCTCTAAGCTCACGGCCAAGTACCCATACAACACCTTCCATTGTAACACCCCAATTTTTAGAAAATGTACCGAATGTACTGTTTGCTGTTTTTCAAGCTTTCGTGTGAATGACCGTTGTGTCCCTATTTTACTGTTTCTTGATTTCTGCATGAAATACAAATACGTTTATACAGGCTCAAATTTTATTTGGTCTTTTTACGTAATTTGTTTCGAGAAGGTAAAATAAAAGTTTTTCCGAGCTACTGTTTTAATTTTTTTGGAAGATATACAGACAATTAATATTGTCTGTAATTTTATTTGAACTTTTTGGATGATTATCTACGTTGTGGAAAAAAATAGAAAAATGACCATTACGTCCCGAACGTCTTTGTTTGTCTTGTTTCTGCTTTGTTTTTAATTGTTTTCTACTTGGTTTAGTGTCCAATATTGTCTGTGATTTTATATGGACTTTTTGTGTGATTTGCTACAGGGCAAGAAAATAATATTTTTCGGACCGGTAAAATCTGTTTTTAATTATTTGAGGGGGGATCTTACTAAACCCAATTGAATGAGCCTAAAATTAATCTTTTAATTTTTAGGATTTAACTGTCCAATAAAATAATTTTGTATTATTATAATATTATTTTATTAGTCAGTATAACTTAGTGACAGTGGACCCGGAAATATTTTGCGGGACCCACGTTTAGCTAAACAGTTAACTTAGTAGCTTAATTAAACATGATTAGTGAAGGAACATTCTTGAACATGATGATTAGGCTTGATGACTAGGTTATTAGTGACTAAGCATGGTGACTAAGGCTTGATGACTAGGTTAGGAGTAGCCAATAAGAAACAAGCTTGCTAACCAAGTTTTAATCTTGACCTTTGAAGCATCCAAGGGCTTGGATGAAGCCAAATCCATGCACACCTTGCATGCATTGAAGTCTACGGCCAAGTGAGGTTGGAAGACCAAAACTCACTTTGTCTTCAAGCATTTTCTCTCTTCTCTCTCATCCAAGAACCCTAAACACCATTGTTGCCTCCTTTCTTAACCATTCGGCCAAACCTAAAACCCTACCATCCAACCACCTAAAATTTCTTCTAATCAAGTTTTCTAAACCTAAATACAATCCTAAGAACATCTCTAGTTGAGAGTTCTTGCAAATTTTTACATTTGAAGCTTGAAAACCTACTTGGAAGTTTGTACCAAGGAGGTGAAATCTCTTGTTTTTCTTTTCTAAATTCTTTTTCAAAGTTCTAAGCCATGATTTACCCATGGTTTAGGTTCTCTTTTAATGGTTAGTAACTTGTAGTTTTATTTAAGTTGCTAGGTATTTTGAAGGAGAAAACCGTGACCTAGGAGGAGTGAAAGAAATCCTTTTTGTCTTCATTTAAGGTAAGAGGAAGATAAATCTTATCACCTATGGATGGTGGTAAGAAGATGGAGTTTGATTTTGTGATTGTAGAATCCATAAGGATTCATATTTGTGCTTGTTAGTAGCTTATTTGATGTGGTTGTGTATTTGTTAGTAGCTTTCCTATTTGTTGTTTGTAATAAATTGCATGTCTACAAACTTTAAGTTGCATGTCTATAAGCTTTGATAATATTGCATGTGTTAGAATTGCATGATAAAGTATAGAGTTGCATGATAATGTATAGGATGTGAATAACATGTCAAGGAAATGCATGTGTGTTCCAAAGAACACTCCATGAGGCTCACGGCCACTAACCAAATGGAGAACCAAAATGTTCTCTTAATTTTCTTAAAAGGTAATTTAATTAACCTAGGAGAATTAAGAAGGTTTCAAGTTGATTAGATCAAAGAAAATGAATTTAGAAATCAAATGGTAAGACTTAGTATTTTTGACCAACATGCCTAAAATGAATGTGTTGATTTCAAAAAACCATTTTCTAAAACAATGGTTAAATGAATTTAGACAATACAATAAGTTTGACATATAGTTAGAAGATGAGAAATAATTTAGAAATCAATTTCAAAATATTTAGGAAATTCGGCCAACATGCCAAACCAAGTATCCATGGTTTCTAAAATTAAATCCAAACCTTTTCTAAGTATAAGGATGCAATATGTGTTAAAAAGAATTTTTCTAAAATGAGTTTTAAAGAAAAGAATCAATTAGAAATAAGTTTGAGAACTTAGAACTAATGATTTTATTATTAGAAATGAAATCTTGTAACTTTGAAAATTTCTAACATATAGCTCATTTGTATTTTGAAGCATGTTAGTAGTTTTCAAAAGGATTAAGTATATGGTTTAAAAATTTAATAAAACAGAATTTTTACGGTAAAATTAGGAAACCATTAATATAATTTTCTAAGCAAAAATCTTGTCAAATTTTAGTAAAAACGGACAAATAAGATAGGAAAGATGTCCAAAAGACGATTATACGGTATAGAAAATATTATACGTAGCTTAAAAGTATTATTTATTATTTTTTTTATTTAAACGAGTAATTTTTAAGGAATTCGGTCAAGAAAATAATTTAAAAATCTTACGCGATTGAGAAAACGTATTAAAAATCCTACGTGATTTTGAAAACGAGAAAAATATATTTATGCGATTTCAAAACGTTTATAAAAACGACGAGATTGTGAAAACGCGATAAAATTTCTACGCGATTGGCCGAAAAAAAGTATTTTTCTACGGAATTTGTTGTATTTATTTTATCTTTGTCGGGAAAATGTGAACCCGTACTGAGGCTTTTGAGGATTTTTATTTGTCGGGAAAATGTGAACCCGTCTGAAGCTTTCTATTTTTCGCCATTGAGGCATATTATTATCTTGAGGGCATTTTTGTAATTTCATATTTTTGGAATTATGTATTGAGTTTATGCCAAATTTTTGGTGGATTGGTTGATGAGACGAATCACATCGTGTTGTCGATGCGATAAACGTAGTGTGGTTCATTGTTCTAATGGACTTGGAGACGTTAGTGTACGGTATCCTATATGTGGACGAGTTGGTAGCTCCATTTGGGGTGGTAAACCGATAGCACACTAATGGACTCGACACACACTATATTTAATCGAGATTTGTAAAGTCTAGTAGTACATTTGCCTGTAGTGCCACAACGTGAGACCGTGAACTACACCACGCTGGATGATGGATTCTGTGTCGTGGGGCTATAGGCATAGCGCAACGTGTGGCAATGCAATAGTTGGTTGGGCAGCCGTGGTACTAATAGATTTTTGCGAGTCATTCTCTACGATATCTTTGTATGTTTTTTTTTAGCTCCATGGAGTAGGGTGTGTCTTATGTTTATTTATTGGGATCTATTTATTTATTTTGTCTTATCTATTTATTTTTGTCTTATCTGTTTATTATATTGATATTGATTTATTTGTTTCTTGTATTTGTTTTATCTATTGTTGTATTGTATCATTTGTTTCTTGTTTTATTTTATACGTGATGGTATATTGTTGGGATATTTAAATCTTTTTGAATCTTTACACTACTACTGTTACTTATTAATGTTATAGCTTTTCATATTGCATGAAGCGTATATCTGTTGTTTGTCGTCTTCTTATTGGCCATGTTTGTGGTGATTTTAGATTGTCTTACCTCTTTATTGTATGTGTTTTACGTATATACTGTTTATATGGTAAAGAGTTCGAGGAAGAGGAACAACTTCTTGAGGTTACGTACCCGAGGAGGAGGAAGATCAGCTAGCGAAGACGACCGGTTTGACGATCAAGAACCATCTGATCATCCATATCCATTGGATTGATTAGTTTTGGTATGGCGGTGCCTGGATTTTTGGGGTTCGTGACTCTCGAGTTTCACGGTGGATCGCTATCGTGGCACATGAGAGGAGATAGAGACTCTGTGACGTATGCGGGATGGATGACGGTGACCCTACGCCATAGATTTGATGACGAGCCAGTGATGACGACGACGGTGTTTCTGCATTTAGAGTTACCTTTATCCATTAGGCGTCATTGGGGTGGTGTGTCCCTGAGCCTAGTGAGATGACACTCGTATCGGCTACGCGGTCTCATGTATCGCCGAGAGTCGAGACATCTCGGGATATTTGTCTCCCGATGATCATTTTCATGTTGAGAGTGATCCTTCGGAGGAGTAAATATGCATGATGATTTTTTTGAGGCGCGTCTCTGCGTATGGATGTATATATTGACTCTTTTATTGTTTTTATTTACTATTTCTGTTTAAATATTTGTAATTGTAGTTGTAAATTATTTGTATAACTTATAACTTGGAACATATGTATATTATGAGTAGTGTTGTTATGTTTATTTTATGTTTTCCGCAATATTTTATTTTAATAATCTGTTTATCGGGAATTACTTTACGACCCATACTATTATGTAATAAATGTTTTATAACTTGGGTAGATTTTATTTACTTATTTTAATTTTCTTTATATGTGTGGCATCCCCAAAAAGGGTGTTACATTAGTTGGTATCGAGCCAAGTTAGAGTCTTTTGGGATTGTGGTTGGGTCTGTTTTTGTTTGTGCTGTGTGATTCTCTATGATTTATATCCTTTCGGAAGTATCTAAAAGGATGTATCTAATTTTGTTTTGTTCTGTTTGAAGATGTCTGGATGAGGTAGAGGACGTACGAACATGAATCGTGATGTGGACCCTATGATTGCAATTCTGCTGAGGCTATGCGGCGGATGGTGAAGTGATTACTCAAAGACAAAATCGAGAGCGGCTCAACAAAGAAGATGCTACGGTGATGCCCTAAATTTGGCTGAGTTTAGGCGTCATAATCGCCCGTTTAGAGGCGAGGTGGATCCAGAGAAAGCAAGTCGGTGGATGCAAGATTTGGAGAGGATCTTTGAAGGAATGAGATGCGTAGATGATAAGAAGGTGACTTATCTTTGTTTTCATCCGAGAGGAGATGCGAGAACATTGGTGGAGAGGAACCCGCCGAGTATTGCAAGTGAAGGTGAAATCACATGGGAAGTGTTTTCTAATGTTTTTCGGATAAATATTTTCTGCGAGTGCTAGGCATGCCAAAGAAATGGAATTTCTTGGTTTGTGGGGGAATATAACGGTGAATGAGTATGCCACAAAGTTTGAGAATTTGTCTCAATTCTCAGATTATGCTCAGACACGACAAGACGATGTGTGGAGATGTCGGAAGTTCGAATCAGGTTTAAGGGTGGAACTGAAACGAGGAGTGGTATCTTTGAGAATGACTCAGTTTCATGCTTTGGTGGATGCTTGTGCTCGACTTGAGGAGTTGGAGCCATCTAGAGATCAGAGGAATCGGAACTTTGGGCCGACAAGGTTTCAGAGAGGTGGAGGTAGTAATACGAATCGATTTCAGCGTAAGCCGTATTCCAGACCAACAGGGACTCAATCTCAACGACCATCGGTTAGTGGAGGTGCAAGTGGTAGTGGAACTGGACAAGAAGGTGGTGTTTACGCCAACGTGTTTTAAGTGCGGTAAGAAGGGCCATTATCTCCAGATTGTACAATCAAGGGGACGGTCTGTTTTAAGCGTGGATGACACTGGGCATATGTCGAAAGATTGTACTCGACGGAGAAGAAACCCGCACTTTGTTTGGTATGTTAGAGCTAATCGGCAAAAATGCTGGAAGTACTCAACCAAGATCGGGAGGACGAGTATATACAATGATGGGATCTGAGATTTCTAAGTCTGATGATCTTATTCAAGGAGAAGGAGACATTGGAGGTAATCTTCGATTTGTATTGTATGATTACGGTGCTACACACTCATTTATTTCCTATGATTGTGTGGAAAGATTGAAGTTGCTGTGTCTTCTCCGAATGTTAAGTTGAGTGTTTCTACTCCAATGCTAAACTGTTGTTACATCTAAGATCTGTTTGGATTGTCCTATTGTTGTGAAGGGCCGTTTGTTTATGGTCAACTTGATTTGTTTACCTCTTGTTGAGATAGATGTAATATTAGGGATGGGTGGTTATGTTCTAACCATATCCTTATAGATTGTGCAAGTAAAACCATAGTTTTTCCTAAGGAAGAAAAGTACGGGTTCTTAAGCTGGCTTTGTTAAGGTCAAGTCTTTGTTAAGAGATGGAGCGCAAGGATATATGGTATTGTCTTCTCTAGAAGTTAAGAATGAGAAGGATGTGAATACTATTCCTGTTGTCAACGAGTTTCCTGATGTTTTTCCTGATGACGTACCTGGTTTGCCACCTGAGAGGGAGATCGAGTTCTCAATTGATTTAGTACCAGGAACAGGTCCTATCTCAATTGCACCGTATCGTATGTCGCCAGTGGAATTGGAGGAGCTGAAGAAGCAATTGGTGGAGCTGTTGGAGAAAGAGTTTGTGCGACCTAGTGTTTCACCATGGGGTGCGCCAGTACTTTTGGTCAAGAAGAAGGACGGAGCTTCTCGGCTTTGTGTGGATTATCGTCAGCTGAACAAGGTGCAAGTAAATCTTCCATCTTGAAGGACTTTTTCCAAGAGCAAGTTCTAGGGTTTTGTTGTGAAGTGTAAGGAAACTTCATTTCTTCTCTTCTTTTTCTTGTTCTAAACCATGTTTGATCCATGGTTCCTCTTATTCAAGCTTAATATACTAATTTCTTTGTATTTGTTTTATGTTTAAGAAACTTTTGTTCGTAGAGATCTTGATCAAGGTGCAAAGTAAGGAGCTTTTTGTAGTTCTTCAAGAGGTAAAAGGGAGATCCATCTCACCAACCAAATATGGTGGTGAGAGATGGTTTGGTATTTGATGGATGGTGAATCCATGTGAGGATTCATATCCATGGTTATGTAATTAATTGCGTATGTTTATGTGCTTTGATTATTTGCCTATGCTTGGTATGATTTGCATGATTTATTGCTTTGATTATGACATGCTTGTGATATATATGTTGAATATGTATATGTATGTCATGATTTGATGATGGAAAGGAAAGTGATTTTTGGTTCCAAGGACCATGGTGAATTCTGCCAAACACCTCAAAATCGGTGTTCACAAATTAATATTTTCATGAATGATAAAATTGGATGTAGAAAAGCTAGGAAAATAAACAAATGGTTTGTTTTCAAGGAACATGAGCTCACGGTTTTGGTGAGAAAATTTTAATGGTTTTGTTTGTGTAAAAACAAGAATGGAACTTGGTTGATTTAGAAGGAAAAATATAAGAATGGTTTCAATGGGCATGTCCACAGTTTTGAAGGCTTGTAATGCCTTGATTTTTAAGAACAAAGTGATTTTCAAAGTGAAAATACAATTGGGTTTAGTACAAGGAATTTGAAAAGGCAATCAGAGTGTTTTATCTCTTGAAAAATGGAATTATCATATGTGAATGGAAAAGAGAGGTTGAAAGTGTTTGAACCTCAATTTATTTTAAAGAGGATTGATTTTAGAATTGATTTGGAATTATAAAGAATACGTTAGTGACTTGGAATTTTCTAACGTGTAACTCATCCTTTGGGTTTTGGAGAGCGTTAGTAAATTTTAAGTTAGAAACATTGATTTAATTCAATGAAATGGTGAAATTATGAAATATATTGCGAAAAGGATTTTCTTGAGTAAGAAAATATGAAAAATAATGTGAGAAGTCATATTATTTTAAGAATGGTTGAAATGGAATTTTTGAACATTGAGAAATATTTTACGAAGTTGAAAAATGATTTACATAACTTAAAAACGTGATTTTTAAGCTACGCGATTTGAAAAACGTTTAAATATTTCCACGCAATTTGAAAAAAAATGTTGAAATATTTCTACATAATTTGGAAAGCGTTTAAATATTTTTACACATTTGAGATATTGTTGAAAAATCGCTACGCGATTTAAAAATGGTGGAATATTTTTACGTGATTGATGAAAACGTTGAAAAATCTATATGTGATTTGAAAACGTAACACAAATATTACAAAATTGTGAAAACGCGAAAAAAGTGGTGCGCGACTATGAAAACGTAATAATAAGATTTTTGCGATTAAATATACAATAGGATTACTGTTGAACTAGTATATGGACACTATATGAGAAAATGATGAATTTTGCCTGTGATTGGCATTGGTGCATTTTATATGCAAGAACTAGTGTATGGACACTGTATATGAATTTTGCCTATGATTGGCATTGGTGCATTGAACATGCATTGGAAAAGTCTGATGGACTGTATGAGGCTATTTGCCTAGGAAAGACATACACCTCTTGAGTGGGTGCGATATGCGTAGTGTAAGTCACTTGTTGACCTTGGGGGCATCGGGGTGCGGGTTGCTTACATAGGCGGTTGGTAGCTCTTCTTTCTGTAAGTTAGACCGATGCAACGCACCGATGATCCTAACCAAGACACTATTCTTAATCGAGATCTAGTAAAGACTATCGTGTATATGCTAGATGTGCAAACACATATGAGAAATGTGGCACGTGGTCTGAGGCATGTTGGTACAGATAGATCTTTCAGATCAATTTTTTCGAACTGAGTATTAGCTCCATGGAGTAGGAAATTGAGTCTATGTGCGCATGCATGAATCTGAGCATTTATATCTGTATGATATATTAATTGAGGAATATTAACTATGATAATTGTTTTGTTGAGGAATACTTGGATGATGATGATGATAATAATATGATGGCATTATGGTAATTATTGTGTGATGATAATAATGTTAATGACATGATGGTAATTATTATTTATTATATCTTTTATGATAAATAATGTTGATGACATGATTGTAATTATGGTATGATATTTGTATTATCTCTGTGCTACCATGTTGGTATTGGTGTAGGTGATCTCACTTCTTTGTATATTATTTTGTACTGTATTTATTTTTGATAAAGACGTTGAGCAAGGCATAGAACAAGAGGGTGAAGAAGAGCAGGTTCCTGTGAAGGAAGCTGAGTTTTGATCGGATGGTGTCCCGGTCAAGTTTCTTCGGATACGTGAGATTGCAGTTCCATGGTGGGGTTGGAGCGTGGAGGACAAGTCCCAATGAGAGGGGACTAATTTATGAGGGAAACCTGACGGTCATTATGAGCAGAGAGTTTTGTAGAGATTTGTTCTTTTCCGTAACTATATATGTGCATGTGGAATTTTCGTTGTCCATCAGGCAACATTGGGATACTAGATATTATGTCCCAACGAAAATTAGTATTGTATCGTCTGCTCGGACACCTGTCCATAGGGCTTCGCGTCGTGTTGGATTCCTTCTTGCTGAGGAATCTGAGGAGGACCCGTCTGAGGGTTCTGTTGTTTAGTAAGACTTGGGCAGTATGTGAGTTTTAAATTATGTTTAAATACTTTGAGACTTGGTCTGTATATAAATAATGTCGACAGTACATTTGTAATATATAATGATGTATATTATATGTGATTATGTATAATATTTTTTTTTATTTTTTGCTAAGTTTATTTTATCAACATCAAAGAGGAAGAAATTTTACAACTCGTATTTTTAGCACAACGTCACATTTTATAAAGGAAGGGGTAATTTGATAATTAAGTAACATAAATGTGGCATCCTATGTGGTGTCCCGGGGCCAACGAAGGCGGGGAGTGGACACCGGTGTAAGAGAAGCACATACAAGGAGTGGCTCCTGGCAGGCTTCTAGGCGAAGGGTCCCATGAATGAACTGAATACTGTTACCAAGTGGCTTCAATACTCAAGAGGGGAGGTGAATTGAGTTTATAAAACAAGTTCGCAATTCTTTTGCAAAACACTTGACTATTGATTTTCGTTGAAGCTATTGACTAATTGAAATGAATGAATTGATAAGAACAATGTATATTGCTTAATAACCAACCAAGAGAGAAGTAATCAAGTAAGAGTATAAGCAATGCACAAATATAAAGAGAAGGGTTTAGAGAAAACAAACTCAATCGTTTATCCTGGTTCGATCACCAATCCACTTGTGATCTACGTCCAGTCCCCAAGCAACAACTTGAGATTTTCCACTATATCTTCAAGCTTCAATAGGTGCTTGAATACCTTTACAAACTTGAGCCCTCAACTCCTTGGGATGCCTCACCCTTGAGCTTGAGTCTCTTCAAACAAAGGGATGCCTCACCCTTTACAAATTGAGGGATGCCTCACCCTCTATCTTATACAAAGCAATTAAGATTGAATTTGAGAAGCTCTCACTAGAGTAGATGATACAAATTGAAGTTCTAATAATGCTCACAAAGATATCTCAAAGATTGGACAAAAACAGAGCAAGAAAGATTTGAGTTTGATTCTCGTATGATGTGTTCTTTGTGATGTTTTTAGGTTCAAGAACAACCCTTAATGATGCCCCAGCCATTGTATTTAAAGCCCATTCATTAAAAGAGCCGTTGGGGGTGGTTAAAGCCAAGCATTAAATGCATTCAATATAGCCGTTGGGCATGTCAGAACCTTGGTAATCGATTACAAGCCTTTGGTAATCAATTACATGGAAAATACAACGTGTTCTTGGCTTTCTAGGCTTGTGGTAATCGATTATATGACCTGTGTAATCGATTACACGCCCTCTGACTTCATGGTAATCGATTACAATATTGATGTAATCGATTACATGGCCCTTTTGGTAGTGTTCTTGGCTTTCTGGGAACATGGTAATCGATTACATGACTTGGTGTAATTGATTACACGTTCTCTGACTTTTTGGTAATCGATTATAGTATTGATGTAATCGATTACATGGCCCTTTTGGTCGTGTTCTTGGCTTTCTGGGAACATGGTAATCGATTACATGACTTGGTGTAATCGATTACACGTTCTCTGACTTTTTGGTAATCGATTACAATATTGATGTAATCGATTACATGGCTTCTGTTTGGCTTGTAATTGATTACTAAACCTTGGTAATCGATTACACTAAACTTTAAACACATTTTTCAAGCCTTAAACCAGATTTAAATCATTCCTAACTTTAGAAAACATGGATTAAACAAGTATAGAACATTATTTGGTATGATCCAAGGTAAAAGAAGTTCTCTTTTAGGAATTGATCTTTGAAAGCCATATTGATTCAAATCATTTTTGAAAAACCATTTGAGATATCTTGAGAGCATTTAACATTGATGTGCTATAATGCCTATATCTAAACCTCTTGATTTCTTCCTTTGATCTTGGTTTGCTCTTTTACTCTTTGATCTTCATCTTTGTCTTTGTTATCATCAAAAATCATTTGACATGCTTCAAGACACATGCATTCACAAATGCGCACCGGAATAAGAGGGATTTAGAGACTGTGCAGGTATAGGACTGCATAGTTGAGGATGGCTTAAAGGAATTGATTAGGCATAGCCATATCAACAAGTTGCAACTTCTTTTCGAGAGCCTGGAACATAAGAACTCCATGGTTAAGCGTGCTTGACTTAGAGCAATTGTGGGATGGGTGACCTCTTGGGAAGTTTCCTAGGATGCATGTGAGTGAGGACAAAGCACGTTGAAAAGACTCGTGTTGGTTTGTGGAGACACTCATCAATCTTGCAGGCAGTCCCGGGATGTTACAGATGGTATCAGAGATGAGACCTTTCCTAGTACGGTGTGGTTCGGCGACGAACCAAGCGGAAGTTAGTAGGCATGAGGTGTCCCGGGGCTGACGAGGGCGGGGAGTGGACACCGGTGTAAGAGAAACACGTATAAGGAGCGCCTCCTGGCAGGCTTCTAGGCGAAGGGTCCTATGAATGAACTGAATACGCACCAGAATAAGAGGGATTCAGAGACTGTGCAGGTATGGGACTGTATAGTTGAGGATGGCTTAAAGGAATTGATTAGGCGTAGCTATATCAACAAGTTGTAACTTTTTTTCGAGAGCCTGGAACATAAGAACTCCATGGTTAAGCGTGCTTGACCTGGAGCAATTGTGGGATGGGTGACCTCCTGGGAAGTTTTCTAGGATGCGTGTGAGTGAGGACAAAGCACGTTAAAAAGACCCGTGTTGGTTTGTGGAGATACTCATCAATCCTGCAGGCAGTCCCGAGATGTTATATAATCAACTGCAACCAAAATATACACAAATCCAAATGAAGATGGAAATGGACCCATGAAATCAATTCCTCAACAATAAAAAATTTCAATGACAAGGATGGGGTTCAGAGACATCATGTTTTATTTTGAAATTGAGCCCAATTTTTGACAATTTTCACAATTTTTACAAAAAGTATAGCAGTCCTTAAATAAAGTGGGCCAATAAAATCCGAACTACAAGATTTTTGTATCTGTTTTCTTTGAAGAAAAATGACCTCCACATGCTTCTGAGTGACAAAATTTAATGACACTACCTACCTCACTATCGGGCACACATTTCCGAAAGATTTGGTCAGGACAATATTTGAACAAGTATGGGTCATCCTAATAAAAATTTTTTACCTCTGTCAAAAATTTCCTTCTATCTTGGTGCGTCCATTGAGGCGACATCTTTCCTTCTTGTTCTTCAGTAAGAGACGAGGAAATTACCACTGGAAAGCCTTGCTCTTCTCCTAAAAATGTGTACTTAAACCCAGCAGGTAATGACTTTAGTTCTGGTGTAGGTACTTCTTCATGGGCATTATCATTCATGGGTTTTAGCTCTTCAAATCTTGGATTCCATCCCTTGTACTCCATTACCTGTGTAAAATCAAGCAAAGAGCATATTTCAAAGATATCATCTTCTAATTGCATACTTAAATCAAATGAATTGACTAAACAAATTTCTAATGGGTCAGAAGAACTTTGTTTGAAGATGATCATCTATAATGGCTTTAATTCCTTCAACATCCTTCTTTTCATCAAGGACTTCCTGTAGTTGCTCGCACATGTTAAAAACATTGAGCTCTAGTGTCATGTTTCCAAATATTAGCTTCACCACTCCATTTCTGCAATTTATCAAAACATTAAATGTTGCTAAAAATGGACGGCTTAAAATAACAGGAATTGACTTGCAACTATCAATCATAAGTTCAGTATCCAAGACAATAAAATCCACAGGATATATGAATTGATCAACTTGAACTAACACATCTTCCACTATTCCTCTTAGAATTTTAATTGATCTATCGGCAAGTAGAAGAGTTACAGAAGTTAGTTTTAACTCACCCAAGTTGAGTTGTTGATAATCTAAATATGGAAGCAAATTGACACTAGCACCAAGATCAAGTAAAGCTTTTTCAATTTTATGTTCTCCAATAATACATGAAACTGTAAGATAACCAAGGTCTTTATATTGCAACGCATTATTATTCTAAAGAATGGAGCTTACCTGTTTAGCCAAAAATGCTTTCTTTTTCACATTTAGTTTCCTTTTAACAGTGCACAAGTCCTTCAAATATTTGGCATAAGAAGGAATCTGTTTGATAGCATCTAACAGAGGAATATTGACCTTCACTTGTTTTAAAATTTCAAAAATTTCAGTGTTATGGTTCAATTTCCTTGAATTGTTTAATGCTTGAGGAAATGGGGGTGCAAGTGAGAGTTTGGCCTCTTTTTGGTCAACTTCTTCATTTTCTTGGGGAATTGGTTCATCTTCTTTCTCACAAGGTTCAGGAATTTGTTTTTCAACAACCTTTCCACTCCTAAGAGTTATCACTGACTTGACTTGATCAATTTGTTGGTTTTCTAATCTCCCCTCATTTAGACTGTACTGACCCTTGGGATTTTGTTGAGGTTGAGAAGGAAATTTTCCTTACTCGTGAATGGTGAGTGCAGAAGAAAGTTTAGCAAGAGTTTATTTTATGTCAATCATGGTTTGATTGTTTTGTTTATTAATGGCTTCTTGCTTTTCTATGAATGCATGCAGTGTCTCTTCAAGGTTTTTCCTATATAGTGGGACATAAGGTGCATATCCTTGAGAATTTTGAGAGTTTTGTTGTGCCTGAAGAGGTGGTGGTTGCACGAATTGTGATTGATTATTATTCCTCCAGCTAAAGTTCGGGTGATTTCTCCATTCCGGATTGTATGTATCTGAAAAAGAAAAAGTAAATGACTTTTTAAAATTATTCATTGCATTTACTTGCTTATGTACAACTTCTTTAAAAATAGGAATCTTAGGACATTCATGTGTCTTAAGTCATCACAAATGTCACAAATTTCTTTATTTTGCACAGATTTGATTTCTTTTGCTTTTCCTAATTCCATTGCTTCAATTTTTCTAACCAAACTGGCAAATCTAGCATTTAGATCTTCCTCTTGACTAAGGTGATATTTTCCTTTATTAACACTTGCAAGGTTATATTTAATTGAATTTTCATAAGGGTTAATACTATGCCAAGATTGAGAATTTTCAGCTGACTGGTTTAAATAATCTAAAGCTTCATCAGGTTCTTTATCAAGAAACTCACCATTACACATTGTTTCCACAAATTGTTTTGTTTCAGGTATTAAACATTCATAAAAGAAGCTTATAGTGGGTCATTTTTCAAAACCATGATGTGGGCAAGAATTTAACAAATCTTTAAACCATTCTCAACATTGAAAATATGCTTCATTTGAATTTTGGGAAAAATTTTGGATTTATCTTTTTATAGCATTGGTTTTATGTGTTGGAAAAAATTTCTTTAAGAACTCACCTTGCATTTCTTGCCATGTGCCAATTGATCTTGGTTTCAAAGTGTTAAGCCAAGTTTTTGCTTTATCTTTTAAAGAAAAAGGAAACAATTTAAGCTTAACAATCTTTTCAGTGCAATTTTGATCATTAAAAGCAATACATACTTCCTCAAATTCTTTCAGATGTAAAAATGGGCTTTCATATTCTAAACCATGAAAATTAGGAAGTAAAGAAATCATACATGGCTTAAAACTAAAATTGTTGGCATTAAGTGGAAATATAAAGCATGATGAACTAGAATTTCGAGGTGGTTACAAATATTCACGCATGGTTCGCAACGGTTGATTTTCATGTTCATCATGTACACTTTCGTTTTCAGCCATTGTGTCAATTGTGTGTGATTGTGATTCAAACAAATCAATATATAAAGTACCAGGATTAATTTTAATTAAATGACCAGAATTTAAATTACGATACCAATTAAGCATAAATAAATGACTTAAAATAGAAAAAAATAATGTACAAGTCGGTGATTTACACTAGCCATTAAATATTAATAAGGATGTGATATAAACCAACCACCTAATAAATATTAACAAGTAAAAAGTTAGATAACTGATAAAGTAAAAAGTTAAATAATTAGTAAGTTAATAATTAGTAAATTAGAAAGTGTAGAAAGTAAAATACAGAAAGTAACATGTAGAAAGTAAATTGCAGAAGATAAATTACAAAAAATAAATTTAAAATATAAAAATAGGGAGAGGCAGAGCCCCACCAGAAATGGGAGAAAGAGAAGAGAAGAAGAAAGATTATTTCATTACGTTAGAAAGCAATAATAAATGATAGAAATTAAAAAAAAATAGAGAAAAAATAAATGACGTTAATTAAAAGTTAGAGAGCAGAAAAATAAATGACGTAAATTAAAAGTTAGAGAGTAGAATATGAAAGTTAGTAAGCATAAATATATGACATAAATATAAAAGTTAAAAAGTTAGTATGTTAGTAAGTTAGTAAATTAAAAGAGTAGAGATAGAATATACTAGATAGTGAATATACAAGATGATGAAATTTACTTAAAGAAAGAGAATCTCAATAAATTAAAACTTCAAATCAAGTCCCTGGCAATGACGGCAAAAACTTGATGCGGATTAAAGGATGCAAACCCAAGTGCAGGTTGTCTCAAGTAATAAATTCTTAGGAGTCCGAGGTAGATCCATATGGAATTGATGAAGAAAAATTAATTGAGGTAAGAAAAGGATTTGTCACAATACTAAAAGTAATAAAAGTTGCTCACAAATGAAAAAAAAGTTGCTTGGGTTAGGAGATCTACTCTTGGTAATAAATTAGAGGCAAGATTATTTCTCTTTATAACTCAATTGAAATATACACATAAAGGAAGTTCCAATCGGAAAATATAACATTCAAAGTTCAATTATATATGCAATCATATTATGATTCCTTCAATTATCTTCCAACAATTGTAAGTGAGCTCAAGCATTCACTATGCCAATCCTCTTGTCTACAATAAATCAAGATCTCCACTATACAAGGAAGGTTTTTAAATTGATTGGAAACAAAATACAACACATATAATGTCCACTTTATAATATATCATTTAAGCACAAGAAATAGAATAATCTTACCTTATTTCATTACCAAGAGCTTCACTCTTTCACCCAAGCAAAATAAAAATTAAGTACTCATAATCAAGAAAAAAGAAAAAGAGTAGAAGAGAAAGATGAACATAACTTCAAATTAGAACAAAAGAAAATTACAACAAAGGAAGACAATATACAAGCATGAACATAATTTCTCCTAACCAAGCCTAAAACCAAAGTCCCCTAAATGATCAACCAATGAAGCTTTTATAGAGGATTAGAGATACAAAATGATAAAGGGGCTGATTAATGAGTGGGTGAGGAGTGGGTGGATGAGTGGAAAATGCCAAATGGTGAGTTAATGAGTGAAAAATTATTGAGATTCTTTGTCTCCGAAATCATTCAGTGCTGATGTCATGGATGCCATCAGATTTATAAAACATGGTCTTCATGAAAGTTGTAGCATTTTGTCTTATATTTCCAATGGCACCAGTTTCAGCTCCAAAGGCCACCTACAGCCTGAGATATGACCCAATTACTAAACAATGTTCTGGTCCAAGTACAGCACCTCTGTTCTGACTTCAAAGCCCAATATTACCTTCAAGGAGTCCGATCTGAGTTTTGTATTCTTCATGAAAGTTGTAGATATGTGTCTTAAATTTCAAGTATCCAAATTTCAGCCCAAGGAAGTTCCTACAACTTGAGTTATGCTCTGATTACTACACACTGTTCAAGTTTCAGTCACAAAATCCGTGTTCTAATTTCCAAGCCCATTTAGCTCCACTAAATGTTTGATTGAGTCCTAGGGCTCTCGTGAAAGTTGTAGAGCTCTCTCTTATCTTTCTTACAAGGTAAGATACATAATTATAAGACATCTAGAACTCAAGATATGGCCATACAGAAATAGTGTAAGACCAAAATAGTGCTGAAAAAATCAATTAAGTCCAATTTGAGCCCAAACTTACAAAACATAACCAGGCTTAATCAATTAAGTACATAGAGAGTGTAAATGACTAAAAATGAGGATTTATTCATGTATAAAATATGTGATTATTTGGAGTGCACATCAATTTTTGTTCGAGTAGTCTTCAAAAATGGTTTCCCTAACAAGATAGGAGCAGAGTTGGGGGATTTGTCCTCTTCTATGTCCACCACATAAAAGTCTGCCAGAAATAATAATTCATTCACCTGCACTAAAACATCTTTAACAACACCCTTTGGGTATGCATTAGATCTATAAGCCAATTGAATGATAACACTAGTTGGTTCCAAAGGACCGAGATGTAAAGATGCATAAATGGAATAAGGCGTGACATTTATAGATGCACCTAAATCTAGGATTGCCCTCCCAAACCTTGTGTTACCTATAGTGCATGGTACGGTGAATATGCCAGGATCCTTACACTTAGTTGGGAGTTTCTTTTTAATTACAGCTGAAACATTTTCTCCTACTTGGACCATTTCATTTTCTTTTAATTTCCTTTTGTTAGTGCATAATTCTTTCAAAAACTTTGCATATCTAGGTACTTGCTTAATGGCATTTAACAAAGGGATGTTAACTTCCACTTTCCTAAAAGTCTCTAAGATTTCTTTTTCTGCTTCTTCTTTCCTAGTCATTACTAGTCTACTAGGAAAAGGTGCTTTAGTGACATATTTAGGAAGTGGTTTAGGAACACTTGCCTTCGGGGCCTTAGAATTGTGCCCCTCCTCTTCTACCTCCTTAGGCTTTTGACCTTTGTCTTCAGTGACTTGTGGAGAAGATGTGGGTTCGTCCAATGTTTTCCCACTTCGTAAGGTGACAACACTAGCATTTTCCCTCGGATTCACCTCCAGCTATGAGGGAAGTTTCCCAGAAAGTTGACTCTGAACCTTGTTGATCTCAGTGGCTAACTGCCTTACCTGATTCTGCAAGTTACTGATGGTGGCCCTTGTTTCCTGTTAAAACTGAATGTTTTTAGTGGCTATTTGCCTCATTTGCTCTTCTAGAGAAGGCTCAAGTTGCCTAGGAGCTTGAACTTGTTGTTGCCTTTGAGGGAAAGGTTCTTGTCTTTGTTGAAACCTTGGAGGTCCATAAACTTGAGGTTGAGTTTGGGGCTGCTTTGCATAGCTAAAGTTAGGATGATCCTTCCTCCTTGGATTGTATGTATTGCAGTAGGGGTTGTAGTTCTTGGATGGTTCAGAAAATCCCCCCATTGCCTTTGCTTCTTCATTTGTGTCCTCTTGTAGAGTGGGATATATATCAGTGGAATTTTCAGAAGAGCAACAAATCCCACAAGCATTCACTGTTGCTTTTCTATTATCCATAAGCCGCTGAACCATGACAATTAACTGGGTCATTTGCTGCTGCAAACTAGTCGTTTCTGCTTCTTTAACTGCTCTCAGTCCGGTGTCATTTTGAGTGAAAAATTGTTGAGTGTTAGCAGTTATCCTCGAGATCAGGTTTCTAGCTTCTTGGGGAGTCTTATCAACCAAAGCTCCTCTACTAGCAACATCAATCATATTGTGGTCCATCACTAGCAAACCCTCATAGAAATATTAAATTAGAAGTTGCTCAGTGATTGGATGTTGAGGGCAGCTAGCACATAGTCTCTTAAACCTCTCCAATAGTCATGAAGTGATTGCCTATGCCTTTGTTGAATACCGCAAATTTATTTTTTGATGGTTGCGGCCTCTGAGGCAGGGAAGTATCTGTCTAAGAAAGTTCGAGCCATGTCCTGCCATGAATTAATGGATTCGGGTGACAAATAGCATAACCACTCATTTGTAGAATCTTTCAATGAGAAAGAAAAAGCTCTGAGCTTGACTTGTTCTACTGAAATTCCTGCAGGCTTCATGCTAGAACAAACCACATGTATCTCTTTTAGATGCTTGTTAGGATCCTCCCCAGCTAATCCATTAAAAGATAGTAAAAGATGGATTAGGTCAGATTTCAGCTCGAATGTCCCTTCAGTTTCTGGAATTTCTATGCAAAGGGGTTGTTGGTCCAAATCGGGAGCACCCAACGTCCTTAGAGTAGATCTTACCATCACCACTTCTTCGGATACCTCTTCAGATATCTCTGAACTTGATAGATCTATATGGCCGGCAGCTTCGATATCTACATATGTGAATTGAAGGGAAAACTGTGAGCTAACTTGTTCAAAGTAAAGCCTTAGATTCCTCAATTGCTCGTTTAGTTCACCACTGGACATGAACACTTGCAAAATAGTCGGAAAGAAGGAAGGAAAGTATTAAACTGAAACAAAAATAGAGTGAAAAAAAGGAAACAAATTAATAGCGCAATTAAACAATTAGTTCCCTGGAAACGGCACCAAAATTTTGGTGTGGTGTGGATAATGATTAAAGTTAAGAACAAGATTTAGTTGCCAAGTTCTACGAAAAATATAAAAAAAACCTTGCAACCAGTTGTAGTTAGCAAGGGTCGATCCATAGAGAACTAATTGAATTAACACTATGAATTGATTCCTAAATTAAACTTTAACGGTTAACGTACAGTAAAAAGGGGGTTTTAGGGTTTTGATGAGTATTGAATCAAATCAACAACAATGATAATAAAACAAACTAGAAATGACAGATTAAACGAATTGGATAAGAGATGGAATCCACCACTAGATTTATATGATAATGCTAGCCCACATATCCTTTTATTCCAACATGATCAATTATGTTTCTATGCAATTGTGGGATTAAATCTCTGTTTTCCTTAGGTTTTGGCCAATTTAGCAACTGCTCAAATCAACTCCTAATCACTGATTAATTATAAACAACCGCTCTTACAACTAACCAACAATTGCATTAAGATTTAGAAAACCAATTACGCTAAGATCTAATCACACACCAGGATTAAATTGCTTAGATTATATATTCCTTTAGATTTATCACTGTAACCGCGTACATAATAATTCTAGAATTACCACTTTAGAAACTGGCAAGAATACAAAAACCTTTATACTAACATCATACAATCCTCTAGATTTATCACTGCAATCGCACACATAATAAACCTAGGTCTACCACTTTAAAGTTGGCAATAGTATAAAGATTCTTTTATCACAATAATGATAAAAAATATATGAATAGAAACACATTTGTATTGAAATAAACGAATATGCAAGATTCACAAAATTAATACTAGAGTTTCATCATTTTTTAACCAAATGAAAACTTAGCCACACATGATAAATTCAAAAACAATAAAAAAACATAAGAAAGACATTGCATGAAATAAAGTTGCAGAGAAAACTAAAGATCAAACTAGTTTCCAATGATAGAGGATTATTGATCTCCAATTACTCGAACCCAAGACTCCAATCTTCGATCAGATCTCCCTCCTTCTTGTTCTTCTTCTTCTCTTTAGCTTCCAAAACTCAAATTACAAACTAAATATAAAAGAAAATGATAAACTACCTAAGAAACTGAAAGAAAACCTAAAACTAACCTAAAAACTATCTGAAAACTCAAAAACTCTGTCCCCTGCATCATGCACTTACATTTATAGAGAATTTGGGGTCTAGCAGGAGACACGATTGTGTCTCATAAGTCAAAAGCTTTTTGAGAGTTAGACACGGCCGTGTGGAGCCAAAAAGGGGAGACACAGCCGTGTGTCCATGAGACACGGCCGTGTCTCATGTCACAATAGCGTGTTCAGCAAATTCTGACAGGATTGCATGCACGTTTTGACTAACTTCAGTGTGTGTTGCAAGTTTTGGGAGAGACACAGCCATGTGTCCATGAGACACAGCCATGTCTCATGATATCATTAGCAAATTGGAGAAGCTTGGAAGACACAGCTGTGTGAGTGGGAGACACGACTGTGTCTCTTGTAACAATGACTTTTCTGCACGTTTTTTGGAAGGCACAACTATGTCTCAAGTCAGAAGCTTCATCCAAGTTAGACATGACCATGTCTAAGTCCTTAATTGCTCCTGAACTGACACGGAACCCTACCAAAGCCAGAATGGATCTCTTTTGCCTTGAAAACTCGGTATCTTCACTTGTTTTCATTCAAATGTATTAAATCTCTCAACTATGAAAAAACAAAGATAATGATAAGGATCCAACTAAAATTCAGTCTTAATTACATGTAATTAACCAATAAAAAGTTATTAAAATCAACTTCGATCATTTCAACTATGTTGATTTCACAACCTTATCTCTCCAACAGTTCATCATTGATTGGGTAGCATGAGCATCCATCCAATGAAGTGATTAGAGGTCCTTCATCAACTTCAGAAAACATCTTCACTTCTCTGCATTTGATCTGGTTTTCATAGCAGATGGATTGTGAATCTTATTGAGAAAAGTCATCGTTTACTAGAATCAACCTTTTCTTATAAGACTCCTCCAACATACCTTCAATTGCTAGCTTCATGTACTCACTTTCTAGCAAAAACGGATGACAAAAGGCCTTTGCTTCTTGGAATCTTTCAAGATCATCGACCATTAGTTCATTTAGCTTTTGCTTTATCATGGTTAAATCGGCTATAGAAAACTCTGGTGCTATAACTAGTAAAAATCATTTTGATTAAGCTTGTTGCGTAGAGCTATAAATCGACTAATGTGTTTCATGGTGGTTTCACCATCCTCCATAAAAAAATGTTAAGAATTCTGGGTATGTGTAGCCCTTTGGAAGGGGAGCCACTAGGTCAATCCACTCGGGATATAGCTTCTTATAAACTACATTTGCCTTTAGCTTCAGAATCACCCTCAAATACCTCTTGATTATATCATCTATTTGATTAGAATCTATGTTCATCGCTAGCCTTGCTTTGAGGGGCAGAGGATGATAGTAGTGTGTCTGATTGGCCCTTGGAGCAGCCATTGGTGCATATGCCCCCGCATTTAGCATTTTTCATGATTCACATATAACAAACAGAAGGATGTTCGATCGAGAAGCAAGTTAGTAGGGCTTATGCACCTCAGCCACAATTTCTGATATTGGTGATCCATCTCCAAAATTTCCCATAGGATTCTGCTTATGAGTCGAATTACTATTAACGTTCCCAGGAGCAGTCAAAGGCCTATGTGTTATATGCACTAGACCATACCATGTTGGCGCAGTCAGTCTTGGTACTAGTAGAGCATGATAACTCATTTATCCCATTGGCATTTAGAAAGGCTAAGCATGTCTTGTAGCGTAGCAACTATCGGTTGGCAAGGCATTGTTAGTGTCATGGTCGTAATGGAGCCGACCATGTTGGCCACAGGCCACATTGTCAATATAAGGTGAACCACTAGTGGAGAAGTAGAGTATACAATTCTAGCATCTTATTTTCCATGAGGTGGAGTAGCCTTTTGATTGATTTCTCTTGCCTCTTTATCAGTGCTTTTCTTAATTTTGTTTGCCACAAAAGGTTTTATGACTTCGACAGTTTGAGCCGTTACCAAGGGAACAATCTCATCTACATTTTAATAAATTCGATGGCACATAAGGGCAAGGTTGTCTACCCAGGATAGAATATTGGCTATAGCTTCCAAGCTAGAGGAAAACTTATGGTTTGAGTGGTAGCAATTACTACTTCAGTATTTGCCCCCGAGCCACCAATATGTGGAGCAGGTCTATGCAGCACTGAAGATGGAATTTATCTTAAGGAAGCTGGAATTTCTTACGAGGAAGTTGTGGCTTGCTTCCCCCAAGATATAGTTCTAGTGGCTGGGTACGTTATACCAACCTCTTTATCATTGTCCATTTGATTTTCATTAACCACAATGGGCTTATCATAAACTAGCCTTTCATTCAGTTTCAAGTCAACCCAAAGATGTCTTTTAATGATATATATGTTATCGGACTTAGGTAAATGCAAACTTCCCTTTATGTATCTGCATATGGTTGTGCGATAGATGAACATGGCGTATAAGTTTCAGCTATCGCTACCATGCAAGGGTGTTACTACCAATGTTTGCCATTGGATTTGACTAATGAGCCAAAGCACCGTTATTAGTTTTGAGAATAACCGAGGGCCTGTGAGCTATGTGCACCTAGGGCTGCACACAGGTCAGATTCAAGGGAAAATAAAATTCAGACCAATCAATCAAGGTCAGGTTGGGTCATTTTTTTTTTAATATTTTTCCAAGTAAACTAAAACCAAACCAACCCAATCTATAGATGGGTTGGATCAGGTTGGGCCATTGGGTTGTTCAATATTCAAGCAGATTTACCATCTGAGACACAGTCATTTCAGTTTCAGTAATAGTTCTAGCTTCCTTGTCTAGTTATTCCAATAATTTTTCTCGTTTCAGTAATTTACCAAGACCAGGATACTTATCCTACTACCTAACAATAACAAAAGATAACCAAAGTTAGAAAATCATCAAGAGAAACATGTTAGTGTATGCCCTAGAGGCCGATACATTTTATCTGTATTTACATACATTGTATTATGCTATTTTTTAATATATGAGGCATTTCATTTATTGTGTTCTTTTTTTATAAACATAATAAAGTCCTTAGAATAGTAAGTTTGATGCCGTAGGACATTGATTGGGGTGAAATCCGCAAGTGTACGGTTTCGTCGTCAAGTAATAAAATATCGAATCCACAGGGACTATGTTTATGAATACCAATTAATTAATTAATTCAATTAAATTAAACAAAAGAAAATATAATTGTTGAACAAGAACATAGAAACCAAACAATTAAATAAATAAAAGTTAAGACGCAAAATTGAGAATAAAAATAGCAAATTGTTGAGAAAAGATTTCAGATTTAAGAAAGCTTCCAGGATTGGGGTTAACCACAATGATACAAGACTCCTAATTGACAATCCTCTTATTAACACTTGAAATTCAATTGAAGGTGAATTACCCCAAATTAGTTAATGTTCCCTTTCAAGATACAAGAACCGTGCCCAATTAAACCAATTCCTACTCTCGTGGTAATTGAATCTAAATTGAACCCATTACGCTTTTTGGTAATTCATTAATCCTCGAAAGGCTAAACCTACTCTCGTGATTTAAACCTTAAGTTCAATTCTTATAGTTCCAACACCTAGGTTCACCTTTCAGTACGTCCCTAGATATCTATGAGATGCAAATAAGTGGCAATTCACATGAATAATCGCAATAAGGATTGAATCAACAACATTCAAGATTAATAAAAGGGGTAAACAATATCAATTAATCATCATCAATGTATCAAAGGGCATTGCCCAATCCTAGAAACAAAAGGAACTACTCAGACATGGAGAAGAAGAAACCAGAAATCATGTTCCAAGAACATCTAAACCCGTAATCCTAGAGAGAAGAGAGGAAGATGAAGATCAAGAGCCTCCAATGTGCCTCCTTCCAAACCAAATTCGAACCCTAATGCTGTCTTCAGAACATCTATAAATACCCCATGGGTTAAAACTGGTTCAAGCCCATCAGAAAAGAGAAAAACGGACTTAAAAATCTGACACGCACACCGAACCACGGCCGTGGTGGGGACCACGGCCAGACCGTGGTTGTCTCTGTTTGACAACTATAGTCGTGTTTCAGACCACGGCCAGGCCGTGGTCCAGACCATGGCCAGGGTGTGGTTGACTCTGAACTCTCCTTTTTTACTTTTTCACGCAGCTGTTCGATCCATGGCCGTGGTTCAGGCCACGGGCAGGCCGTGGTTCCCTCTGGAGCGAGCTTTTTGTCCTAAAATGCTACCCTTTAAGCTCCAACTTCAATTGTGCAAGTTTTTCATCCATTTCAAGGCCAATTAAGCACCAATCCTGCACAATAACACCAAAAACACCGCAGTTATCCGAACTAAATGGAAAAACAAATAAAAAGGGAAACTAAAATGCCTAGAATGTATAAAAATGCATGCAAACACAAGAACAAAATATGATGTTGTTTCACATACATCAGACATCAAGTGGATGACTTGATCGTGAGATCCTATTGGATAAAACACTATTCTTAAATGTCCCTAGTCAACTATTATTGTTAATTAGGACAACGATAATGCATTGAGACTAGTATGTGCGTAGACTGATGGCCACATATCACGGGTCATGGATATGAGATATCAAGTCTTCACATGGGTACATATTAGAGTAATAATGTACTGGACAGATCTGCCATGAGAACGCTACATGGATCATTACGTGAGTGTCATAAGCGATTCTCATAGTGACAATGGTGTATGTGGTCCTTTGACCTAAAATCACTACAATTCCTACATGAAGAGTTGTGTGTTTTAATGCCGTCAAACGTTATCTGTAACAAGGTGATTACAAAGTCGGCTATTGGATATACCGCGAATTATGTGGAGGGATGTGAGTGGCCTAGATGAGATTTATCCCTTCTACTTAACAGGAGTGATATCTTTGAGCGCCCTAATTGAGTGAGACTACGAAATGCATGACCATTCTCAAATGAGTCGATATGAGATATCGATCTTATTTGTTGTTATTAAGTTTACTCGAGTATTAGGAAACAAAGGATTGAACTATACAAGGGTGACGCGTTCTATGCCTTGTGTTTAATCTAGATATCTAGACAAAGGGACTAAACTACATAAATACATTGGTCACAGAAAGGTTATGTCAAATCACTGACATTCTCATTACTTGAGTGGTAGCGATGTGTTGCAAGATACCACTCCCTGCTTGTAATATTAAAATGGGATTTTAATATTATTGCTAACGTTATGAGAACCTGCAGGGTCGCATATATAGAGCTGACTAAATTGGAGTAATTAGGATCCAAGTTGGACTTGGATTCAATTGTGGGCTGGACTCATAACAGATGAGTCTAAGGTTGCATAGTTTACCTTGACGGCTTGACATCAACACTTGATGCCTTTGCCGTCAAGGTAAGCTGTACAACCTTAGACTCATCTCTTATGAGTCCAGTCCATAATTGAATCTAAGTCTAACTTGGATCCTAATTACTCCAATTTAGTCTGCTCTATGTGTACGACCCTGCAGGTTCTAATAACGTTGGCAGTAATATTAAAATCCCATTTTAATATTACAAGCAGTGAGTGGTATCTTGCAATACATCGTTGCCACCCAAGTAATGAGAATGTCAATGATTTAACATAACCTTTCTGTGACCAATGTTTTCATGTAGTTTAGTCCCTTTGTCCAGATATCTAGATCGACTCATTTAAGAATGGTCATGTATTTCACAGTCTTACTCAATCAAGGGGCCCAGAGATATCGCTTCTGTTAAGTAGAAGGGATAAATCCCATCTAGGTCACTCACATCCCTCTGCATAATTCGCGGTATATCCAATAGCCGACTTTATAATCACATTGTTACAGATGACGTTTGACGGCATTAAAACACACAACTCTTCATGTAGGAATCATAGTGATTTTAGGTCAAAAGACCACATACACCATTGTCACTATAAGAATCGCTTATGACACTCACGTAATGATCCATGTAGCGTTCTCATGGCGGATCTGTCCAGTACATTATTACTCTAATATGTACCCATGTGAAGACTTGATATCTCATATCCATGACCCGTGAGATGTGGCCATCAGTCTATGCACATACTAGTTTCAATGCATTATTGTTGTCCTAATTAACAATAATACTTGACCAGGGACATTTCAGAATAATATTTTATCCAATAGGATCTCATGATCAAGTCATCAACTTGATGTCCTACGACATCAAACTTACTATTCTAAGGACGTTATTATGTTTATCAAAAAAGAACACAATAAATGAAATGCCTCATATATTAAAAAATAGCATAATATAATGTATGTAAATACAGACAAAATGTATCAGCCTCTATGGCATACACTAACCATATCCCATTTGTACTAGAGCCAATCTAGCATATGTCTAATGCCTAAAGACCTAGTGGGACCCTCATGCTTCTGTTATGCAAGAGGCTTCATCAATAGATCAGCAATGTTATCATCTGTTGATACTCTGCATATCTTCACATCTCCTTTATCAATGATCTCTCGAATGAGATGGAAGTGCCAAAGTATATGTTTGGATTGCTGGTGAGATCTAGGCTCTTTAGCTTATGCAATGGCTTCATTATTATCACAATAGAGGTCTACTGGGTCCACAATGCTAGGAATAGCACCAAGTTCAGAAATGAACTTCTTGATCCAAACGACCTCCTTTGCTGTATTGGAGGCAGTAATATACTTAGCCTCTGTGGTAGAATTGATGATTGTCTCTTGCTTTGAACTCTTCCAGCTCACAGCCCCACCATTTAGGCAAAAAACATAACTTGATTGCGATCTGGAGTCGTCCTTATCAGTTTAGAATCTAGCATTAGTATAACCTTTTACAACTAACTTCTCATCGGCTCCATATACCAAGAACGAATCCTTAGTCCTTCTCAAGTACTTAAGGATATTCTTGACAGCAGTCCAGTGACTCTCATCGGGATCAGATTGGTACCTACTCGTCATGCCTAAAGCATACGAGATATCTGGTCGAGTACATAACATGGCATACATGATGAATCCAATTGCAGATGCATATGGAATCTTGCTCATGCGATCCCTTTCATCCTGGGTGGTAGGGGATTGAGCCTTAGATAGACTTACACCATGCAACATAGACAAGAGTCCTTTCTTGGATTCATACATGTTAAATCCTTTTAACACTTTGTCTATATATGTACTCTGACTTAGGCCCAGCATTCTCTATGATCTATCTCTATAGATCCTGATACCTAACACATAGGTGGCTTCACCCAAGTCCTTCATTGAAAAGCACTTCCCTAACCAAGTCTTTACAGACTGTAGGGTAGAGATGTTATTTCCGATGAGTAGTATATCATCTACATACAACACCAGAAAGATAATTATGCTCCCACTAACCTTATTGTAGACACAAGATTCTTCTTCATTCTTGATGAAACCAAACTATTTGATTGTATCATCAAAATGAAGATTCCAGCTTCTAGAAGCTTGTTTCAATCCATAAATAGATCGTTGCAACTTGCACACCTTTCCAGCATCCTGTGGAGTGGCAAAACCCTCAGGTTGTGTCATATGCACATCCTCGAGAAGATTTCTATTATAAATAATACTGCTAAGGGGCTGTCAAGACATGCGTTACTAACCCTGGCCGTATTTGACAGAAACAGTGAGTGAGAAAGTGACAGGTTTCTTCTCTTCTCTTCGTAGCTAGCACTGTGTGAGAGAGGTGTGACTCCTATTTGCAGACATTGGACATTCGTGAGTCTGTTCATGTGGATATCGTAGAGACATTATCGCTATTACGGTGTTGGTGATTCACGTCACTTGTTTTGATCACACTGCAAGAGGTAAACCTTTCAAAACTCGGATTATGCCTTTTTCACATGGATCCTGTGAGGGAATTTTTATTATTCCACTGCGTGATGTATCTGTAATTCCTAACAAAACATAACTAGGAAAATCAGCTGAAGGAAGGGAGGGACAACAACAAATATAAGTTTAAAGGAACTAATCTCTGTTACTGCCAAGCCCTGTATTTGGTCAACCGCATTATCAAAAGGATTTTAAAAGTGACACACTAGAAGAAAGATGACTAAAAAATTTGTGAGTGCTTCCCTGAAAGTGCATTATTCTTAGGAGTCAAAAAGTGAGTTGAATTTCAGGAGCGAAAAAAAGTACAAACATAAATTTAATTACAATCCATTTGTGGAAGTTTCTCCCACCCTTTAAACCCAAATCTCAGATTTCCAGAAAATAGAAAAAATGTTACATGCAACAAAGCCTTCACCTTTGAATCTTCTTATAATCCTAAGTTTTAAAAATTTCAAGAAACATATTTAGCCTTTTAACAATGTAAGGTCAGTGATAATAAAACAAGGAAAAGAAAAGGAAAAAATAAAGATTAACCCCTTGAGATTCAAATGTTTGGTCTCAATTTTAAAACAGAATAGACTAGAGGGAAATATTAAGCTAACACCACAACACTTTGGATAAATCAACATGCAGAAAATTATATCATTTGAGATACACACAGAGAAACTTAGGTTGTATAAATTGAAATTCTATTAGGGGAAGAAAGAAATAACACAGAGGCACTAAAGCCTATAAACGATCAAGACTTCATATAAACAAAAAAAAATAGAACCATTGAATCACATTATAATCTAAAATGAAGAGTTAAAAATATCAAACGACTATCCTCTAACAGAGGTTCTTGCTCCTTCTCTTTCACCTTATAGATTCCCACCTACATCAACAGTCAAAATGAGAGAAATAACAATGACTAACCTCTAATGTTGCATTGTGGCTGTGTGAGCAGAGGTGGTGGTTGGGACGAAATGAGAGCAGAAATGATGGTGGCTAGGCCTAGGAGGAAACAAAAGGAGAGCTGGTCTGGTCATAAACTCATAGCCAGTGGTAGCTGGGTCGAGAGGAGAGAAGGAATTCTAGTGAGAAATGGTTGAGATTGAACAACGCTAGCGCTTAGGGTTAGGGGGAGGGTTTCCAATTTGGGAATTTGCTGAGAAAGAAGAAAGAGAAATGTATGAGAAAATAATGATATGCTTGGATAAGAAAGAAGAAACGAAGGTAACATTGTATGTGCCCAAAACGAAGTTGTTTTACTCAGGTAGTCTGGTCATCGAGTTGATTTCTTGAACCTGTCACCCGAACCATTAAGTGGACGGGTTCTTTGGGTTCTACCTGAACTAACCTGATGACCCGAACCGACCCAAATATTTTATATTGGGTTAGGTCGGGTTGGTTAGGTCATCGGGTTAACCCGGGTTAAATGAATGAAAGGCTAGTTTAATAATATATGTTAACATAAGTTTCAACCATCGCTACCATGCAAGGGTGTTACTGCCAAAGTTTACCATTGGATTCAACTAATGAGCCAAAGCACCATTATTAGTTTTGAGAATAACTGAGGGCCTGTGAGCTATGTGCACCTGACCATATTGCCATGGTGACAGAGTTGGCCTCGACCTCGGTTAACTAGAATGCCTTGTCTGACTTGTTGGCACTTTGAAGGGTTATGGCTACAGAAGGATCGGTCGTAGTGGCCTTTTGCCATATTGCCATCGTAGGATAAGCCATTGGTGGTGGAACAAAATGCATTGTTTTAGTCATTGGCTAGCCATATTAAGGAACTATTCCCTAAATCATGTCCCTAGCCTCCCTATCTCTGCTTGTCTGCACTTCATTCACTAGCTATTTGAGTTGATATCAAAGGGACAATGTTTTCCACGCTCTGGTCAATTTGATAGCGTATGAGGGCAACATTATTGTTCTGCACCACATCATTGATAACATTATAAAAACCAGCAGAAATGATTGTAACCTAAGTGGCTGCATTACTAGGATTTGCTTCAAACGCTAAATTAGTTCAAAAGTACATGGAGATTTGAAAGATCTTGAATCCAAGGGTTCCATTGGGTATGCCAAAAAGATGCTGATGCAGAAAAAGTTAAGTTAGCTTTTGTCATTGAAGCAAAAGAAAACTCCATAATTTCACCATTGTCCCAATGTAGTATAAGTTTTGCATTGGAAAACTCCTGAAGCAGAGAACTATGCCCTTCAGTATGGGTCCTTGAGGTAATTAAAGAAAGCCCTCAAATAAAGATTCAAGATAAAATAACACTTATAAATGTAAAGAAACTAAAATTGCATTAAGAGACTTCAATAAAGCAATAATACATAAATTCAAATTGAAATACAAGGAAGTAGAATTAACCCATGAAATACAATGCATAGTAAACTGTATGTAATAAACTTAAAGGATATAATTAAATGCTGTAAAGTAATAAATTGGCTGAAACATGAAGAAGCTATAAAAAGAATAGGAAACTAAAGATAAAATGATTGAAACATAGATGATTTATGGTGTTGTGATTGGGGATCCTTTCTTCAGTAGCTTAGAGGCTTGTTTATAGAGTTTGAGCTATGAAAACTACTGTTTCAGTGCACCTTCATGCCTTTAAGTCTAATTTCCTTAATTTCAAGAGCATGATCCTTCTCTAATTGGTAACCTATTTCCATTATTAGGTTGTACGCATCTTCATGATGAATTTCTAGTAAGTTTTAGTCAGAAAAATTGCAAAAAATGCACCTTCGCCATGTTTGGACTTGAAAGCAATTGTCTTATCCTTTATCTCCTAATTTTTAGGAATCTTTTTCTTATCCAAGTCAACTGCCTGAAACTTCCTCTTCATTACCAAGTCAAAATAACATTTTTCCACTTTTACATGTTGGAGCAACTGCCATATTCCCTCTTTCCTATTTTTTAAGGGCTTTATCCTTATCTTAACTGTATACTTGCAACTACGACCTTTAACTTGGTCAAAATAGGCTTTTCCTCAATTTTATGGACTATAGCTGATAAGTTAGTTGCATATGCTTCTGGGTCGTTAGCCCAACTTGAAAATCTTTAGGTACCAACAAAAGCAAAAAAATTTCTTATTCCCAAAGCATTTAAGAATTTCTCTAAAACTTGATACTATATCAAACACATTAGCACATCCATATTCTTGAAGGCCCTTTGAATTGCAATGGCACATATTACATTTAGTTTGAATTCATTAAATTTAAAATGATTGACATCATGATAAGGCTCTAATTTCTCTCATGTGCTAGTTGTAATCCAACTCTCAAGCTAGATATACCTTAACCATAAAAGACAAATGACTAACTTGGTAGCTGAAACAACTAAGTCTTAATTTGTAATTATTTTTAATTAATACATTTAATCCTTTTTCAAACCTAATCAATCATGGAAACATACTAGTGTACTTATATCAAGGTTATAGTAATAATTTGTCTATATCTTACCCCAACATCTGATTGAAGACTCTTAACTCAATCGATAAACATCTAATGCATCTCAGCAATTTAATTTATCATTATCATGAACTCTAACATAGTTTATCTTAATCATGTGTCCACCTAACTTAGTCAGTAGGTTTGGCAATGGGGTGGGTAGAAGTGAGATTTTGCTTAACCTAATCTCGCTTCGCTCCCATAGAGATTAAAATTCGCACCCGTCCTGCAAGAAAAATATTAACACTGCACTGTAACACCCCAAATTTCCTAACTATTTGACAGTAATTTTGACAGTTAACAGAATTCTACTGTTTAGTGATTTCTGTATACTGTAAAATTATTTTGAGTATTCCGTCAATACATTTGATCGTTTTGTGTGATTTACTCCGTGTCAGGAAAATAATAATTTTCGAGCCGGGGAAAATCTTATGTAATTTAATTAGTACTGTTAAGTCTTAATTATTTTACGTAATCTGATTTGATTTTCGTAAGTTTTATAATTTTTATGATTTGTGGATGATTATGAAATTTTTATATTTTTTTGGTTATTTTAATATTATCCATGGGCCGTCTGTGGGCCCAAAGGGCTGTATATGGGCCCAGGTGAGTCTGAAAAAGTGAAAAAAAAATTATAGCTAGAAAATTTTGTACTGTTGAGACGGGGACGAGAGATCTTACTAAACCCGAAATTGGAAATAATTTTTAAAATTTTCTTTTATCGTGTTTTGTACTATATTTAATTATCGGGCAATAAAAATACAGTAAAAATATTATTCTTAGGGTTATAGCAGATAAAAATAAATATTGTACTGTGTAGTCAACATTAGTGGCTTGGACATCCACCATTAATTTAATCAAGGGTGGAGATTTGGTCTTACAAAGTGGCTAAGACCATTTATGACCCTTGGATGTAAAGTATGAAGGAGTGATCTTGACCCTTCAATTTGGAGATACATCTAATGGCAAGGATTTCAAGAAGGAAAGATCTAATGGCCTAGATTAAGTCTTACATCTAAGGCTATACCTAGAATCTACATTAATCCTAACCATTGATCTAATCAATGGCTAAGAATGCTTAAAATGGTGACTAGTGAAATTGGTCACTCTTTGAGAGTGCGAGAAGGGGGGACGGTTTTGTGATGGCCTTAAGGCTATAGCAAGTTTGAAGACCATTATTGATCATTCTTAAACATTCCAAAAGCTTAAGCTCTTCAAACTTTTCTCTCCATTTCTCTTCAAGCTAGCTCACGGCCGTAACACCTACAACCACCTTCCATCACTCAAAAATTTTAAACAACTTTACTTCTTGAATCTATACCTCAATCCAAGAACCTTTGTAGTTTAGACCAAGTTCTAAATCCATCATCTTCAAGGACTTTCTTCAAGAGCAAAGTTATAGGGTTTTTAAGGTGAAGTGTAAGGAAACTTCACTTCTTATCTCTTTTTCATGTTCTACGCCATGTTTGATCCATGGTTTATCTTGTTCAAGCTTAATATGCTAATAATTTTGTGTTTGTTTTGTATTTGAGAAGCTCTTAGTGGTGAAAGACTTGGAAAAAGAAGCAAAACAAGGAGCTTTTGAGGTTCTTCAAGAGGTAAGAAAGAGATCCATCTCACCAACCAAGTATGGTGGTGAGAGATGAAGTTGTATTTGATGGATGGTGAATCCATGTGAGGATTCATATCCATGGTGATGTAATTATTAATTTGTGGGTGTTTATGTGTTTTGATTATTTGTTTATGCTTGATGTGCTTTGCATGATTTATTTGTGCTTACATGCTTGGTATGATTATTTATTGCTTTTATGGTATGCTTGAAATATAACATGTTGATTATATGTAATGTATGCCATAAAAATTGTTGGAAAGGAAAACAATTTTTGGTTCCAAAGACCAAGAGGAATTTCGGCCAAGACACCTCAAAATAGGTGTTTACAAATTAATATTTTCATGAATGGTAAAATTAGAGGATTTGAAGAGCAAGGGAAATGAACAAATGAATTAGTTTTAAAGACCATGAGTTTCGGTTTTTGAAGGAAATTTTAATGGTTTTGTTTGTGTAAAAACAAGAATGGTACTTAATTGATTTAGAAGGAAAAATATTTGATGATAGCCATGTACCACGATTTTGAAGGCTTGTAAATGCCTTGATTTTATGTAATAAAGTGATTTCAAAGTGGGAAAAATAATTGATAAAGTACAAGGATTAAAGAAATGGAAACAAAGTGTTTTGACACTTGAAAATGGAATATTCATATATGAATGGAAAAGAGAGGTTGAAGATGTTTGAATCTCAATTTATTTTAAAGAGAACTGAGTTTAAGAATTGATTCATGAATTATGAAAAATACGTTGGTAACTTGAAAATTTCTAATGTATAACTCATCCTTTGGGTTTTGGAGCGCGTTAGGAAATTTTAAGTTAGGAACATTGATTTAATTCAATGAAATGGTGAATTTGTGGAATATATTGCGAAAAGGATTTTTCTTGAGTAAGAAAATGTGAAAAATAATGTGAGAAGTCATATTATTTTTAGAAAGGTTGAAATGGAATTTTGGAAGGTTGAGAAATATTTTACGAAGTTGAAAAGTGGAGAAAAATGATTTACGTAACTTAAAAATGTTATTTTTAAGCTACGTGATTTGAAAAATGTTTAAATATTTCTACGCTATTTGGAAAGCATTTAAATATTTTTACGCGATTGAAATATTGTTGAAAAATCACTACGTGACTGAAAAATGAGGACATATTTTTACGTGATTGAGAAAATGATGAAAAATCACTACGCGAATTGAAAACGCAACAGAAATATTGCGAAATTGTGAAAACGTAACAGAAATGTTGTGCGATTGTGAAAAATGCGACAAAAGTGTTTCGTGACTATGAAAACGCGATATACAGTATGATATACAGTATGATTACTGTTGAATCAGTGTATGGACACTGTATGAGAAAATGATGAGATTTGCCTGTGATTGGCATTGGTGCATTTTACATGCATTAGAAAAGTCCAATGGACTGGATAAGGCTAATTGCCTAGGAGAGACATACACCTCTTGAGTGGATGTGAGATGCGTAGTGTAAGTCACTCGTTGACTATGGGGGCATTGGGGTGCGGGTTGCCTGCAGTGGGTAGTTGGTAGCTCTTCTGTACCGTAGGTTAGACCGATGCAACATGTAACACCCCAATTTTTAGTTAATTATATTTTTGCCCTTATTGACATCAGACGATTTTTCGATTTCGACTTGAGTAATGTGTTATAAAATTAATTTGTGCACTGTTTAGAATCGTATTTGATTGTTTCGTGTGATTTGATCGAGTCAAGAAAATAATAATTTTTAGTAGGAAAAATCTTGTTTGATTATTTGGAATAATGTTGATGGCATCTTACTAAACCCAATCCGAATAATACATATATCAATCTTTTAATTTTTAGGATTTTTTGTATAATAAAAATATTTATCATGCAGAAAAATCTATTGGGACCCACGTAATTTGGCTTGTGGGACCCACATTTGCTTTGTTTGGGACCCACGTTTGGGTTTGTGGGCCCCACTTTTAGGAAAAATTTACCAACGTAAAAGGCTTGTAAAATTTGACCAAAAGGTTAAAAATCTACAAAAATGATTAGACTTAGTAGATTAGTTAGTTTAAAACCTAACTTAATTGAATAATTAGTCTAAAACTTAATTAAGTTAATCTAAAGGGGTTTGAGTGATAATTAAATGGACTAAAACCTAATTAATTTTTACCATATTATAGTCTAGTATAATTAAGAAGGAGATTAGTGTTTCTAAATAAATAGATGATTAACTAAATAATAAAGGAACCTAGCTAATTTTTAATTAAACATAACTAGGAGGATTTAAGCATAAATAAGCTATTAAAAATCAATCAAAATTGATTGATTCTCCTATAGCATTTTCGCCTTATGCATGAATTATGCACTCAAAATTCAACAAGGAAGCAACCAAGAAGTTGCTAAATGCTTAGTCATCCACCATCCAAATAATAATGTTAGCAAATTGTCAACAAAGGAGACAAAGCTCCATAATTGATTGCTAGATGGCCATTAAGCCAATTTTGTCAAAAAGGTGGTTAGCTTTTGCATGAGTGTCCTACGGCAATGCATAATGAAGGAAGACTAAATTCACTTCATTATTTTCATTTCAATCATTCCAAATCTTCATCCATTTCTCTTTCTATCAAGAACCCAAAGAATTCGGAAACGATTTTAGAAAAACTTCTAAGTCCATTTTTCTCCTACCATTCGCCAACACCATTTCTTCTACTTCCATCCATCAAAAATTTCATCCAACTTCATTTCCTAAATCTAAACCATATTCTAAGAACATCTCTAGTTGTGAGTTTTTGCTAAATCATCCATTTGGAGCTTGGAAAATCACTTTGAAGTTTCTTTCCTATAAGGTGAAAATTTTGTTTCTTGTTTCTAATTTGATTTTTGATGTTCTAAGCCATGATTGATCCATGGTTTATCTTTTTCATCCATAGTTTATGACTTTATAAGCATTTTTTGTTTTTGCTTGACACATCTAAGGGATTTTGTTGAAGAGAAAAAATTTAACTACAAAATTTTAAGGAGGAGTCCAAGGAGATCTTGTCTTCCTTATAGGTAAGAGGAGATTTAATCTCATCAACCATGTGTGGTGGTGAGAAAATGGATGTAATTGTGGTGAAGAATCCATAAGGATTCATTCACTTGGTTGTTTGTTTTGTGATTAATTTTGTGTGCATGTTTATTGTCTTTTCTAGTTGTGATTAATTTTGTGTGCATGTTTGTTGTTTTTCTATTTGTGATTTATTATGCATGTAAGCATGTTTATAGCTTTGATATTTGGTATGTGTTTTATTATTGCTTTAATATATGGTATGTGTTCATAAATATATGTGTATGTTCATGGATCTATGATAATTATTGTTGGATGTGCAAATATGTTGAGATTGCAAAAGTGTTCCAAAGAACACAAGATGAAGAAGCTTATGGTTTTTACTATGAAAAAAGAGAACCAATATGTTCTCAACTATTTTCTAAAAGGATAACTTAGTTGATCTAATTAAGTTAAAGAATTTTTCAATGATTTAATGGATGAAAAATAATTTTAAACATGGTTTGTATAAAAATAGTGATTTTCGCCAAAAATATATTTTAATGTTTAATTGATCCAAAATTTATTTTCTAACTATAAACTAGTTTGTTGACCTAAAAGAATTTATTTACAATGGATTTTCAAGAACCAAATAAGTAAACAAATTTTTATTAGAAGTCTAGTGTATGAAAGAAATAAATTTTTGACACTTGAAAATACTTACCTTTGAGTTTTAAAGGATGTTAGCAATTTTTAAGGTGTATTTTATGGTTATAATTAAATAAAGGAATTTTTAAAAGGAAAACGTAGAAAATATTACTTAGTGGATTTTCTAAATGAAATGTTATCAAAATTGATTAAGAATGAGTAAGTATTGAAGAACGTTTCAAAATGGCATTTAGAAAGCAAGGAAATATTTTACGTAGTTAAAGAATAAAATTAACTGTAGAAGAATTTATTAAAATCGAATTTTTGGGAAAAACGTCAGAAATTATTACTTAGAGTAATTTTTGTAAGAAAATGGAATATAATGTTCAAATAATATTTTTAGTTTGGAAAGTTTCAAAAATTTAATTTGGAACGTCAAGAAATATTTTATACAAAGTGAAAAATAGTAGAAATAGCTTACGATATTTAAAATGATGATTTTTAAACTACGCGATTGAGAAAATGATTTAAAAAATGTTACGCGATTAAAAACGTTGAAAAATATTTACGCGATTGAAAAACGTTTGTAAAGTGTGACGTAATTGTGAAAATGGGATAAAATATTTACGCGACTTATGGAAATGTTCAAAAAAGTTTTTAAGTTTGTCGGGTCAAAGCGGTGGACCGGACAGTTGGGAAATAATCTTGTCAAGTGGAGACATACTATTTTTGGAATTATTAATACTAAGGGTATTTTTGTAATGATGGTGACAATGAGGATATTTATGTAATTATGATTTATGGTGATACGAGGGTATTTTTGTAATTATGGATCATTACATACATAGAGTGGTATGTCAATTTGGTTGAAATTGACAATTGATTTGACGAGATGAATTACGATTAAACCGTGTATATGGGTGTGATAGGCGTAGTGTGTTCACGTGGAGAACTTGGAGGCGTTAGTGTGCGTAGATTCCACGTGAATGTGAAATTATGTGATTTACCTTCCTGGTAATTGGGCGTGGTAATGCATTGAAAACACACACAGCGATCTCGACAAATACTATTCTTAATCATGATCTATTGGGGCGATATGCGTAGTGCAGTCGGTACTATGCCTGGACGTACACGACGTATTTGTTTGATGGGCGGTACTATTTACACGACGTATTTGACCGATGTGTACCATTCACACGATGTATTTGATCGTGTCGCTATTTACACGACGTATTTGACCGTGTAATAGTTGGTTGAGCATGCTCGATGTACGGACATGATCTCTACCGGATCATTTCTCTCGATGTTGTGTTTAGCTCCATGGAGTAGGAACGAGTCCGAGTACATGACATATTTAATCTCGCATTATGTGGTGAATAGTTATAATTTGATTTATGATATTTTGCATGTGTGATAATATGAATTGTTATATTAACTGTGATTATATTTGTTTGTATTGTCGTTTTTCTTCTTGCTCGTATTATCTTTGTAATGATGTAGATTGTCTCACCTCTTTATATATATTTTCTGTATTATTATTTATGTTCCGTAAAGTCGTTGAGGAAGCGTAAGAGGAGCAACCGTTGGATTGTCAATACAACGAGGAGCAACATGTCATCGGAGCCGAGTGACATGTACGTTCGAGGAAGGTGAGCCTCGAGATCATCCATATCATATGGATTGATTTTATGCGTGGTATGGTGTTACCGAGTATTTGTCTTCCGATGATCTTCCCGAGGAGGATTCTTCTGAGGATAAGAACTTTTAGTGTTATGCTTGGGCTAGTTTATGGTTCCCTTTAAACGCATGAGAGCATATCGGTTTTAATTAAATAGTTTGTCATATGTAAATTATTTGTACCTATTAAAAACAAAATCATATGTATAATTATGGTGTGTATGTAATAGTTTGTTTTATCTTGTGTTCTTAAGTTTATTTTATTTTATAAAACAATGTGGTATAAAACTCGAAAAAAAAAAAATTTACAACCTATATTATTATTATTATTATTATTATTATTATTATTATTATTATTATTATTATTATTATTATTATTATTATTATTGTTTGGGAAATGTGACATCCCCATAGGGTGGCGTTACATTTAGTTGGTATCGAGCCAAGTTAGAGTCTTTTGGGGTTGTGGTTGGGTCTGTTTTTGCTTGTGTTGTGTGATTCTCTGTGATTGGTATCCGAAACAATATTGGGTACATCGACTTTGTTTTGTCTTGTTTGTTTGAAGAAGAAAATGTGGACGAGGCGGAAGAGGAACGCGTGCAAACATGAACCGTAATGTTGACCCAATGAATGCAATGCTTTGAGGCTATGCGGCGTATGGCGCAGGTGATTACGCAACAAAATGAACGAAGCAACTCAATAGCAAGATCGATCGCGATGCTCTAAACTTGTCTGAGTTTAGGCGTAATAACCCGCCGCAGTTCGAGGTGAATTTAATCCGGAGAAGGCGAGTCTTTGGATCCAAGATCTTGAGAAGATATTTGAAGGAATGGGGTGCGCCGATGATCGAAAGGTGACGTATGCTACATTTATGTTGGAGGGGATGGTGAGAACTGGTGGAGAGGAACCCGACGTTTACTACAAGCTGAGGGAACTGAAATTACCTGGGAGGTATTCTGTGAAGTATTTTTAGAAAAGTACTTTCCTGCCAGTGCTCAACATGCCAAAGAGATGGAATTTCTTGGTTTACGTCAGGGCAATATGACTGTCAATGAATATGCTTCTAAATTTGAGAGCTTGTCTCAGTTCTCAGACTATGCTCAAACTCGTCAGAATGATGCGTGGAAATGCCGTAAGTTTGAGGAAGGACTGAGGGTAGAGTTGAAGAGAGGAGTGCTCCCTTTAAGGATGAACTAGTTTCATGCTTTGGTGGATACATGTGTACGACTCGAGGAGTTGGAGCCGTCACGTGATCCAAGAAATCGTAACTTTGGACCGACTAGGTTCCAAAGAGGAGGCAACAACAACAACAATAACAACCGATTTCAACGCAAGCCGTATTCGAGACCACCGGGGAGTCAGCCTCAACGTCCATCTAACGGGGGAAGTTCTAGTGGCAACAAAGCTGGTACAAATGTGGCGTTTACGCCAAGATGTTTTAAATGTGGAAAGAGTGGCCACATATCTAGAGACTGTTCAATCAAAGGGCCAATCTGTTTCAAGTGTGGAAGGCCTGGGCATGTTTCCAGGGAATGCAATCAACCAGAGAAGAAGCCAGTTGTGAGCAATGTTCGTGCTACTCAGCCGCGATCTGGAGGGCGAGTGTACACGATGAGTGGAGGAGGTTTCTCGGCCCGAAGATCTTATTGGGGAAGGTGTCGTAGCGGGTAATCTTTTAACCGTACTATATGATTCAAAGCGACGCATTCATTTATTGTGTATGTGTGTAGATCGGTTGAAATTGTCCGTGTCTTCTTTGAGTTTTCAATTAATTGTTTCTACACCAACTGCCAAGTCTCGTTGTTACATCTAAAGTATGTTTGAACCTGTCCTATTACCATAAATGATCGAGTCTTTTCCGTCAATTTAATTTGCTTACCTCTTGTTGAAATAGATATAATATTAGGAATGGATTGGTTATCTTCTAACCATATCCTATTAGATTGTGCCAATAAAACCTTAGTTTTTCCTAAGGATGAGGATTCGGATTTTTAACCGTCGTCAAAGTCAAATCTTTGTTGAGGGACGGAGCTCAAGGATACATATTATTTGTCTTCTTTGGAAGTCAAGAGTGAAAAAGATGTGAATGCTATTCCAATTGTGAATGAGTTTTCGGAAGTTTTTCCTGATGATGTACCTGGCTTACCACCGGAAAGAGAAATCGAGTTTGCTATTGATTTAGTACCAGGAGCAGGTCCTATTTCAATTGCACCATATAGGATGTCGCCATCAGAATTGGTAGAGTTGAAGAAGCAATTGGAGGAATTGTTGGAAAAGCAGTTTGTGCGACCGAGTGTTTCACCGTGGGGAGCGCCAGTATTACTAGTCAAGAAGAAGGATGGAACTTCTCGTCTTTGCGTAGACTATCGTCAGCTGAACAAGGTCACGATAAAGAACAAATACCCACTTCCAAGGATCGATGATTTGATGGACCGGTGAAAGGAGCGATATTTTCTCTAAAATAGATCGCGATCAGGTTATCATCAGATTCGTGTCAAGGTAGAGGATATACCTAAAACAGCTTTTCGAACTCGTTACGGGCATTATGAGTATCTTGTGATGCCGTTCGGAGTGACGAATGCTCCAAAGCAATATTCATGGACTATATGAATAGGATTTTTCGTCCATATCTAGATAAGATTTTTGTTGTCGTTTTTATCGATGACATTCGATCTATTCCCCAAAATAAGGAAGAGCACTTGAACATCTCAGTATAGTTCTCCAAATTTTGAAGGACAAGAAGTTGTATGCAAAGTTGGCAAAGTGTGAATTTTGGTTGGAAGAAGTTCAATTTCTGGGCCACGTGATTTCCAAGGAAGGTATTGCGGTGGACCCATCGAAAATAGAAACTATTTTGCAATGGGAGAGGCCGAAGACGGTAACCGAGATCCGGAGTTTTGTTGGATTGGCCGGATATTATCGGAGGTTCATTGAAGGTTTTTCTAAGATAGCTGGACCTCTTACGCAACTCACAAGGAAGAGTCAAGCTTTTGATTGGACGAAAGAATGTGAGGCAAGTTTTCAAGAGTTGAAGAAGAGATTGACAACCGCACCAGTACTGATTTTGCCAGATCCTAACGAGGCTTTTGAGGTGTATTGTGACGCTTCTTATCAAGGGTTAGGATGCGTGTTGATGCAGAACATAAATGTGGTAGCCTATGCTTCAAGGCAGTTGAAGTTCATGAGAGGAACTATCCAACGCATGATTTGGAACTCGCATTAAGTGGTTTTGCGTTGAAAGTGTGGAGACATTTTTCGTATGGAGCTGTGTTCAATGTCTTCAAGTGATCACAAGAGTTTAAAATATCTGTTCAATCAAAAGGAATTGAACATGAGGCAAAGGCGATGGTTGGAGTTCTTGAAGGACTATGATTTTCAACTTCAATACCATCCGGAAAAGCGAATGTGGTGGCGGATGCTTTAAGTAGAAAGGTGATCAGTGTTTCTACCATGATGATAAAGGAGGAAGAATTGATCAATCAGTTTAGAGATTTACGGTTGTCAGTGGAATTGGCACCAGGAAGGATTCGTCTAAGTAAAGTTATTATTTTGAATGACTTGCTGGAAGAAATCAAAGAAAAACAGGATAAGGATCCATATTTGTTGAATGAGAAAGAATTTTTGAAGCAAGGTCATAAGGCAACAGTTGAGGAAGGATCTGATGGAGTTTTAAGATTTAAAGGAAGGATTTGTATACCTAATGATCCCAAGCTGAGGCAAGCGATTTTGGACGAAGCTCATGCTAGTAGGTTGAGTATGCATCCGGGAATGACAAAGATGTATCAAGATTTAAAGCGGATGTTTTGGTGGCCAAGGATGAAAAGAGATGTTGCAGAACGTGTGGCGTCTTGTCTGGTTTGTCAAAAAGCAAAAGTGGAACATCAAAGACCAGCCGGTATGTTACAACCTTTAACTATTCCTGAGTGGAAATGGGATAGTATCTCAATGGATTTTGTCACCGGATTGCCAAGAACGAAGAAGGGTCATGATTCTATATGGGTTATAGTTGATAGGCTTACGAAGTCAGCACACTTCTTGTCGATCAATAACAAGTATTCGTTGGAACGATTAACCCAGGTGTACATTAGTGAAATTGTTAGACTTCACGGTGTACCCTCAAGTATAGTTTCTAATAGGGACCCGAGGTTTACATCAAGGTTTTGGCGAAGCTTACAAGAAGCCATGTGGACTAAGTTACGTCTGAGTTCTGCTTATCATCCGCAGACTGATGGTCAAACGGAGAGGACTATTCAATCGCTGGAAGATCTGTTGCGTGCTTGTGTGTTGGAACAACAAGGGAGTTGGGATGAATTTCTGTCTTTGATAGAATTCACCTACAATAATAGTTTTCACTCAAGTATAGGGATGGCACCCTATGAAGCACTATATGGGCGACGATGCCGAACACCTTTGTGTTGGTATCAAGACGGGAAAGTATGACCATTGGACCTGATCTTGTGCAACAAACTACGGAGATGGTGAAGATGATTCGGGAGAAAATGCGGACAAAGCCGACAAAAGAAAAGCTATGCGATAAGCGAAACGACCTCTTGAATTCGAAGAAGGTGAGCATGTGTTTTTGCGAGTAACACCTACGACCGGTGTCGGAAGGGTTATCAAATCTAGAAAACTCACTCCTAAATTCATTGGACCTTATCAAATCATTCGTCGGATAGGTCCTGTAGGCTATCGATAGCTTTACCACATTTTCTATCCAATCTTCATAATGTATTCCATGTGTCTCAACTGAGGAAATATATATCCCGATCCAACGCATGTCATTCAAGCGATGAAGTACAACCGAAAGATAATTTGACATATGAGAAACTTCTGTTAAGATTGAGGACGGAGAGTGAAAGCGACTTCGAGGAAGATGATTGTTTTGGTAAAGGTTATATGGAATGAGATAACGGGAGATGCTACTTGGGAGCTAGAAGACAAAATGAGGGAGCAATACCCACATCTTTTCTAGGAGGTACGATAAATTTCGGGGACGAAATTTTTGTTAGTGGGGGAGAGTTGTAACACCCCAACTTTTTTAGTTAATTATATTTTTGCCCTATATTGTAAATCTACTTTCTCGATTTCGGTGTGTTATAAAATTAATTTGAATATTTCGTAATTGTATTTGATTGTTTCGTGTGATTTGCTCAAAGTCAAGAAAATAATAATTTTTAAGTAGGGAAAAATCTTGTTTGATTATTTGGAATTTTCAGGCGATCTTACTAAACCCAATCCGAATAATACATATATCAATCTTTTAATTTTTAGGATTTTTATGTATAATAAAAATATTTATCATGCAGAAAAATCTGTGGGACCCACGTTTGGCTTGTGGGACCCACATTTGCTTTAATGGGACCCACGTTTGGGTTTGTGGGCCCCACTTTTAGGAAAAATTTACCAACGTAAAAGGCTTGTAAAATTCTAGACCAAAAGGTTAAAAATCTACAAAAATGATTAGACTTAGTAGATTAGTTAGTTTAAAACCTAACTTAATTGAATAATTAGTCTAAAACTTAATTAAGTTAATCTAAAGGGGTTTGAGTGATAATTAAATGGACTAAAACCTAATTAATTTTTACCATATTATAGTCTAGTATAATTAAGAAGGAGATTAGTGTTTCTAAATAAATAGATGATTAACTAAATAATAAAGGAACCTAGCTAATTTTTAATTAAACATAACTAGGAGGATTTAAGCATAAATAAGATTATTAAAAATCAATCAAAATTGATTGATTCTCCTATAGCATTTTCGGCCTTATGCATGAATTATGCACTCAAAATTCAACAAGGAAGCAACCAAGAAGTTGCTAAATGCTTAGTCATCCACCATCCAAATAATAATGTTAGCAAATTGTCAACAAAGGAGACAAAGCTCCATAATTGATTGCTAGATGGCCATTAAGCCAATTTTGTCAAAAAGGTGGTTAGCTTTTGCATGAGTGTCCTACGGCAATGCATAATGAAGGAAGACTAAATTCACTTCATTATTTTCATTTCAATCATTCCAAATCTTCATCCATTTCTCTTTCTATCAAGAACCCAAAGAAAAACTTCTAAGTCCATTTTTCTCCTACCATTGCCAACACCATTTCTTCTACTTCCATCCATCAAAAATTTCATCCAACTTCATTTCCTAAATCTAAACCATATTCTAAGAACATCTCTAGTTGTGAGTTTTTGCTAAATCATCCATTTGGAGCTTGGAAAATCACTTTGAAGTTTCTTTCCTATAAGGTGAAAATTCTTGTTTCTTGTTTCTAATTTGATTTTTGATGTTCTAAGCCATGATTGATCCATGGTTTATCTTTTTCATCCATAGTTTATGACTTTATAATTTGTTTAAGCTTGTTAGGATTTTTGTTGAAGCTACACAAAATTTCTAAGGAGGAGTCCAAGGAGATCTTGTCTTCCTTATAGGTAAGAGGGAGATTTAATCTCATCAACCATGTGTGGTGGTGAGAAAATGGATGTAATTGTGGTGAAGAATCCATAAGGATTCATTCACTTGGTTGTTTGTTTTGTGATTAATTTTGTGTGCATGTTTATTTTCTTTTCTAGTTGTGATTAATTTTGTGTGCATGTTTGTTGTCTTTTCTATTTGTGATTTATTATGCATGTAAGCATGTTTATAGCTTTGATATTTGGTATGTGTTTTATTATTGCTTTAATATATGGTATGTGTTCATAAATGTATGTGTATGTTCATGGATCTATGATAATTATTGTTGGATGTGCAAATATGTTGAGATTGCAAAAGTGTTCCAAAGAACACAAGATGAAGAGCTTATGGTTTTTACTATGAAAAAAGAGAACCAATATGTTCTCAACTATTATCTAAAAGGATAACTTAGTTGATCTAATTAAGTTAAAGGATTTTTCAATGATTTAATGGATGAAAAATAATTTTAAACATGGTTTGTATAAAAATAGTGATTTTCGCCAAAAATATATTTTAATGTTTAATTGATCCAAAATTTATTTTAAAATATGTAAACTAATTTATTGACCTAAAAAGAATTTATTTACAATGCATTTTCAAGAACCAAATAAGTAAACAAATTTTTATTAGAAGTCTAGTGTATGAAAGAAATAAATTTTTGACACTTGAAAATACTTACCTTTGAGTTTTAAAGGATGTTAGCAATTTTTAAGGTGTATTTTATGGTTATAATTAAATAAAGGAATTTTTAAAAGAAGAAACGTAGAAAATATTACTTAGTGGATTTTCTAAATGAAATGTTATCAAAATTGATTAAGAATGAGTAAGTATTGAAGAACGTTTCAAAATGGCATTTAGAAAGCAAGGAAATATTTTACGTAGTTAAAGAATAAAATTAATCGTAGAAGAATTTATTAAAATCGAATTTTTGGGAAAAACGTCAGAAATTATTACTTAGAGTAATTTTTGTAAGAAAAATGGAATATAATGTTCAAATAATATTTTTAGTTTGGAAAGTTTCAAAAATTTAATTTGGAACGTCAAGAAATATTTTATACAAATGAAAAATAGTAGAAATTTTACGCATATTTAAAATGATGATTTTTAAACTACGCGATTGAGAAAATGATTTAAAAATGTTACGCGATTGAGAAAACGTTGAAAAATATTTACGCGATTGAAAAACGTTTGTAAAGTGTGACGTAATTGTGAAAATGGGATAAAATATTTACGCGACTTATGGAAACAGTAAGTTTTTACTGTCGGGTCAAAGCGGTGGACCCGGACAGGTTGGGAAATAGTACTGTCAAGTGGAGACATACTATTTTTGGAATTATTAATACTAAGGGTATTTTTGTAATGATGGTGACAATGAGGATATTTATGTAATTATGATTTATGGTGATAGTACGAGGGTATTTTTGTAATTATGGATCATTACATACATAGAGTGGTATGTCAATTTGGTTGAAATTGACAATTGTTGACGAGATAATTACACCGTGTTATGGGTGTGATAGGCGTAGTGTGTTCATGTGGAGAACTTGGAGGCGTTAGTGTGCGTAGATTCCACACGTGGACGGTTGGTAGCTCCTCGCGGCCGTGGTAAACGAAAACACACACTAGCGATCTCGACAAATACTATTCTTAATCATGATCTATTGATCGTATGCTGGTACTATGCTGAAAGCGTACACGACGTATTTGATTGTGTACTATTTACACGACGTATTTGATTGTGTACCATTCACACGACGTATTTGACGAGAAAATGTGCTATTTACACGACGTATTTGTTGTGTAATAGTTGGTTGAGGCAACTGATGTACGGACATGTCTAATGGATCATTTCTCTCGATGTTGTGTTTAGCTCCATGGAGTAGGAGCAGTCGAGTACATGACATATTTAATCTGCATTCTTTGTGTGAATAGTTATAATTTGATTTATGATATTTTGCATGTGTGATAATATGAATTGTTATATTAACTGTTATATTTGTTTGTATTGTCGTTTTCTTATCGCTATCTTTGGTAATGATGTAGATTGTCTCACCTCTTTATATATATTTTCGTATTATTATTTATGTTCCGTAAAGTCGTTGAGGAAGCGGAAGAGGAGCAACCGTTGGATTGTCAATACAACGAGGAGAAAGAACCGAGTGACCGGTTCGAGGAAGGTGAACCTCGAGATCATCCATATCATATGGATTGATTGCGGCGTGGTATGGTGTTACCTGAGTATTTTACGTGTCTTCCGATGATCTTCCGAGGAGGATTCTTCGGAGGATAAGAACTTTTAGTGTTATGCTTGGGCTAGTTTATGGTTTGCTTTAAACCGAGAGCTTTTGCGGTTTTAATTAAATAGTTTGTCATATGTAAATTATTTGTACCTATTAAAAACAAAATCATATGTATAATTATGGTGTGTATGTAATAGTTTGTTTTATCTTGTGTTCGTTTATTTTATTTTATAAAACAATGTGGTATAAAACCAAAAAAAAAAATTTACAACCTATATTATTATTATTATTATTATTATTATTATTATTATTATTATTATTATTATTATTATTATTATTATTATTATTATTATTATTATTGTTTGGGAAATGTGACATCCCATGAGTAGGGTGGCGTTACACAACACTACCGATGATCCTGACTGAGACACTATTCTTAATCAAGATCTAGTAAAAATTGTTATGTATATGCTAGATGTGCAAACACATATGAGAATTGTGGCACGTGGTCTGAGGCATGTTGGTACAGACAGATCTTTTGGATTAATTTCTCTGACTTGAGTATTAGCTCCATGGAGTAGGAAATTGAGTCTATGTGCACATGCATAATTATTGAGTATTGATTATGATAATTGAACTGTTGAATACTTAGATAATAATGAGGGCATTATCGTAAATATTGAATATTTATATCTATGTGATATAATAATTAAGGAATATTGGATGATGATGATGAAAAATAATGTTGATGGCATTATTGAAATTATCGTGTGATTTAAATAATGTTAATGGCATGATGGTAATTATTATTTATTATATTTGTTGTGATAAATAATAATTGAGGGCATGATTGTAATTATTGTATCTGTTATGATAAATAATATTGAGGACATTATTGTAATTATTGTGTGATATATATCTGTATGGCATGTTGTTTGTGTTATCTCTGTGCTACCATAATGGTATTGGCGTAGGTGATCTCACCTCTTTGTATGCCTCTTTTGTACTGTATTTATACTTGTAAAGACGCTGATCAAGGAATTGAACAAGAGGGTGAATAAGAGCAGATTCCTCCTGAAGAAGCAGAGTTTTGAAAAGATGGCGATGCCCAGTTTCCTAGGATATATGACGTTGCAGTTTCGAGGAGCTTTGGAGGCATGGCATGTCCATCTTGAAAGAGGATGTATTTTCTATATAGGAGACTTGAATGTTACCTTGAGTAGGCTTTATCAAGGGAACCCTTATTTCAGTATAAATATTTATGTACACTTAGAAGTTATCCATTGGCGTCTTGGGGAGCTTACTACCGTACTCCCTAGTGAGATTAGCATCATGTCGTTTGCTGACATTGTCCGTAGGACTTCGTGTCATGGATTCCTACCGCCGAGGAATATCGAGGAGGACCCGTCTGAGGGTTCTGCTGTCTAGTTTATACTTGGGCAGTATGTGAGTTTTAAATTATGTTCAAATACTTTGAGGACTATGTCTGTATCTAAATAATCTTGACAGTACTTTTGTAATGTATAAATGATGTAAATTATTTGTGATGATGTAATATTTTTATTTTCCGCTAAGTTTATTTTATCGACATTAAGAAATTTTATAACTCGTATTTTTATTAAATCACAATTTATGAATTTGGGGGTAATTCGGTAGTAATAACGTTTAAATGTGGCGCCCTACGATGGGTGTTACACACACAGCCCCACACTTTGAATATTTTAAATAAATTTATACAATAGTTAATGATAGTCTTAAAATTAATCTATCATCTCATATAAATTTAAAAATATGTTCAAGATAAATGTTAAACTAGTGAAGATCAGTTAATATAGTTGAATTTATTAATAACTAAATTAAGCATAATATTTTTTTAGATTAGGGGTGTAGGGCGAGGCAGGGTGGATTAACCTTAAGCCCGCATCCTCCCCCAACTCACCCTGTGCAAGATGGGGGCGGGGTTGGGTACCTATGGGATAGGATGAGATTGCCAAGCTTATCAGTCAATATTTATATCAAGCTCCAACATGATTGATCTTACTCTTATATTTGCCTAACTAGACTCTTTATCCCAAGTCCCAATACAAGCAATTGGTATCTTTACATCTTTTGGGACTTGTTCTAAGTTCTATTGCCTTCAACTTAGCAATCACAAAAGTGAAATATGAAATCAGATTACTAGACAATCATAGATAACTAACAGAGAAATTAGAGAAATATGTTTGCTGAAAATGATCAATTATGATGCATTCATGTATCACAAACTATTTATACAAGCTCTAAATGAAGAGAGATCTAACTACCTATCTAACTAATTGCTAACGTGTAAAATAGAAAGCATAACTGCCAAGATAACAGTTCAGCTACTCTAACTACTATCTGTATAAATACAAGTCTCATGTACAAGCTTCATGTATAGGTATATCCAAGGTTTTAAATTGCGATTACGGTTGCAGCCACATTGTGGTTTTTGCGATTGCGGGTGTTGCAAGTGCTACGATGCAGATTGTGATCGCTGCGACGTGAATTCTTCACAACTTGCACAAATTAGATTAAATTATCTATTTTATTATACAATGTATTATAACTAATAATTTATAATTTTTTTCATTAATAAGAGATTACTTCGACAAAGCAGTAGCTATTCATATATTCAACAAAGTTCATACATAAGTGATTACTTCGACATAAATAAATCAATAGCTACTCATATATTTAACAAAGTTCATACATGAGTGATTATCTTAATCTCAACATAAACAAATCATTAGCTACTAATATATTAAACAAAGTTCATGCATGAGTGATTACTTCACCACATGGTAGAATAATGTATTGGATCATAATCTCCACTTTCACTTTGGTTATCATTATAGCCTGCTCCGCCAAAGACATAATAAAAAAATCCTGAATTTCTTGGTGTTTCCATTTGTTATTGTGTATCGTAGGAGACATTTGATGATGGATACTAATAAGGCTCTTCGTAATTCAAAGAAGGTTGATAATATGGTGGGGTTGACATAGGTGGATAGTAGCCTTGAAACATGTAAGAAGGATGCTGATAATATGATGGATAGTTGCCTTGGATGCATTCAGATGATGCACCAATATCAAAATCACAAGAGGATTGTGATACAAGAGATGAGAAAGAATAATCCGACATAGCTTTTTCACGCCTTCTATTTTTCCTAGGTTGGGATCCACACTACAAAATAACAGGTTTAAAATGGCAATTATTTGTTGCAGATTACGGCAGTTAAAATTGTCATTTTTTGCCTCAATAGCGGTTTCCAAAACTAACATAATTACCTCCACCATTTGGTATAATATGAGGGTTTCCCATTAACCTCCATAATTTTATCATGTATAAAATAGCGGTTTAGTTTTTGCGTAAAATGGCGGTTAGAACCGTCGTAATTTACCTAAAACCAACTAAAAAAAAATCACCCGATTTAGTTTTTGTATAAAACGATGGTTAGAATTGCCGTAATTTACCTAAAACCAACAAAAAAAATCATCTGGTTTAGTTTTTATATAAAATGATGGTTAGAATTACCGTAATTTACCTAAAACCAACCAAAAAAAAATCACCCGATTTAATTTTTGTATAAAACGACGGTTAGAACAGCCGTAATTTACCTAAAACCAATAAAAAAAACCACTGATAGACCTATAAAACTATCTAAAGAAGCATCCCTGAAATTGGTAAAATGGAAGAGAAGGTGCAACATCACTTTTATAAAGAGCATGAGAAATTGAAGTTACAAAATAGTAGGCATTTGATTAATAATGATATTTATAAATTTTTGCAACAATGGACCAATTTGTTAATCTTCCTCAATACCCAATTTATCTCAGGTTTACCTCAAATAATGCCACTAAAGTACCACCATTCTTTTTCTTTGACAAATGTTACATGTCTACAATGGTTCCAAAGAAAACCACAAGCACATGTGCCTCTATCTTGTTGATAAAATCAAATCCTCCACCACAAGCAAATAAAAGTGAAAATATAGCAGATTAGAAAAATGGGTTTTAATGTCTTACAATATAGAAGAAGATTAAATTTCTTGCTCAAAAAGTGGCATGAGCTCTCATAAATGATGTTTTATGAGTAAGCTGAAATCTTGAAGGATCTACATGTAACATCCTCCCTAACCTAATGATCCTAATCAGGGTTATAGTAGCTCTATAATATTGGTAAGAGTTATCTGTTAATTCGAGTAAATTTCTAAACTAGTTTGAGCGTAATTTGGTAACTTTAAATACAAAACAATAAGTAAGGTATATGCTGAATTAATTGATATGATAGAAATAAATATAAAAAATTTATTTTCTATCTAAGAACCATTAATAAGAGTTGTGAAAAATTTTGGAGAAGCTAAGAAATAGCCGAAACAGTTATGGAACAACTAAGTAACTCAGAAAATTACGAAATTACATGGAGATGACAAGTATAACATGGAGAATATTTTGGTATAAAAGGTCAATTAAGATAAGTATCAGTAAATTAATTACTTAATCCCTTAGTTTAATTCAACTTGGGATCGAGTAATGAAGCTTAATTGATAAATAGCAGTATATAAAAAGTTATGAAAAAATAGATCCAAGGACTAAGATGAGTTCTAAAGTTTTCCATAGCACTTATGATATTTGAAAACTCAACTTTGGAAGATTAAAATATATTTAGCAGATCCAAAACTTACAGTAAAAAATTTTAACCATTCTTTGAAATGCTCCACTGCCACTCTTTTCTCCACAATTCTCTTCACTTCTCTTATTCATTCTTTCTCATATTTCACGTTTCAATATCTTTATCTTTTTCCCTGTTTACGTGAACTAACAGAACCAAAAAGAGATGAGCATATGGTTTACTCATTTTCCATCCTTTCATTCCTCCATTTTATCCACATTAACTTTGATCTTCCTTATTCTTCCTCCATTATTCTCATGACTAGTACAGTTCTAGAAAGAATCAGAAAACAACCAAAGAATAAGAGAAAACTTGAAGGAAGGAAAAAGCAAGAGAAAGGATAAAAAAAATGAAGGAAAAATAAGGAAACAAAGCTAGGAAGTGAGGTAGGGGTTTTTACCTTCAATTCAATCATCTTTGTCTTAGAATTTCAATTAAAATTTTGTTTCTTACTTATAAGCAACCACGGTCAAACTAGAATTTAGCGGTGGAAGATGATTTAATTTACTTATTTTCTTTCCATTGATTATTAAGTAAAATTTGTGGTGTAGGAAATGATGAGACATATGAAATTTCTTGTGTGGTTGCTTCGTGTAAATTATGGTTGCACCATGTGTGAGATGATGCCTCTTCATTGAGTTGAGTTTGTGATGTTGTTTTAATGAGATTATGGTTGGACTTAAGTTCAATACTTTAAATTAAGATGTTATCCTATTTTTAATCAGATGTTGTTTGATTTAATGCTTGAAATTGAGACTTGATTGGGGTTGATTGGCCATGGTAGAGTGCTGCCTTTTTGCAGCAAAAAATTTGATGTTTTTATGCCTAAAATGTTGTTTGAATGGTGTTGAATGTCATGGTTGAATGTTGTATATTAATGGCCTGAATTTTGAAAAAGTTATGCATGAAAATAATACTTGAATAATGCATGAAGGTCACAACCATGCGTTTTATAGGAAGGAACCATGTTGGAATCTTATATGTTATATATATTTAATCAAGGATTTGGTAATTAAAATGAATAAAGGTAGTTGTTCTTATAATTTAATTACATAGTTAAGGACTATGGCACTTTGACTATGCTTGAAAAACCTAGAATTTGGATTCTTATATTAAGCATTTAAATGATCAATATTGCTTTTGGATGGTTATAAATATAACCCTTGATATGTCATTATGGTCATGTAGGCCAAATTTGAAGAGGCATAGATGTCTCTAAAATGTATCCAATATGTAAGAGTTTGAATTGTGCTTAAACTAGTGTTTGTACGATAATATCTTGGAAATTAAGAATTTGTGATGTGTATTGAGAATTTGAGAATATACTCCCTTGAATTAAAAAAGGGTGAGCTAGAATGTAATATTGAATATTCAATGCTCATAGAGATGGTACTTGAGTTGTATTTGATTTGAATATGAGAACATGGAAATTGGTATTTTATTCTAGTATGTTATTCCCAACATATGAGTATCCACATGTGTATAATGGAATAGTTATGTGTGATGCACGCATGGTAGTGTCATAAATAGGTTGGAGTGACCAACCTGAAAGCAGACTATTGCCCAGTTGGATAGAAAATGTGGAATAGTTCTATGTGACACACTTGCGGTAGCATCATAAATAGGTTGGAGTGAGCAACCTGAAAGCACAATATTGCCAAGGCTGACCAAGATACTCGGAATAGTTTTGTATGATAAGTGAATCGTCATGAATAGGTTGGAATGTGCTGACCTGTAAGCAGACTATTACTAAGTTAGAACTCAGGTTATGTGAGATGACCTTTGTTTTGTGGGAATAAACATATGGGTAAATGAGCATTGAGAAGAATTTGAAATTGAATTTAAAATATTCAAAGTAGTTCTGCGTGACTGGAGAATGGTCATGAATAGGTTGAAGTGCACTAATCTGAAAGCAAACTACTACCAAGTGAATGTGAATGGTATTGTGAGGATAGACATTTCCTCCATACCTTTTGAATGATGATAAGATTGTCAAAGAGTGAGATATGATGACTTAAGGTATTTGAAGAGTGATAAAAATGAATTTGTTACTTTATATGGCTACAAAAAGAGATTATACATGAAATTGAATTGTCACTTGAGTTTGTATATTGAAATGTGTATGTTTGATAATCCTTTGATTAAAAGAGATTTTCTTAAATTAAAAATTAAAATGGGAATTTTGTTTCGAGAAGAGGAAGGACTGAATTTGGCTTTTGCCACCTTCCTACGATATAAAAAGAGTTTTAAAATGAGATTTTTTCTCGAAACAGCTGAAAGTATTATGATGACACATTTTTTTAAATAGTACTACTGAGAATTCTTAGAATTCTCACTTCTGTTTTATTATTTTCCATAATATTTCCTGGGAGTGCATCAGGTGCCAGAAGATGATACTTGAAGACAAAGGATTGAACAAGTTGTTTGGTTTTAGGAGTTTTATAATTTTGGATGTATTTATAGTGACTTAGAGACATGTTATGTAATTTTGTACACTGATGTATATTATTTATATAATGTTTTATACGTTATATGTATAATGTCAATCACAAAAGGCTCATATTTTTTTATATATCTCTTATATTTATTTTTAAATGTAATATGTTAATTGATACGTGACATACTTAATTCTAATTACTAATATGTAATTCCGAATACATTATTAGTAATAGAATTAAGGATGTTACACTGCACACATAAATAAATACCCAAATAGGCATGAGATTGCATGTAGCAACATTTCAAAGTAAAGTTGGCAAACCTATTAGTAAAACTGTGGAACTAGTAGTTGTTACACTCAAAGAAGAAAAACACTTAAATACATCATTGAACATTATACCATTGGTGAACTCATACCCATGAGATGATGTCTCTTCCTCCTCCCATGCCTTCCATCCATGTATTTGCATAAAAGAAACTTTCAATCATCTCATTAAATTACCAACCCTTGATTATCAAGAAACACTAAAAAGATTATCAAGAAACACTAAAAAGACATGGTACTGTTCTAGAATTTTATTGACATACCATGATATGGTCACATACTCAACCATATTGAGATCCTGTGGAGCAAATGCTCTAGTTACATTCCCTATCCTTGACCATCTTTCCAGCAAGTGGCCAATCTCAAGCTTCCTATTTACCTTTATTCTTAGGTAACTTTGCTTATCAGTAGATCTTTGCCAATTAATTGTAGATGCAATAAGTGGGTTAGATGAATTTATTGTGATTCTTGTCTAAAGAAATATTGCCCTACTTAACTCTATAAAAAATTTCTACACCCAATAGCTAGGAGTTCCATAAAGTTGATAAGAGTTTAACACAATTGCATCCGAAATCCACCTATAATGACAGATATTACACAATCTCAATTTATATATGACCTTCAAGAAAGTCATAGTTAATTTTGCCTATTTGTCCTCCCAGCAGCGTCACAATAAAATTTTTAAAGTGCTTATTCTATACCATAAGAAAATGATAAGGGTGGCAAAAGCGTAAGAAAATTTCGTCCTGTCATTTATATTAAGAAAAAGTGGTGCATAGCAAACCATCTGGACAATATCACTGTATCAGAAAAAAAAATGATAAATGAAAAGACTTGTACTTGAAGCAAAAAAAAAAATTCTTCTTAAAACGTAAGCAATTTGGCAAAGTACATAAAAAACTACACTTGTTCTTTTCTAGTCCAATAAGAAATGCGGCTTCTGCAACAGCAGACAAAAGGCTTCCATCTGCAGTATCATCCTTCCACACAACAAACTCACTAACAAAAGCCTGTACAATCAAGTTGAGCATCCATCTATCAAATTCATAAATAAAAAATCCATAAGTAACGAATTGGGAGAGTATTCAACAAAAATCAAAATCAATCAAACCATTGGACCAGATCGTGCTGTGTTATTGAACTATGAATATGGCCAATCGTGATGTGTTATTGAGCTAACAAGACTTAAACCTTTGAACCTCACACAATGGAGATTTCGCTACACATCAAAAGTTAAAAACCTCTTTATTTTCAATACGATACAATAGGGCACATGACTTTTCAGTAGGCCTCAACAGGGGGATGGGGAAGAAATAATATATTAAAGATGTGCACAATTTCAGTAAAGATAAACTAGATATAGAATTGCAGAGCAAAGTTGTAATGGTGAAACAAAACTTTGCACATATTAGGTTTTTCATCGAATAATTTGCATGCAGTTACTCAAATAAAATACCTCACAGCAAACCTCTCCCAAAAAAAGAAAGAAAAAAACCTCAAAACTATTTTTACCTCTTTCACCATTAAACCCTCCACCCAACAAACCTCCATAACCACCACAAACAACCGCAACTGCTAAGCTTCCTTCTTCATCATTGACTCACCATGTCCCAGCCACCCTTCACCATATAAAACCACCAAACACCAAAATTCCCACCATGACCTAGCCTCCTCACTTGCACCTATGTGAGCAACCCGTATGGAACCTATCATTATAACAACACACACCTACAATATATCATCCAAAGTTTTCTTTTGAATGCATTATCAAGCACCTCATGTGCATCATCTTCAACCTATAGCCACCTTCAAGCCAAACTCACCAGTCACCTTTTTCATTTTCAACCTCAAACATACATCAAACAACCACCCTTCTTCACCCGTGGCCACTAACCACCACCATCGTTCCTAGCCAAGACCACTGAGCCTAATCACCATAGATCCACACACAAGCAGCACAATGAATCGGTGACCCAAACTGTGCAATAACTGTGTGCGCCATCGCAAGCAGATCTGTCCTCCACCGTGACATGTTGTCGTCCTTCACTGATCTGAACTGCTAGAGCTTCAACCTCTGCCCAAGCCGCAACCGAGCCCAACCACGTCCACCACCACGCGAGTCACCACACTTATCACAGTGTGACCCTGAACCCGCGACGCAGCCACAACTCGCTATCTGAATCCACCCACGCGAACCACCACCATGTATCATCCACATAGAGCCTTTGCCCAGATTCGTCAACCTAGGACCCGCGCCGCAACCACGACCTTTCTAGTCTCAATAGCTTGCTCTCGCTATCAATGAGTGAGGTTATGGGGGTCAGAGAGCTGGGTGGGTGCTGGGTGGGTCAGAGAGCAATAAGGAAAGTGAGGGAAGATGAAAATGTTAGGGAAAACAGAGGGAACGTTCGTGGGAGTGCAATAGAGAAAGTGAGGGAAGATGAAAATAATAAAAATGAGGTAAATTATTTAATATTTTTATTAAAATTAAAATTACAAAAGCAGAAGTTTTAAACTACTATTTTATGAATCAAACTATTATTTTATAAATTTAAATTATATCAGTCTTAAAATTTTCATATTATACTATATATTACGGTAATTTTTAAGAATTGTCGTATTAAAATCATCGTGTTTTTTAGTAATGCCACCTCTACTACTGCCACCGATTACATCATCAGAAGGATATATATCCATCTCTATCCTATAATTTGTCATGTCAATCATAAGATTTTGATCACGTCTGAAGTATGGCTCTTCTTGAAAAGAATAATATGACCCTTCACCTCCTCCTTGACGTTGTTCTGTATTACCACCACTACTGGTGTTATTACTTAGTGGACTTAATCCGCTATCATGACTTTGACTAGGTGTTTCACTTGAATTTGAATCATTCACACCAGTTATTCCTTCACCAACATCATCAGAATCAATAGGGAGCCATTATGAGTTTTGGATCCCATCCAATAATGGTTCCTCTCTCTCCTCAAGCCATGGTGATAAATGATCTTCATCCTGAAATATATAATCAAGATTAATAGGATTGAAACTAGCATCAATCAATTATTGACTTCTCCTCATAGAGTCTCTCTTTCTTAACTTGATGTTGTAAAATATAAAGATAAGTTTCTGTAATTTCTGGTACTTCAATCTATTTCTTGTCTTTGTGTGAATATAGCTGAATGTACTCTAATTTCTCTCACAATTGGAAGCTAAAGTTGTTTGGCTAAGAACTTTTATAGTTATGAATTGAAGTTTAGAAGTACAAGATCCATATATCATCCATCATTCAACTAATTAAATAAATAATTGCCCATTATTATGTATATTAATAAAAAATAAATGGTAAAAAACATCTTGCACTTACACATCAAACACCAAAAAATAAAAAATCTTACCAGGATTCATTTGTGACCAAGCTCTTTGAGCTTGTGTTGTACCAAATGTCTCTTTTTTATCTTGAAAAAGTAACAACTACAAGCACCAATGATCCATATAAGTCTTTCAAAAATTATAAGTTTCTAAACATTAACGTATCACAGTTGGGTTCTTAGATGACTAATTATGATATTTTCTAAAATCTTAAATGTAAATTAATTCACCTGATTGATAGCTTTGATTTGATGATCAATGTTTTCCTCAAATTTGCTTATTATTTTTGTAGTTCCATCCAAGGTTTCCTTTGCTACATCTCTTTCATGTTCAACTCCAAATTGAAATTGAGGATTGAGAAAATAACCTTATGAATAAAAAAATAATAATTAGCATCTCAAAATCAAATATAAGTCTTTGAAAAAAAAATTAAATTAAATATATTGATATACTTGTAGCATGCAAGTCATAATGTATGAAGAACCACATTTTGTCAATGATCTCATTATATTGAGTGTAGTAACGATAATTTTTTTGAATGGATTGTTTTGCTCTATCAATTGCTTCATAAACAAAGCCCATTGTTGGTTTGTTACCACCATCCACCAATCTCCAAAACCTTGACAATTGGCTAAAATACCTTTATAATATCACTGGCCTTACTCCAAAAATCTTTGCTCAAAACAATTTTTTTTAGCTTCATATGCAGGTCCTGATTTCTCCTTTCCCCACTTAGATTTTTTGAATTCCTCATACTCAAACATATTCCTCAAAGCATGTTTTCACATCACAATTGATTCAACTTGCAAAATTTGTGTTGCAAAACGAGTGATTGCTGGACGAATAAATTCCCGCCACCTGTATACTGCTTCATAAGATTTATTGTCTAAATGTGGTTGTAGATAAACAAAGTTACTTTCTTTGCATCATCTAGTATTTTTTGGATGTTAGATTTTTTTCCAATATCTTCCAAGCATAAATCCAAGCAATGAGCTGTACATGCAGACCAATAAAGACTTAATTTTTTATCCATTAATTTTAAACCACCAGTTTTTAGTGCCTTCTCATTATCAGTCACCACTTGGACAACATTATCTTCTCTGACTTATTCCACAACTTTATCAAGATGCTTAAAGAAATAATTAGTGTTTCTATTGGGAACATTAAAAGCATCAATAGATTTTAAGAACAATGTTTCATTGCTACAATACACTAGAAAATTCATAATGTGCATGTGATTTATGCTATTTGTCTAGCCATCACACATTATTGCACCCTCATTTTCTTCCATGTTGGTTTAAGTTCATCATCTATATACTGTCTCATAGACTAATATTCTTTTTCCAGGTACACCTCTGAAACCTCATAAGAAGTAGGGAATTTAACTCCTGATCCCAACTCTGCAGCTTTAGTGAGTAAAATGTGTAGCCATGGAGAATTGCATAAGTTGATAGGAAGATGCTTATATATTATCAATTTAGAGACCATTGCTGCTAACTTATTTCTTAGTGTTTTCATCATATTTGTAGTAATTGTAGTCTGTTTCATACTTTTATTTCTAGCCAAATCAACATCCACTAACCTTAATCTGCATTCAAGATTGCTTGGTTAATGTTGACGAGAAGCTCTACTACTGCCACCGGCATGAGAACTACCTCCACCTTCATATATAGAATCCAATCTTCCAGTTTGTTGTCTAAATCTTTTCCTGTCTTCCCATTGTCTCTGTGATACAATGCTTTCTTCAGTAGCTTGCCTTATAACTCTGTCTTCATCAAGAAAACCTTCAATATCATTATCTTCATCTCCTCTTAAATGTGCCACAAGTTCTTCTTTTCTCTTGCTAAAGTCTATTTTTTTCTGCTTTATTATCTAACAAAAGTTTCATCATATTTTCTTTGACAAAAGTTGAGAACATAGCATAACCCTTGACTTCTCCTTGCATGTGTGCAAGATGTTCTTTCAACCGAGTAATTCTACTCGTTAACACTCTACCACAGAATTTGCATTGCATATTATTTCTAGTTTTACTAGGTACAAGTCTTCCAAAGTGCCAACCAATATCTTCACTTAGAGCACCTTATGCTTTACCTGTTGGAAATTATTCTCTTGGTGGCATTATTTAACCAACCTACATATAAACAGATATATGTTTGCAAATTTATTTTTAAAAAAATCAATGATAAATTATATAATTAAAACTTAAATATTATAACATATACTTCAAGCTAATTCCTAAAATTTATTAACTAACAAGTTAATTGAAAGTAAATTTTAATTTAATTCTTAGAATTTTCTAAGTTTCTCTAAATTTTTTCTCTCACCCTCAATTTCCTATTTTAAATCTCTAATTTTCTTCCCACAATCCCAAATTTTCCTCTCCTTAATTTTTTTCCATTCCCTCTAATTTCCCTTTTCCCTCACATTTTTTCCTATTTCCCTAAATTTCCCGTTTTCCCTCCCTTGGTTTCATTTTCTCACATCCCTCCTCTGTTTCTCACTCCCTTATTCCTCTAAATATCCCATTCTCCCCTTTCTCGTTCCCGTCCCTCACTCCCTCACCTCTTGTTTTGTCGAGCTCACCCACGGGCACGACCTTCCTTGTCCCTCACTCCCTCACCTCTCTATTTCGTCGAGCTCACCCATGGCCTTCCCCTTTCCAGTTCCCACTTCCCTCACTCCCACAGCAACCCAACATCCCCCACCCACAGCAACACCCATACGGGCCACACCACACACAAATTATCTTTAAAAGACTAAATAGACATAAATCATTCATGGATTGGATGTATTACTTGAGGGCTGAGCTACTGCAACTTCAAATCAAAGAAGAACAGAGCTTCATGCCTCCAACACGGATCGAGATCAACCTGAACCAGAGAACAAAAAATAGAGGTCCAGATTGACCCAGAGATATGGCGGTAGGAGCTCCTTTAACAAATTTGAGCGACAAGCTGAGTCTCTGAGTCTCTCAAGAGGTTAGACTCCCATTAGAGTTGATTTGGTGTAT